>OX456523.1:157922678-158290460 GCA_949748255.1 Eustalomyia histrio
TATTTTGGTGGATTACGAGGGAAATAGAATTAAAGGTGCCTTCTATGATGAAGAACTCTCAAAAACTCGACTGCCTAATACATATCTTGTTGAAAAAGTTATTAAAACTAAAGATAATAAAGTATTCGTGAAATGGTTGGGTTTTTCAAATCAGCATAATTCTTGTATAAATAAAAATGATATTTTGTAATGTGTGTGTGTGTGATTACTTTTACGACTATAAAATTAAGTATAAAAGGATTAAATGTTTTTAGTTGAATAAAAAACTTTAGCTTGATAATACATTATATTTATATATTAGCAGGAGGAGAATGGATAGGATTTTTAAGAGCTCTGAGATTAAATATGAAAAACTAAAGTATTGTAATTATTGTGGTAGTAATGATCACAATGAAAATAAATGCAATCAGAAGAAAGATGATAATAAAGTTAAGAAATGAGAATCTTCTGGAAAGAATGTTAAAATTGATATATATATATATATATATATATATATATATATGTGCACAGCACATGTTGCGGGGACGGGTTTTCGTTCCACAAGTTACTATGAAAACATTTTGTTACTTTGGGGACCGTCCTCAAACTTTTAATTATTCTACTGTTTACACTGAAGACATTTTACTGCATACGGCGCATTTTATAGGGACTTTTTTGGCTGTATATACGGATGTCTTTAAAGTATGGGCAATGAATATATATATATATATATATATATATATATATATATATATATATATATATATATATATATATATATATATATATATATATAAATGACATTGAAATTGATCGCACTAGACACCTAGGAGTTTCAACTAATATTAAAAATTATGTTTCTTTGATGGCAACGGACAGTGCTGTCATGGAAAATGCTGCTTGGAGTAAAGTAGATGACCTAAATGTACTAAATGGACACTTTTACTTTTATGTACCAATAAAAATATTATTGGGATTTGCTGAAGACTTTAATAAAATTATTTTGAATTCCAAACATGAATTGATATTACTTCGTAGCAAAAGTGATGATGATCTCGTATATTCAACAGCATCTGTTCAAAAACCAAAAATTACTATTAAGAATATTTCATGAAAGATACCACATGTACAGCTTTCTGACTTGAGTAAAATAAATATGATAAAAATAATACAAAATGGAACAAATTTACCAATAGCATTCCGTAGTTGGGAAGCGGAACTAATAACATTTGGGATGTTAAATTATCTGCAAATAGGGAACGACCTCGCTTCGTTTTGATAGCCTTCCTGCGTGAGAATAAATTTATTATTTGTGATTTAACCAACATCGAAGTTCACTTAAACTCAGAGTCATATCCTTATGATGATCTTAACATTAAATTTGGGGAAGAACGGCTTGCCATCCTCATGATATGTTTGTCAGATTTCAACAAAACTACTATATGAGGGAACCTCAACCTCTACTCACTTGTCAAGAATTCAAAAATAAAGCTCCTATTACAGTTATTGATGTAAGCCATCAAAATGAAACGGTTGCAAGGGGTCCGATTGATATAAAAATTATGTTTGAGACTGGCATCAATATACCAATATGATCGTTTAATTGAATATACGCCTTTGACAGGACAGGTTCATAAAATTGTTTAAGCAATGGAAATGCCAAAAATTGTTTTTATTGATCTCCAAGGCTTTAGAGCAGATTCTAATAATTTTATTGCCAAAGAAATTGCATTGGTTTTTAACGCTAAGGAGTATATTAATTTCATCATAAAACCCCTCTTCGATTATAGTTATTTATCACCAAAGAATCAAAAAACAAGTCAATTGGTTAACAAAAAATCATCATCATCTGCAATGGGAAGATGGATCCGTATTATTCAAGTCTGTGTGCAAATTTCTCAAATCAAACACAGAGGGTTCTTTAATTGTTGTCAAGGGTTTGGAAAAGAAAAAGTGGTTGGAGAATATGCTGCGGAAAAACGTTTTCAATATAGAAAATATCAACTGCTGTAATTTAAGAGAGCTCGATGAAAAATATCCCGATTACATCCGTTGTAGTTCACACAAACATGGAACATGTGCACTGAAAAATGCTATTTTACTACAAAAATTTTTAAACTTTAAAATAAATGAAGGCAATTTTCCATTTTTATTATCTTTATTAAATATTTGGAAAATACACACTTAAAAACAATGTCTTAAAATTATTAATAAAAATATGTATTCTTAAAATAGAAAACTAAAATACAAGTGTTTTATTTTGCTTAATAATCAAAAAATTTTAAGGGAAAAATACAAAATATTTATTTTTTTTTCAAGAATCTCTTTTAATCTTAAACTTATTAAATTATATTATTAAAAAAATTATTAAATTATATTATAAAATATACATCAAATTTAATATAAAGCTATTAAAATACAATGTTTTATTCCCTAATAATTGATGCTATTAAATATTTCATCCTCAGAATCATTCTGGAATTGTACTAAGTCAATATTTACTCCCATAATAGTATTATCTCCATCTTCATCAAAAATATAATTTCCATTGCTACATTTTAGACATTCATTGTGAGGATTTTATTATACTGATCATATTCACAATGCCCCCTAGCGACTGTTTGAACCTGATTGTTGATAATTATTCGTTTTTTATCCTTATAACTTAAAACGATTTTATATATATTTATTGTAAAAACATTATGCAATCTAGATGCAAATAAATGAATCTTGTGATTGTACTCATCAATTAAATCTTTATATAAATCAATCCAATGATATGATCCGTTTAAGCTAAATTCCTTCCACATCATACCTTTAAGAGTTCTCTTGAATCGTTCAACAATAGACGTCTTCATTACACTATACGTTGAGTAGTGATTAATATTATGCTTTTTCATCAATTTACTAAAGTTTTTATTAAAGAATTCCTTGCCATCATCAGTGTTTAAATTTTTTGGCACACGACCCAAATTGAATATATTTTCCATTGCTTTGCAAACATCCGATGAACTTTTAGATTTGAGAGGTGCTGCCCAAGCATATTTTGAAAACGTATCAATGACCGTTAGAAGATAACGATAGTCCTTGTTATCCGATGGATAATTACCCATTTCAACTAGAACTGCTTGCCATAAATCATCAATACCTTTCATTACAACTCTTCGACGCTTAAAATTTGTTCGAGCCTGTTTATGCAACTTCTTTACCAGAATTCTCTTTGTATTCATTATCGACAACATATATTAGTTTATTATGTTATCAGTGTTAGACATCATATGTAACACTTCTTCCCACGGCATCAATTTTAGTAGTAAACTCTGTAAAAGTTTAATTCGTTGACGCAACAATTTAAGTTCTCTGTCAAAGTACGATTTTTGATTATGATTTATATCAGAAATTTTCTTATATACTACATACATCATTATTTTTATCTATATTCAAAAGTATGTCTGTCTGCATTTGGTTGACTTGTAAGAGTAGAAAGTCTTTTGTGACGGCGTCGTTTTCTTCCACAGGGCTCGCAACATTTTTAATTCTTTTGTTTTGGATATTAAAGTTCTTATCTCTATCCAAAATGGGGCCAAATACTTTCGAATTCTTTCTTATTATATTATTATAGTTCAGCTTAGAATTGTAATAGTGTCCGAACTTGTTGACAGACATTTTCAATATATATCCTTAACTCACAAAACTTTATATTATATCAGCTTCCTGCAGTTCTTCGATAATAGAAACAATTTCATTGTTATGATTGTTATGACCAGCAGCTTGAGAGGCGATTAATAATCTGAGGCGGTCAACTAACTCATTCGGATCATTCCAATATACATAATTAGGTTTATTAGAATTTAATTTCATTAGACCACTTTATGTTTTGTCATTTTTAAATAATTTGCTGATAATGTTTACATATTTGTAGGCCCTTGTCCCTTTAATTTGTCCGTCCGATTTATAGTCTCTTCTGTGAGTATTTGTCTCTATTAAAATCTTTTTGTAAATCTCCAATTCTGTTTTATCACAATTTTTTGGAGTTTTATAAAACATTAACTGAACCAAGCCTGGTGTTAGCAACCAATTTTGATTTCCTAGCATAATTTTATCATCACTCAACTTAATGTAGCTATTCCCAAATTTCCACTCACCATTCGAATCTTTGTGAGGACCATAAAGCGTTTCCAGTTCATTTTTTCGAGCTAAATGTGATAAATCGAGTGAGTTTATTATTGCATCGTTTGTAACATTAACTGGAGATTCAGTTTGATAGTAAATATCATCATCATTTTCATCAATTGTTTTGTATTCATCACTCGTAAAATCTTTCTTTGGGGTACTTGTCCCCAGTTTTATTGGTAATTTTCTAAACGATAAACTCGTCTAATTTTCTATTTCATTTTTTATTTCATTTTTAATTTCTTCTTTTTCATCTTTAGAAATTCTCTTTTCTTTACAAGAATTATTTATAAATTCTTTCAACGGGTTAGTTATGGGCTTAAATGTTTCTTGTAGTCTTTCATGAGTATTAGCTTCACCCATTTTTATGCTTCGAAATTTCTTCTTCAAAGCATTTCTTACCTTGACCAGTTCCTCCAACACTTCAGTCATATCAAACCAGAATAGATCAGAGACACACCAGGAATAGATCAGCAACAGACCAGGAATAGATCAGAAACAGAGCAGGAATAAATCAAAAACAGACCAGGAATAGATCAGAAACACACCAGGAATAGATCAGAAACACACCAGGAATAGATCAGCAACAGACCAGGAATAGATCAGAAACAGAGCAGGAATAAATCAGAAACAAACCAGGAATAGATTAGAAACAGAGCAGGAATAGATCAGAAACAGAGCAGGAATAGATCAGAAACAGAGTATTCCTGCTCAGAAACAGAACATAAAATGTAGCAAGCTTATTTGGAATCAGCTGAATTCATAAAAGGATGTAATTATTTAAATTTTTTTAATTTGTTATTCCTATCGATTCAAGATGTCAAACTTTACTAATATCATCATATTATTCCAACATCCTTATATTTCAATAAAAGCATTAAATGTCTTTCTATATCGACCAGCATTTAAGTTATCATCTTTACATATTGTTAAAAATCCATAGTTTTCTTTCCAACATTTTTGAAATATTTTACGAAATTGTTCAAAGGACATATCCGTTCCAACATGATCATCATCACTATAGACGTGTTTCATATTCATTTCATCCTGCTTAAACATTATAATCACATCGGCATTATCTCGTATCAAATGTTTAGGTATTCGGGTATAAGTTTGACACAAGTAAAATGAATCCACATTTTTGTGACGACCCATACAAAAGTATGCACGTATATTATTTTGATTTTCACATGCAACGTCATCAAATATTATTATTGAGTTATTTTTAGCTTCATCTGGTGGAATAACACTTTCATTGTTAGAAAATGTAAAATAACCCATTCTTTAATCGTTGATATGAGTTTATTTAAGTACTCATATTTATTTTGAAATAATGATTTCGAATATAAATAGATGTTTTCGAATTTGAATCCATTAGGACTTTCAATCAAACTAATCATTACATTAGTCTTTCCACAGTTCGAAGGTCCCATTATAAGTGCTATTATAGAATTTGGCAATAGAGAACTGTGTTTTCTTCTCATATCTGTACTTGTTGAGGAATCAACATTCCTAACAACTATATTATTATGTTGTTTGGTCAACCGCATTTTAACAACTAAAACCAAAGTTTTAAATTTCCCTTTTAATTAGTTTCGAGATTATATAAATAGGTCTAACAATATCATAAAATTATCAATCATATGCATTCTGTCACTGGGAGTGGATTAGTAGATAGAGTAATAAATTCTCTACCATTTGAACTTCATTTACCGGGTTATGAATTTTGTTGACCAGGTACTAAGCTAGAAAAACGTTTAAAGAGGGGTGATAAGGGGATAAATCCGTTGGATGCTGCTTGCAGAGAGCACGATATTGCTTACTATCAAAATAAGGAAATCAGTAAGCGACACCAAGCAGATCAAATACTTAAAAATCGAGCCTGGGAACGAGTTTTATCGAAAGACAGCAGTATAGGAGAAAAAATAAACTCATATTTTATAACTAACGCCATGAAGGCTAAAGTCAAACTCGGCATGGGTCTAAAGTCAAAAAATAAATTTAGAAAGAAAATTTTCGGCACAGCAATACGAATGGCTACGGCAACTTTAAAGGAAGAAAAACCTAAAGATATAAACGACGCAATTAAAATTGCTCGTAAAGTTTTAAATAAATCGCTGAAAGGAAAAAAATCAAAAGTTTTTATACCTCGCATTATCAATGTACCGAAAGTTGGAGGGTTCTTACCATTAGTGCCAATACTAACTGCTTTAGGGACCTTAGGTTGTCTGTCATCTGGTGGAGCAGCTATTGTTAAAGCTATTAATGCTGCAAAAGATGCTAAGAAACAACTCGAAGAGGCTACTAGACATAATAAGATAATGGAGGCTATGGCAATGGGAAAGGGTCTTTATCTTAAACCATATAAGAAAGGGTATGGTCTTGTATTCGATAAAATGTCAAAAAAACTAATTAAGATGCTCCCCAAAAGACGACTTACTGATATCGATTTGATTAAGTTTACCACACATATTCCACACTTTAGAGGTATTTTTATGAGAGATTCACTCCCCAAACATCCTCGAGGAATAGAATGTGGCATTGTTAATCTGGATTTCTTAATTGGAGCAGGCACTCATTGGGTAGCATACTGCAAATATAAAGATCATAAGGAGTACTTCGATAGTTTTGGAAATTTGGAGCCACCACTTGAATTAGTAGCATATTTGGGCTCAAATATAGTGTACAATTTGTAATGAACGATTTGGCAAATGGTTTCAAAGAGTAAGGAAATTGCTCTATACAGCCGAAATTTTTTTTAAATCTTAAAATGAAACTTGATTCTAAATAATATTGTTTTGTAGAATTTTCTTTTCCCATCCCCATGGTTTTCATTGGGTTTCTTTATCAAATTAAGCTTTTACGCTCATAGTGTTATCTGCCATTTACTTATTAATTGACAATTAATCAAAACGGCAAACCGTAAATGTGTTTTCTTCAGAGCAAAACTAAATTTTGTTATTTTGGGTAAAAGATATTTTAGTATTCTAATTACACTGATTTATTTTGGAAAATAAATAAAATATTGCCTTCTTCACAAGTTGAAGCTATAATAATTAATTTTTATCATTTGTTTGTCAGCAACAAATTTAGCACTACAGATGTTTATATACATTTGTGTTTATATACAACATTTGATTTTCTATATGAGGATAATGTTGAGCATGTTGCGCAAAACCTGTAAAAATGGTTATCTACCATTATCAGGAATATTACTTAAAATGGTTTTTTTACTAATGCGTTTTTAGAGTTTAGTTATGGTTTTCGCTGATTTGTATGTAGGAAATGGGTTAATGTAATGCGGTTGATTTGATGTAATGGTTGTGGTCTAAGTTGAGATGTGTTTTATAGGCAATTAAGTGAGTAATTGGTTTTTATGAGTAATTTCTTTTAAATTAATACTAAACATGACTTCAAATCTAAAGCCGAAGTTTCATGGTTCACTTCCTTTTTCTCCGAACTCTTGAAGCAGACACATCGAAAATCTGAAAGAATTAAATTGAATCCAATTTATATTGGGGCATCGTAAGGAAAAAATTTAATATTATCGTAAAATCAAAATTGTAGAAAATTCCTGGGTTAATTAGTAGCATTATTAGTGAATTCTTCGGAATTCACCTAAATTCAAATTCTTCCTAGTGAAATTTATATTTTAATTAACTTGTCTATGGCAATTCTTAAAACGTGTTAAAAAACTTTAAGCACATATTTGCTACTGTGGAAAGTGTTCGCCTGGATTGCTTACACACGAGTATTAAGATCCAAAGGTAATATTAAAATTTGAGTTATCAGTATTTAAAAAAAAAAAAAAAAACTAAAAAAATATTCTAACAAATATCTCTCGTAGTTGCCTCGAGTAAGCAAAAAGTTACGGGGATTCAACCTGGAAAAATTTGCAGATTCTATCACTCTTTTAATCGATTTTACTTGAAAATTATTTTGCGAGGAAAGAAGCTCGTATTCGTCTACTTGCTGGTAAGAATAATGACAAAATTTTATGTAAAAAGAAAGAAAAATTACTATCACAATTTTTCTGGTGTTGGTTTCGTTTATTTGCTAGGTCATAAAATACTCTCTTCATATGACCAGCAGGTGTATTTGGTATTTTTTCTTCATGCACAGTTCATAAAACAACCATCAACCTCTATTCGATCGAGTTCGAAATTTGGTATAAAAATAAATTCACCTCAACCCGAACTATCACTGAAAAAGCCACAATTTATAGTCAAGTAATTGTAAAATTTAATTTAAAACTACAATCAGCAATAGTAAAGTGTTCAAGTTGTCAAAAATAGTTTAAAGAAAAAATTAGGCCAAAGGCAAAATCAAACAAGAAGTGAAGGAAGAGTGTAAACTCAGAATATAAAAATATGCAAATAAAAAAATAAGTTAAAATTATGATATTAATGACCAGCTTAAAGTTAAACCTCGTCATTATACATAAGAGAAATATTATTAACATCATAATTATTTACAAAGTGCCTAGTTAAAGTTAAAAAAAAAATATATAGATATATTAAATCAAAATTATAATAAGAATAAAATATAAAACACGTAAAAATCTCGATTCAAATATAAAAATTGTTGGCCAGTGTTACAAGTCCATATATACAATATTACCCCTAATACCAAAAGAATATAGGCAAGAACATCATTATAAAAATTTTTTTAATCATTATTAGCATCCTCTCCAGTCCAACATCATCCAGCTCGAAGAGGCCTCATCGACAGTCATAATTAAGTTGGTAAGTTTTAACCAAACCTTAAATTTATTTTGATATTCTTGCGTTAAAGAAAAAAGCAAAGGAAAACGAAAACGAAAAAAAAGGAGAACAGCAACAATTAAAAAAAAAAAAATAGTAACAGATGTTGTAAAACTAAAACTCTAATAAGAGCACGCTGAATTAAGAGAGTTTTCCTATCTCAGTTGGTACATTCAAATTTTTACTTAGTTGGTTGCTTGCTCTTATTCTAGTTTATGTTTTGTTTTTACATTTGTTAATAATTACTGCTTCTTCTTTTTGCTAGTTTTTGCATATTTGATTCAGAACCTAATATTTGTACACCCATAAACATTTTGTAAGTACAAAATTGATAAAATTTTGATGAATTAAACCGCGCTTAGAGGCGTTTATTTTTAAAATCTAAATTTGCGATGAAAGTTTGATTTGAACTAAGGGGCTCATATTTTTTCCTTTTACTAATTAATTTCAGATCTTTATTAAAGTAAAATGTTAATTTTACCAAGATTCATTTAAAAAAAAAACAAAAAAAAATGTTGATAAAAAAATTTTATACAAAATCTAAGTTATATGTATGTTAAATTCCAATTTACCTAAAACATCATTTCTTTTTTTTATTTTCTTATTGCTCCAAATTTGTATTTGTAAAACTTAATATAAAATAAGACAGACGATATTCAATTTGTAATTTTATTTTGCGAATTGCAAAGGTTATCGAAATAAAACAATTTGTCTTTAAAATGTTATATAATAATACAGAAAGTTTTTTTTTTCTAAAAGTAAAAATATAAAAGTTTTAACGACAAATCAAATTTTTTAGTTTATTTTCTGAAAGTTAAGATCTTAAAGTTTTAAATACAATCAAGTTTTTCTCGAAGTTTAAATATATAAGTTTTACAAAAACAAATCAAATTTTTCTAAATTTTTTTCTCTAAAAGTTTTAAATATATATTATATTTTTATAAATTTTTCTAAAAATTATCCTCTAAATATGTTGAAAACATATTATATTTTTTCTAAGTTTCTATAAAAGTTAAAAGCTAAAATTTTTGAATACAAATCATATTTTTTTTGAATTTTTTTTTTGTTAAAATCTAAACGTTTAAGAATACCAATCATATTCTATAATATGATAGATTTAACCCAATAGTACAATGATATATACATAGAAATTAGTATAGTTATAGGATGATTGTTTAAATCATAAAGGGTTGAAATAAATATTATTTTTGATTTCATAATGAATTGCTAAACTAAACCAAAGCTGTTTTCAATCATGTGATGAGAAGTTGGGGTAATATCTAGCTGTGGGATCCTGAGCAAACTTTTATGCCACTAGGATCATGGAAGGGCGGGTTATGAGGCCGAGGTTCCCAACAACATCTGGGATACCTCACCCTTTTTAGGCTATATGATTGATACCATTAATGTAAGTATATTCTCACTTTTGTCCATAGAAAGGGGTTGTTTTTTTTTTGTTTTCTATGGCAATATTAGACCACTGTAAAGTAACTAAATTATAATTTTTTAGGGAGTCTTTAATAAAAGATGATATACAAATCTAATGAGATTAGACTGGAAAGAGGACAAGAACTCCCCCATTCGACTCATCGCTAGCGATATAATGGCTCCCATCGTCCTACTTTTCACTATTTCTTTCTAGAATATTTCTTTTTTTTTTTAAAGTTTACATTTCTAAAAATTCTTTGCAACGTTTTGTTGTATGTTGACTCTTGTATATTACAAATTATAGAAGACATCAAAAATATAATTCATTTAATTGTGGTCACTTATGCCTGAAATTTTTCTATGAAATTATTAATAAATAAAAACCCAACTTTTTTTCTTTTTGTTTTCAATTTTTTTAATATTTTTATTTCTTGTTGTTTAATACAAATTTACAATTTCATCTCCAAAGCGGATATTTGCCACTTTTAGGAACAACTGTAATCGGAAGTGTTTATCGTCTACTGTAGGTAATTTTTTGATGAAATAATTGCCAGATGATAACTCCTTTATCTTATCATCAGTTATAGCATTAAATCTTATTGGCAGAAAGATGACACAATTTTCTCCCTCAATCTGGATACTTTCGCCATATTTTGTTTGCATTTTAATTGCTTTCAATATTTTGTATAATTTAAGATCCTCCATATCTTTAATATGGAGAATTGGTTTGTTGTTGAGGTCATCAAATTTGTTTATTAATGATTTTGATACAGCGCTCATGGTTGTTGTTTCTTTGAAGACTTTGTTAAGAATGAAACTTTCACATCAATTAAATTTTAAATTAACTTCTTGTTATATATTAAAATTACTACAATAAATTGCATGGACTAATATGAAAAGAGGAATAAATTTGTTTTCTCTTTTTTTTCAAAGATGCATTAATTCTTCACTCTTTATATCAAAATATTGTGAAATGTATCCTAAAGATTCTACAATAAATTGCTCACTTTATTTTCATAGTATTGTCAAATAGTTTAAATATTCACATTATAAATGCGGAGGGTACAATAAATAATAATTTCTGGATTCAGACAGAAAGAACGACTCAGACGATTAAGATGTCAATGCGGGAACAAATTGTAGTATTCATTAATGAATATAAGGAGTTTATATGTCTAGAAGATTTACACTTCTTTTTAAAGAACGCTGATTATTTCGAATTATATGAGAATAAAAAAATTGTTAATTCAGCGCATGTAGAGCATTTTGAGGATTGTATATGGTCTGACGACAGATGTACTGAAGGACCTGATACATGTAGTTGCATCATCTATAAATTTAGAGAAAATTCAGTCAACGATCTTATAAATCTCTATCATAAACATCTAAATTTGTAATTAAATAAAAAAAAATAACCGAAATTATTATTTAACGTATTTAAATTTATAAGAAATATTTAATGAGATTTTAATTTTAGAATTATTTAAAAAGAAAGTAAAATAAAACCAAATACATAAAACTAATTTATAGTATTGTTTTTTATTATACACAACTAAACAAACAAACAAAACACTAACAGATTCCAATTACCGCTTTAATACAAGAAACAAAAACTAACAGATTCGAATTACCGCTTTATTACAAGAAACAAAACCGAACAAGAAACAAACAGATTCGAATTTCATTAAAACATAAAGATTTGTAGATTAATGAAAATGTCACATTAATAAATTAATTTATGACGTACATTTATATGTAGAATGTATATACCAAACACAAAAAAAAATAAAAACAAAAACAAAAATAAAACGTTAATACAAGAAAGAAAAAATGCAAATTTCCTCTTAATACAAAAACAAATATGTAGATCAATGACTTTCACTCAATGCAAATTTCCTCTTAATACAAAAACAAATATGTAGATCAATGACTTTCACTTAATGCAAATTTCCTCTTAACACAAAAACAAATATGTAGATCAATGACGTTCACTTGATCCTAAAAATTGTGCAGTCTAAAATAAATCTCCTATTAATAAATATTCAATTTATGACATACTTGAAAAAAAACATCCACATGTAGAATGTATATACCACCAAAGAATAGAAAATAAATACAAGAGATAAAAAGAATTAACCGACGACAACGGCACCCTATATAATTTCAAAAAGATCCTTGTCACATCACATCTTCTACCCAAACACACACATGACAATTTTTGTATAACCCACCACTTTTACATTATAAGCATACAACCGACGGCCACACTAACAACACAAATTCAAAAAGATACTCGTCACATCACACCTTCTAGCAAAACACACACAAGAAAATTTTACATTATAAGCATACAACCGACGACCACACTAACTACATAAATTCAAAAAGATCCTCGTCACATCACACCTTCTAGCAAAGAAAATTTTTGTATTACAACCCTTTTATATTATAAGCATACAACCGACGACCACACTAACTACATAAATTCAAAAAGATCCTCGACACATCACACCTAGCCAAACACGCACAAGAAAAATTTAGTTAGGGTAGCGCATGAAAACACACGCGTGATACATGCAACACAAACAATTAAATCAATATGCTTCCCCATATAAAAAAACATTAAAGCATTCTCCTTCCCCATACAAAAGCAATTAAATCAATATGATACCCCATACAAAAGCAATTAAATAATTTTGACTCCATATGAAAAAGCAATTAAATCAATATGAGTCCCCATACAAAAGCAATTAAATCAATATGAGTCCCCAATTTCCTTCTACTCAACTTGTTAAGATTTTTCTATAATTTAAATTTGTTTTTTTTTTAAATGCTTGAGAATGCTGTTATTCTGGTTAGGTAATTTTTCAGCAGAGTACTATTTTACAGAAAACATACTAATATGTTAAAAGAGCAAAAAATATCAACATTTCTGTATGTCTTGGAACTGATGGGTGAGATTTTATATAACATACTAGCGGATCCCGGCGTGCTTCGCTACGCATGAATATTAACATTGAATTAAATTTATCGGTTTTTTATTGATTTTTTATTATAAAAGTAAATAAATTCAATACAGTAGTGTATAATCTTAAAATGATCAATCACTGACAGCAGTCAATGTGTATGCGTGTATGCGCTACAAAGGGGAAAAACCGTGAAGTCAGCACACAGTATACATACGCTCATGGGCGCCTACGTATTTGTTGTTGTTTTTTTATATGGACAAAATCACATTTTGATACGAAAAGTCATAACTCACCATATACACGACCATACGATAATTTTGTGAGAAAATTTTGGAATTTCTAAATAATACAATTTTAAAAAACTAAAAATGTCTTTTATTTTCTAATGATTTGTGGAATTTCTCAATTTTTATTCTCTATAATTTACTAATACAAATTTTCATGTTTCTTTACAATAAAATAATTTATCAAAAGAATATGATTATATGATCTAAAATCCTACTATACTATTCATTTACAAAATAACAGATCAACAATTCATAAAACTCCATTACTTTAAACGCAAGGATACAGTGCAAAATATAATTCAAAATATTGTCTAATCATTAACTATCAACATAGATTATGTTTTATATATATAATCTTTATAAAGGTTGTCTCAAGAAGAACGCAATTTTTAAATCTGGCAACATTCGAAGTGTCATTGTTTGACATTTGAACAATTTTTATTGTTTGCTAGTAGAAGGTACGAGGTTAGTAAAAATGGAGCGCTACACGAATGAACAACGCATTCTCATTGTGAAATTGTTTTACCAAAATGGTGAAAGTTTTGCGGCTACAGTTCGCAAATTGCGATCAATTTGGGGTCACAATAATGCTCCAAAAGAGTCAACTGTAAAGAGATTAATGGATAAATTTGCCGAAACTGGCTCTGTTAGTGATGTAAATACAACAACGCGCCATCGACCAGGTCGATCGACCGAAAATGTCGCAGCTGTACGTGATGATGTCGCTCAAACTCCATCCACCTCAATTCGACACCGAGCTCAGCAAATTGGTGTCTCCAAATCCACTTTGCAGCGAATTTTGACAAAAGATTTGCATCTTCATGCATACAAAGTTCAATTGACTCAGGAACTGAAGCCAGCTGACCATGTACAGCGAAGGGAGTTCGTTAATTGGGTATTGGAGAGACAACATGAAAATGCTGATTTTGCCGATAAAATCATCTTCAGTGACGAGGCCCATTTTCATCTTGATGGCTTCGTCAATAGGCAGAATTGTCGCATTTGGGGTGAGGAAAATCCTCGAGTGATTCACGAGAAGCAAATGCATCCTCAACGTGTCACTGTGTGGTGTGGTTTTTGGGCTGGAGGAATCATTGGACCTTTTTTTTATGAAAATGAGGCAGGTCAAGCGCAAACCGTCAATGGTGTTCGGTATCGTGAAATGATAACCAGTTTTTTCTTGCCTAGAATTGAAGAAATGAATGTGGAGGGCATGTGGTTCCAACAAGACGGCGCCACATGTCATACAGCCAGAGAAACAATTCAATTGCTGCATCAGTCATTTCCCGGTCGTGTTATTTCGCGTTTTGGAGATCAGAATTCGCCGCCTAGATCGTGCGATTTAACACCATTAGATTTTTTTCTTTGGGGTTTTTTGAAGTCGATGGTTTACGCGAATAAGCCGACGACGACTCAAGCCTTAAAAGAGGAAATTGGACGCTGCATTAATGAAATACCGCAGCATTCATGCAAAACGGTCATTGAAAATTTAATTAAAAGATCGCGTGCATGCCAGCAAAGCCGCGGCGGCCATCTGCACGACATATTGTTCCATACATAACCTCATTCTGTCTACTTTACGATATAATAAAGTTTCACGATTTTTTTTTAAATATCTGTGTTTTATTTAAAATTTAAAAATTGCGTTCTTCTTGGGACACCCTTTATATATGTTTTATATATGGAGTATTACGCTAAAGTATACAACTGATACAAATTGTATATGCTAAAGTATACAACTGATAAAAGCTGATCTGTCAAATTAGTTATTAAGAGAATATTAATGTAGATGAATAATAAAAAAAGAGGACTTGCTTTTCAACCACCAAACACGATACATTGCACTGGCGACGATTTTTGGTAAAATTAAAATAAAAAAAAAACAACAACAAGTGTGCATAGCAAATTTATAAAAAAAAGAACAGTTATTTTTTTTGTTGTACATAATACAATTTGTGTTTTAAGAATATAAAAAAAAATATTATATAAGCTGATCTTTTGCACGTGTGAATTTTGGTGGTCTGATTTTGGAAATTTTCTTTAAGATGACTACAACAACAGGTGATACAACAATTGCCCACAATGAAAGCATTTTTGCTTCATCCATGGGAACTGGCATTAGAGAGTTCCGGCCATTGATTGATAAGTGGTGTCATTGGCAAGAGATATTGGATTCGCATTTTGTGGAAGCAGCTATAGAGGAAGATCGTATAAGAACTTCAACATTATTAAAGGCTGTTGGACTGGAAGCTTATGGCCTGTTGAGAGAATTGTGTTTTCCTAATTTACCTGCTAAGAAGAAGTACAAAGAATTGTGTGACATGTTGAATCAACATTATTCGCCACCGGTCATAATTTTTCGAGGATGGAGAATATTTTTTGAAGCCAAGAAAAGGGAGGATGAAGCCGTTTCAACTTGGTATGCCCGTATAAAAAAACTAACATTGCAGTGCGAATTTGGGGCACAATTGCAACAATTTGTTGTTAAAAAATTTGTCACCGGTTTTGAAGGAAAAATATTTGAAAGGCTGTGTGAGGAAGATGAAGCGCTAACATTAGAAGTGGCGTTGAGAAAAGCATTAACTATGGAAGCAAAGCTGTATGCACAAAGGGGTGTCGGTGAAGAAGTTAACTACGTACAAAAGAAGTATGTACGGAGACCAAAAAAATTTAACAACAACTACAACAACAGCCAAGATGACGCAGCAAGTAATAGCAGCAGAAACAACAAAGCATTCAGTATGTATGAGAATAACGGCAATAAGAAGACGAAGAAGAAATGTTGTCATTGCGGCTGGAAGAATCATGGCAGCTATAAATGCAAATACAAAAGCAGCGTTTGTCACAAATGTCATAAGGTTGGGCATTTAGCTAGTGTTTGTAAGAGTGGCCAAATCAACGTGGTTCATGTATCAAATAAAAATTTTCCCGGCAATAGTTTTAATAAAACATTGAATGATGATAATACTTTTTCTATTTATAGTGTGACAGATGAACATTCTACTGCTCCATTAACATTAGCAGTCGAAGTTAATAAGGTTATAATGGATTTTGTGTTGGACACTGGTGCTGCTTGCTCGTTGTTGTCAAGTGAAACTTTTGGTAATTTTTTTAAAAATACTGCATTAAATCCATGTTTTCAAAAATTGTTTGCTTATGGAGGAGATATCATAAACGTTGTTGGTGAGTTTTTAGCAACAGTAAGATTTCGTGACCAAATTAAAAAGTTACGTTTTGTAGTTACAAATACACGTAGCCCTCCTATATTAGATCGTGATTTTATGACGATGTTTGATATTGGTCTCTCGAATGTAAATTCCATAAGAAAAATGGAAGAGTGTGTAGTAAGCATAAAGAAACGTTTCGGCAATGTGTTTAATGAAGAATTAGGTTTGTATACGGGAACTACGGTAACGTTAAATTTATTGGAGAAAGTTAAACCAATTTTTTGTAAACCAAGGTCTGTCCCGTTGGCATGGCGTTCAAAAATTGAAATACAGTTACAGGATTTAGTTCAAAAAGGCGTGTTGGTACATGTGGACAATGCCGAGTGGGGAACACCGTTAGTACCCATTATTAAACCAAATGGTCAGATCCGTATTTGCGGGGATTATAAATCTACCATTAATAAATATTTAGAAGATGTGAAATACCCATTACCATTAATTGATGAGTTATTTGCTTCCCTTAGGGGAGAGGTTTTTACAATATTAGATCTTTCTAACGCGTATAACCAATTGTTATTGGACGAAAGTTCACAACTGTTATGTGCATGGAGTACACATATGGGTATATTCAAAATGACTGGTTTACCGTTTGGAGTGAAGCCTGCAGCGGCTATTTTTCAGAAAACCATTGAAAATGTTTTACGTGGTATTCCAAATGTTGTTAATTACTTGGATGATATTATCATCACAGGTCGTACTCTTGACGACCATGTCAAAACTATTGAGCAAGTATTAACTAAATTGGAATCAGTGGGGTTGCGACTTAATAGTGCTAAATGTGAGTTTTTCAAAGATAAAATATCTTATTTAGGCTTTAACATTGATCGTGAGGGGTTAAGCATGAATAAGAACCGCATTTCTATAGTTCTGGAAGCTCCAGTTCCTAAAAATGTGTCTGAAGTTAGAGCGTTTGTGGAGATGTTAAACTATTATTCCAAGTTTATTCCTAGTTTTGCCCATAAAATGGCACCTCTTTATAAACTCTTACGAAAAGATGTTAAATTTAAATGGTCAAAATTCTGTCAAAATGCTTTTGAGTCGTTGAAGCAAGAGGTGACGTCAGATAAAATATTGGTTCATTTTAACCCTAGATTGCCCATATTGCTTTCAACGGATGCTTCTAATTTCGCGGTGGCTGGAATTTTATCCCATATGTGCCCAGATGGGTCGAAAAAACCCATAGCTTTTGTTTCTCGTTCTCTTACACAAACCGAAATGAATTATAGTACTATACAAAAAGAAGCGTTAGCTATTGTTTTTAGCGTAACAAAACTCAAGCAATATTTGCTCGGTATTCATTTTACATTAGAATCGGATCATAAACCGCTTTTAGCCATTTTTGGTGAAAATAAAGGGTTGCCTGCAATGGCAGCAGCTCGTATCCAAAGATGGGCTTTTATTTTATATGGTTTCAACTATACCATGCGTTTTGTAAAAGGTACCGAAAATTCGGCAGATCATTTATCTCGATTTCCTCAACGGAAAGAAGTCGAGGATAGTGAAGACTTTGGTTTTGTAGCTTATATTTGCGGCGATAATAAGCTAAATCTTAATTTTAAAGATATTTCTAAGGAAACTAGACGGGATCCCATTTTGTCCTTTTATTAATCGAAAGGATGAGCTTTCATGTTCCAGGAAAATTGCGTAGTAAAGTTTTACAGCAATTGCATTTTTCTCATTTTGGGATAGTAAAAACTAAATCTTTAGCTCGTTCGTACATGTGGTGGCCTAAAATAGACCACGATATTGAAACATTAGTGTCTAATTGTGTTTCATGTAAGATAAGCCAACCAAGTCCTGAAAAAGGTCCATTGATTCCATGGGTACCGACAAATTCAGCTTGGTCCAGAGTGCATATTGATTTTGCGGGTCCTATTAGGGATTTTCATTTTCTTTTAATTATTGATTCGTACTCGAAATGGGTCGAAGTTTTTAAAACAAAAAATATTACGTCAAATTTTACTATCGGCAAATTAAGTGAAGTTTTTAGTAGGTTTGGTTTAGCAGATATAATTGTAAGTGATAACGGACGGCAATTTACGGCTGAAGAATTTAAACAATTTATGAAAGCAAATAATATTAAGCATAGTTTGATTGCTCCTGGTCATCCGGCGACCAACGGTCAAGCCGAAAATTTTGTTAAGACTTTTAAAAAGTCTCTTTTAGCCAACTTACGTGAAGGTGAAAATCTCGACGAGATTATAAATACATTTTTATTGGATTATAGAACAACCAAACATTGTGTTACAGGTGAAACTCCTGCCAAATTAATGTTAGGTAAGGAGATTAAAACGCGTTTCAGTATGCTTATTCCACCTTTAGTAAAAGATAAAATTGTAGAGAGTCAACTGTCTAACATCAAGAATCATAAAGGGGCACGAAAATTAGTTTTGATGTCGGTAAAAATGTGTTTGTGCGTGATTATTCGAATCCGAATAAAGATTCTTGGCAAGAGGCTTCGGTTAAGGAACGTTTAGGTCCTCAGTCTTATAATTGTATTTTAGCTCGCAATAACAGAATAATTAAAAGACACGTCAATCAAATGATTCGCGGTACACAAAATGAAAATGAGAAGGCGGATGTAAACAAGCCAGCAGTGCCTAGTGCTTCTATTGAGCAGAGTTCATCAGATCCTCACAAAACAGCATCTGAAGAAGGAGGTGGACAGCAGAATGTTACTCCGAATAAAAAAGAAACTAGATCTCGAAATTTAAGGCGTTTGCAACGTCCTAATTACAAATAATAACTTTCAATGTTATATTATATTATTTTTTTATTTTGAAAATAAAATATCTTTATATGTAAATATTCCTATCAATGTATTAAAACAAACCCAAAATTATATTTGGTATATAAGATATAAATTTTGAATTTTATGAACTATAAATTTTATAAGTATTATAAGTTAGTTAGTATTATTAAACTTGAGAAAAGAGTTGTAGTATTACGCTAAAGTATACAACTGATACAAATTGTATATGCTAAAGTATACAACTGATAAAAGCTGATCTGTCAAATTAGTTATTAAGAGAATATTAATGTAGATGAATAATAAAAAAAGAGGACTTGCTTTTCAAACATGATACATGATATATAAAGATTATGTTTTAAATATATAAAAAAACAACAGCGCTTGGACGCTTAAAAAATAATATATTTATTACAAAAAAACAAATAAACCGTGTTCAATTTAAAATTTAAATAAAAAAAAAACTTATATAAAAAACCCTTACCAAACATGGATTTGTCTTGTTTGTTTTGTTTATTTTTTTTTCTTTTCTTTCATATAAAGAAAAGAGCATATGAGCTCTATAATTCAAAAGGAGAGAAGGCTCAGTGCAAATGGCAGAAATGCCTACGTTTTTCTAAAGGGAGATAACATCAATGTTAGTAAAAACATTAGTGATCCCAATTACAACAAAAATTATTTAACGGCTAAAACAATTGAGCGATCCCGTTCATGTTCTCCTTTACTCTCATGTGAAAAAATTAAAACCAATGTGCCAACAAAAACTACGTACAGTTTAGAATATAACACAAAGGAACATGAAAATATAAAAGTACCAACAAATACAGTGCCTAGTTTAACAACACACAAAACACTGTCTGCTTTGACTTCACCAAAACCTACAGCTACAACATCAACAAATAGTGAGATTATGAAAACACCAACAACATCTTCTGCTACGTTAAACAGTGATATCAATATTATGATCAACCTAATAACTTAAAACAGCCCCAAAGTATGCTTCAGTTTCCGTCAGTAAGTAGTTTAACTATTAACCCCTCAACTGGCTCAATACCCAATGTTGACCTGCCAGTCATCATTACCCCCAAACCATTGGTACAGACTAAATAATTCAGGTATGTTAAAATAGTTAAGAGGAAAAGAAGCCCAAAATCAGCTAAAACATCTCCCTATCCTAAGCTTTGTAGAGGTGAAATAAATGTCACTCAATCCCAAAACCGTTTTGCCATACTGGAAAGCGAAGATAATGATGCCCCGGTGATACCTAAACCACAAAGACCTCCCCCTATCTATCTAAGAGAGCAAAATTCAAATGAATTTGTTAAAACCCCAGTCAGCCTTATTGGGGAAAAGTCTGTTTACATTGTGCCAATAAAAAATAGCAAAATTGTTGAAACTAAGTTTCAAGTTCAATGTGAATCCAATTTCAGAAAATTAGTATCATTCTTGAATCCAAAAAAAAATTTATACTTACCAGTTGAAGAGCAGCAAAGGTCTTCAGATAGTGATTAAGGGTATTGAATCATACAATGACCCACTAGAAGTAAAGAAGACACTCGAAATCAACGGCTTTAAAGTTAAGTCCGTTGTTAATATTAGAAACCGGGATAAGCTCCCCCAACCCCTTTTCCGAGTTGAATTAGAGCCTGGCGATATCAAGTTGAAGAAAAATGAAGCACCACATAAGCGACGAGGACCTGCCCAGTGTACGAACTGCCAGGATTATGGTCACACTAGGTCTAATTGTAGACTACATCCAGTTTGCGTAGTTTGCGGTGAGCTGCATAGCACAGCTGATTGCACCAAACCAAAGACAGTAAATACTGAAAAGAAATGTAGCAATTGCGGTATATTTAAAATTAAAAAACTCAAATTTGAACAGAACCCGAAACCCCCGAATGAAATCACAGTTAGAACCGGAATTTTATATTCCACAATACCCACAAATTATCACCAACAGTGCTTTATACTCTGAAGTTCTAAGAAGACAACCACAGCCCCCAAAAACTCCACAAGCCGCACAAGTCAATCCAATTGCTCCACTTTCTCAATCTGAACCCCAGATATTAAATTTCAGCAGACTTGAAGCATCCATTGAATCCCTGGTTCAAACTGTTACAAACTTTACAAACTCAATGAGTAATATGATGCAAGAGATGATGAGAAATCAGTCTATTTTGATTCAAGCTTTGTTAACTAAACGATGAATAGTTTGAAAATATGTTACTGGAATGCTGACGGCATATGCCAACATAAAGAAGAGCTCGAGTAAGTAGTAGGAAAATAAGGAGGCAACTTGATTTAATGGGTTTTTCATAAGGGACCAACTTGATTTAATGGCTTTTTGTATAAGGAGGCAACTTGATTTAATTGCCCTTCATTTCTATGGGGACTCAACTTGATTTAATGGCTTTTTGTATAAGGGACCAACTTGATTTAATGGCTTTTTGTATAAGGAGGCAACTTGATTTAATTGCCCTTCATTTTTGATGTTGACACAAAATGCTTTAATTGCCTTCTAGTGTGGCCGTCGGTTGTATGCTTATAATATAAAAGGGTTGTAATACAAAATTTTTATGATCAAGTGAAAGTCATTGATCTACATATTTGTTTTTAGTCTTTTTGAAATTATGTGGTTAGTGTGGCCGTCGGTTAATTCTTTTTATCTCTTGTTATACCCTCCACCATATATGGTGAGGGTATATATCAGTTTGTCATTCCGTTTGTAACATGTCGAAATATAAGTTTAAGACCCCATAAAGTATATATATTCGTGAACCTTATGCAATTTTAAGTCGATTTAGCGATGTCTGTCTGTCCGTCTGTCTGTCTGTCTGTCTGTCTGTCTGTCTGTCTGTCTGTCTGTCTGTCTGTCTGTCTGTCTCTCTGTCTGTCTGGCTCTCTGTCTGTCTGTCTGTCCGTCTGTCAATTTTTACCCAGATTATTGAACATCCTCCCGAGCAGTTTGGTATTTAAATTACATAAATTGACAAAACATATTCATATTACACTTCATGCAAAATTAAGTATATACTTATATCATCTTCAGCCCCTATGGTGGAGGTGGAGGGTATTCAAAGATTCGGCACAGCCGAATTTAGCCCTTTTTTACTTGTGTGTTTTTTTTTTTCTATTCTTTGGTGGCATATACAGAACAACTGTCGGTTGTTTGCTTGTAATGTAAAAGTGGTGGTTATACAAAAATTGTCATGTGCGTGATTGGCTATGTGTTAAGTAATGAGGGTCTTTGTTGTTAGTGTTGCCGTCGGTTGTTTGCTTGTAATGTAAAAGTGGTGGTTATACAAAAATTGTCATGTGTGTGTTTTGCTAGAAGGTGTTAAGTGACAAGGATCTTTTTTGAAAAGAAAAGAATTTTTATCTCTTGTGTGTTTTTTTTTTTTCTATTCTTTGGTGGTCATTGATCTACATATTTGTTTTTGTATTAAGAGGAAATTTGCTTGTAATGTAAAAGTGGTGGTTATACAAAATTTTTCTTGTTCGTGATTGGCAAGATTGACAAGGATCTTTTTTGAAATTATGAGTGTTGCCGTCGGTTAATTCTTTTTATCTCTTGTGTGTTTTTTTCTATTCTTTGGTGGTCATTGATCTACATATTTGTTTTTGTATTAAGAGGAAATTTGCATTAAGTGAAAGTCAATGATCTACATATTTGTTTTTTGTATTAATAGGAAATTTCCATTTTTTCTTTCTTGTGTTTATGTTTTATTTTTGTTTTTATTTTTTTGTGTGTTTGGTATATACATTCTACATATAAATATACAAGTAGGTCATAAATTAATTATTTATTAATGTGACATTTTCATTAATCTACAAATTTTTGTGTTTTAATGAAATTCGAATCTGTTTGTTTTGTTCGGTTTTGTTTTCTTGTAATAAAGCGGTAATTGGAATCTGTTAGTGTTTTGTTTGTTTGTTTAGTTGAGTATAATAAAAAACAATACTAAACATTAGTTTTACATGTATTTGGTTTTATTTTACTTTCTTTTGAAATAATTCTTAAATTAAAATCTCATTAAATATTTCTTAATAATTTCGGTTTTTTTTTATTTTTTATTTAATTAAAAATTTAGATGTTTATGATAGAGATTTATAAGATCGTTGACTGAATTTTCTCTAAATTTATAGATGATGCAACTACATGTATCAGGTCCTTCAGTACATCTGTCGTCAGATCATATGCAATCCTCAAAATGCTCTCCATGCGCTGAATTAAGAATTCTTTTATTCTCATATAATTCGAAATAATCAGCGTTCTTTAAAAAGAAGTGTAAATCTTCTAGTAATTTTGAAAATTTCATGAGGAGCACTTAACAATATATTTGACAAATCAAAATCAGTATCTTAGTTATTCAGTTACCGAAGAACTCAACAAAAAGCCATCGATATATATTTTTATATTAAAAAATAGAAAAAACAAATATATCTCTTACTTCAAAAATCCCATCAACACAAGGAAAAATTAATACTCAAGCCTTAAGCAGCAACAATAGTGCCGTAACTCAATTTCTAAACGATGATTGTTTGGCAGACATTTGCAAAAAATTAGATTTGCGTGACCAGATTCTCCTTTCACACACATGTCCGCGTTTCAGTGATGTTTTCCGTATGATATCAAAGGCAGAATACAAAACGTTTTATTTAGATACAATGGGTGGATTGACGCTGATAGAAAAAATTAAATTTATAAAAATGGTTGGACCAAACATTAAGTCATTCGAAGGTACATTACCTTGGGATGACTATGAAATTGTATTAGATTGCATTGGACAGCATTGCAAAAATATTCAAAGTGTCAACACAGCAGACACAGACTTTTTACATTATATAATTGATAAAATGGAGACGTGTACGAAATTAGAAATTCAACATTTCAGCTTTGATAATAGATTCGCAGAGAAAGTTAAATGCTTGCCAAAGCTAAAGGTCTTAAGTCTGAAAAATTGTTCAATAACAACAGAACATATTTGTAATTTATCTAATATCGAAAAACTGTCTCTTAACGGATGTCATGAATTTAATTTACAATAAATTCGTCAAAATCTGACTAATTTACATACCCTGGATATATGTAATTGTATGCATTTAAAAACGTCTGATTTTAAAGAAATGGTCCATCATTTACATAAACTTGAAGATCTCAAAATAAGTAGTACAACAGAGCAATATGAATGTATTGCCCAATTACCAAAATTGAAACGTTTAGAAATTTTTGGCATTGATGACTCCCACCCATTATGTCATCAACTATTGATAGAGTTGGTTAAACATCAATCGCAACAATTGGAACAGTTAATGTTGATTGGATATGCAAGTTTGAATTTTGCAGCAGCTTCATTGGTAGGAGATTTAAAGAACTTGAAAAAATTAATTTGCCCCAACAATAGTTCTTTGGATGATAAATGTTTAATAAAGCTTGCACAGCTGACCAATTTAGAAGATATAAATTTACGAAATTGCATTAATATTACCAATCAGGGTTTAATACATTTATTTCAGCAATGTCGTAATTTAAGTCATATTAATTTTTTGCAGTGTAAGTTAATAACAGAACAATTCATCTATGGTGCTTTTAAATTATTAAAAGAGAAGGGGAAAATAACGCAACGTAAGCTTCCTGTTCTATTGTTGGCAAACCGAACAAATGTTAAAACAGTTGCGATAAGTAGTAGAGCTCAATTGAAATCATCATTGGATTTGATGAAAGTCTGCATGGATAATTGGTTTTTTGATGAATACGACGAATATTTTGATGATGGTGAATTCAATAATAATTTCAATTGCATACACTCAGAGAATCATGACAATCTCGAAGAGCTATGTGTAGATATAGATTTTGGAGTTTTCCATCCGAACTGAAGATTTTTACAAAGATATACTTAATGATTTGTAATATAATTTAATAAGTTTAAGATTAAAAGAGATTCTTGAAAAATAAATATTTTGTATTTTTCTCTTAAAATTTTTTGATTATTAAGCAAAATAAAACACTGGTATTTTAGTTTTCTATTTTAAGAATACATATTTTTATTTATAATTTTAAGACATTGTTTTTAAGTGTGTGTATTTTCTAAATATTTAATAAAGATAATAAAAATGGAAAATTGCCTTCATTTATTTTAAAGTTTAAAAATTTTTGTAGTAAAAGAGCATTTTTCAGTGCACATGTTCCATGTTTGTGAGAACTACAACGGATGCAATCGGGATATTTTTCATCGAGCCCTCTTAAATTACAGCAGTTGATATTTTCTATATTGAAAACGTTTTTCCGCAGCATATTCTCCAACCACTTTTTCTTTTCCAAACCCTTGACAAAAATTAAAGAACCCTCTGTGTTTGATTTGAGAAATTCGCACACAGACTTGAATGATACGGATCCATCTTCCCATTGCAGATGATGATGATTTTTTGTTAACCAATTGACTTGTTTTTGATTCTTTGGTGATAAATAACTATAATCGAAGGGGGGTTTTATGATGAAATTTATATACTCCTTAGCGTTAAAAACCAATGCAATTTCTTTGGCAATAAAATTATTAGAATCTGCTCTAAAGCCTTGGAGATCAATAAAAACTATTTTTGGCATTTCCATTGCTTAAACAATTTTATGAACCTGTCCTGTCAAAGCCGTATATTCAATTAAACGATCATGAATAAGAATGCAGTAAGCTGATGAGTTTGGTGGTATATTGATGCCAGTCTCAAACATAATTTTTATATCAATCGGACCCCTTGAAACCGTTTCATTTTGATGCTTACATCAATAACTGTAATAGGAGCTTTATTTTTGAATTCTTGACAAGTGAGTAGAGGTTGAGGTTCTCTCATATAGTAGTTTTGTTGAAATCTGACATACATATCATAGAGGATGGCAAAGCGTTCTTCCCCAAATTTAATGTTTAGATCATCATAAGGATATGACTCTGAGCTTAAGTGAACTTTGATGTTGGTTAAATCACAATTAATAAATTTATTCTCACGTAGGAATGCTATCAAAACGAAGCGAGGTCGTTCCCTATTTGCAGATAATTTAACATTCCAAATGTGATTAGTTCCGCTTGATAATTGAGGATTAAAATGACAGTCCCAACTGCGGAATGCTATTGGTAAATTTGTTCCATTTTGTATAATTTTTATCATATTTATTTTACTCAAGTCAGAAAGCTGTACATGTGGTATCCTCCATGAAATATTCTTAATAGTAATTTTTGGTTTTTGAAGAGATGCTGTTGAATATACGAGATCATCATCACTTTTGCTACGAAGTAATATCAATTCATGTTTGGAATTTAAAATAATTTTATTAAAGTCTTCAGCAAATCCCAATAATATTTTTAATGGTACATAAAAGTTAAAGTGTCAATTTATTACATTTAGGTCATCTACTTTACTCCAAGCAGCATTTTCCATGAGAGCACCGTCCGTTGCCATCAAAGAAACATAATTTTTAATATTAGTTGAAACTCCTAGGTGTCTTGTGCGATCAATTTCAATGCCATTTAGCTCATAACGAATTTCATCAAATAGATGAGCAACAAAATTATTTTTCAATCTGAAAGCAGAAGATGCTACCACTTTTTTACTATCGCCGCTTTCTTCTTCTACTAAACCTTCAATGTAAATAAAACTTTCACTCGGCAAAACATACAAATCCTGATTTTGTATTGATATTCTTATTTCATCGTTATTTTTAAATGATTGCAAGTATGGAGTATAAGTGTGATAATCTTTTTTTATAATGCTTTCATCCGATAAGGGTTTATCCAAAACATTAATTATTGATCTCATTCTCTTTGGTGTTGCTTCTTCAATTGGAAATTCAATGATTTGAGAAAATTTCTATTTGATTCTGTTAAATTGTTGGCTGAATGTGAAGATGAGAACAGCGTGGACGCTAATTTTGGTTTGACTGATGGCAATAATATGGATTTTGGGGATAACAATGTGGTATAAGGAATGCTATTTGAGATAATTTCTTTGTTGTAAATTATCATTATTTTCTTGGCCTTAAATGTAATCCTCGAAAATTAATTAAATCACCGTCTTGATCAACTATCCGTAGTGTTAGTGAACTTACTTCTTTGGAATTCACTGGCAAATAGATGAGATTTGTAGGTATTTCATCCATTTTATTGCCAGGTGGAACATTTATTGCAAATTCGTGTAATGTATGTGCATGAGAATTGTTTATATATGTGTTTACCACAATATTACATTCTATCCGCAAGAGATTTACCTTAAAAATTTTTACTGGTAGATCTGAGAAATGGGGGACATTAGGAGAGAGGACATTCTTATTGAAACCAAACAATTTTCCTATCGAATTCTTCTTGTTAAATTATATCGAATCTTCGGAACTATACAATTTGACTTGCATTGTCATCTTTCTCATATTACCCCTTTATGAAATCAACAATATCATTCAGCTCATAGGATCCAATAGGTATTGTAATAATTTTACTACCAATGTGAAACAAATTAATGTATTTGTCCACATTTGGTATGCTGTTGTATGTGTGAAAATCTACGAGAGCACACTCGTAATCGCCGTTTAAATTTATTGGAGGAAAGTAATTTGCTGATAAATTTGAGGAGTTTCCGCTCAATGTTAGTGTAATTGACATTTTGCTTACCAAATGGCTAATGTAGGAAATAAAACAAAATATTGTTTTTTTAAAGGGTTGCTTTTTTCTTTATTTTAGATAATTTTATATCAATACTTAAAGTACATGTAGTATATACCTATATATATATATATATATATCAATTTTAACATTCTTTCCAGAAGATTCTCATTTCTTAACTTTATTATCATCTTTCTTCTGATTGCATTTATTTTCATTGTGATCATTACTACCACAATAATTACAATACTTTAGTTTTTCATATTTAATCTCAGAGCTCTTAAAAATCTTATCCATTCTCCTCCTGCTAATATATAAATATAATGTATTATCAAGCTAAAGTTTTTTATTCAACTAAAAAAAGTGGAGAAAACATTTAATCCTTTTATACTTAATTTTATAGTCGTAAAAGTAATCACACACACACACACATTACAAAATATCATTTTTATTTATCCAAGAATTATGCTGATTTGAAAAACACAACCATTTCACGAATACTTTATTATCTTTAGTTTTAATAACTTTTTCAACAAGATATGTATTAGGCAGTCGAGTTTTTGAGAGTTCTTCATCATAGAAGGCACCTTTAATTCTATTTCCCTCGTAATCCACCAAAATATTTGTTGCTGGATAAGTGTTGTTTATAGATTTGATTTTAAAAATTTCTGTTGCCCAGTTAAGTGTGTATCCCTTTTCAAAAATATGCTTATATTTGCTGATGCGTACGAATCTCCAACATGAAATTTTGAGATTTTGTACATTTTCAAGTGATTATACACTGTGTCTAATAACATTTTCTCATTCGTAGAATTAACATTAATGGGTGCCATTTTTATGGTACGATGAATCTTGTGATTGTACTCATCAATTAAATCTTTATATAAACCAATCCAATGATATGATCCGTTGTAGCTAAATTCCTTCCACATCATACCTTTAAGAGTTCTATTGAATCGTTCAACAATAGACGCTTTCATTACACTATACGTTGAGTAGTGATTAATATTATGCTTTTTCATCAATTTACTAAAGTTTTTATTAAAGAATTCCTTGCCATCATCAGTATGTAAATTTTTTGGCACACGACCCAAATTCAATATATTTTCCATTGCTTTGCAAACATCCGATGAACTTTTAGATTTGAGAGGTGCTGCCCAAGCATATTTTGAAAACGTATCAATGACCGTTAGCAGATAACGATAGTCCTTGTTATCCGATGAATAATTACCCATTTCAACTAGATCTGCTTGCCATAAATCATCAATACCTTTCATTACAACTCTTCGACGCTTAAAATTTTTTCGAGCCTGTTTATGCAACTCTTTTACCAGAATTCTCTTTGTATTCATTATCGACAACATATATTAGTTTATTATGTTATCAGTGTTAGACATCATATGTGTGTTACATATACACTCAGAGAATCATGAATCCCTCGGCATCAATTTTAGTAGTAAACTCTGCAAAAGTTTAATTCGTTGACGCAACAACTCAAGTTCTCTGTCAAAGTACGATTTTTGATTATGATTTATTTCAGAAATTTTCTTATATACTACATCAATATTTTTATCTATATTCAAAAGTATGTCTGTCTGCATTTTGTTGACTTGTAAGAGTAGAAAGTCTTTTGTGACGGCGTCGTTTTCTACCACAGGGCTCGCAACATTTTTAATTCTTTTGTTTTGGATATTAAAGTTCTTATCGCTATCCAAAATGGGGCCAAATATTTTCGAATCATTCTTTCTTATTATATTATTATAGTTCAGCTTAGAATTGTAATAGTGTCCGAACTTGTCGACAGACATTTTCAATATATATCCTTAACTCACAAAACTTTAAATATATTATAATATTATATCAGCTTCCTGCAGTTCTTCGATAATAGAAACAATTTCATTGTTATGATTGTTATGACCAGCAGCTTGAGAGGCGATTAATAATCTGAGGCGGTCAACTAATTCATTCGGATCATTCCAATATACATAATTAGGTTTATTAGAATTTAATTTCATTAGACCACTTCCTGTTTTGTCATTTTTAAATAATTTGCTGATAATGTTTACATATTTGTTGGCCCTTGTCCCTTTAATTTGTCCGTCTGATTTATAGTCTCTTTTGTGAGCATTTGTCTCCATTAAAGTCTTTTTGTAAATCTCCAATTCTGTTTTATCATAATTTTTTGGAGTTTTATAAAACATTAACTGAACCAAACCTGGTGTTAGCAACCAATTTTGATTTCCTAGCATAATTTTATCATCACTCAACTTAATGTAGCTATTCCCAAATTTCCACTCACCATTCGAATCTTTGTGAGGACCATAAAGCGTTTCCAGTTCATTTTTTCGAGCTAAATGCGATAAATCGAGTGAGTTTATTATTGTATCGTTTGTAACATCAGCGGGGGATTCAGTTTGATAGTAAATATCATCTTCATCATTTTCATCAATTGGTTTGTATTCATCACTCGTAAAATCTTTCTTTGGGGTACTTGTCCCCAGTTTCATTGGTAATTTTCTAAACGATAAACTCGTCTCATTTTCTATTTCATTTTTTATTTCATTTTTAATTTCTTCTTTTTCATCTTTAGAAATTCTCTTTTCTTTAGAAGAATTATTTATAAATTCCTTTAGCGGGTTAGTTATGGGCTTAAATGTTTTTTGTAGTCTTTCATGAGTATTAGCTTCACCCATTTTTATGCTTCGAAATTTCTTCTTCAAAGCATTTCTTACCTTGACCAGTTCCTCCAACACTTCAGTCATATCAGACCAGGAATAGACCAGGAACAGATCAGCAACAGATCAGGAATAGATCAGAAACAGATCAGGAACAGATCAGAAACAGACCAGGAATAGATCAGGAATAGATCAGAAACAGACCAGGAATAGATCAGAAACAGACCAGGAATAGATCAGAAACAGATCAGGAATAGATCAGAAACAGATCAGGAACAGATCAGAAACAGATCAGGAATAGATCAGAAACAGACCAGGAATAGATCAGAAACAGACCAGGAATAGATCAGAAACAGACCAGGAATAGATCAGAAACAGACCAGGAATAGATCAGCAACAGATCAGGAATAGATCAGAAACAGATCAGGAATAGATCAGAAACAGACCAGGAATAGATCAGAAACAGACCAGGAATAGATCAGAAACAGACCAGAAATAGATCAGGAATAGATCAGAAACAGACCAGGAATAGATCAGAAACAGACCAGGAATAGATCAGAAACAGATCAGGAATAGATCAGAAACAGATCAGGAACAGATCAGAAACAGATCAGGAATAGATCAGAAACAGACCAGGAATAGATCAGAAACAGACCAGGAATAGATCAGAAACAGACCAGGAATAGATCAGGAATAGATCAGAAACAGACCAGGAATAGATCAGAAACAGACCAGGAATAGATCAGAAACAGATCAGGAATAGATCAGAAACAGATCAGGAACAGATCAGAAACAGATCAGGAATAGATCAGAAACAGACCAGGAATAGATCAGAAACAGACCAGGAATAGATCAGAAACAGACCAGGAATAGATCAGAAACAGATCAGGAATAGATCAGAAACAGACCAGGAATAGATCAGAAACAGACCAGGAACAGATCAGAAACAGACCAGGAATAGATCAGAAACAGACCAGGAACAGATCAGAAACAGACCAGGAATAGACCATAAAATGTAGCAAGCTTATTTGGAATCAGCTGAATTCATAAAAGGATGTAATTATTTAAATGTTTTTAATTTGTTAATCCTATCGATTCAAGAGGTCAAACTTTACTAATATCATCATATTATTCCAACATCCTTATATTTCAATGAAAACATTAAATGTCTTTCTATATCGACCAGCATTTAAGTTATCATCTTTACATATTGTTAAAAATCCATAGTTTTCTCTCCAACATTCTTGACATATTTTACGAAATTGTTCAAAGGACATATCCGTTCCAACATGATCACTATAGACGTGTTTCATATTCATCCTGCTTAAACATTATAATCATATTGGCATTATCTCGTATCAAATGTTTAGGTATTCGGGTATAAGTTTGACACAAGTAAAATGAATCCACATTTTTGTGACGACCCATACAAAAGTATGCACGTATATTATTTTGATTTTCACATGCAACGTCATCAAATATAATTATTGAGTTATTTTTAGCTTCATCTGGTGGAATAACACTTTCATTGTTAGAAAGTGTAAAATAACCCATTCCTTTAATCGTTGATACGAGTTTATTTAAATACTCATATTTAGGTTGAAATAATGATTTCGAATATAAATAGATGTTTTCGAATTTTAATCCATTAGGACTTTCAATCAAACTAATCATTACATTAGTCTTTCCACAGTTCGAAGGACCCACTATAAGTGCTCTTATAGAATTTGGCAATAGAGAACTGTGTTTTCTTCTCATATCTGTACTTGTTGAGGAATCAACATTCCTAACAACTATATATTTATGTTGTTTGGTCAACCGCATTTTAACAACTAAAACCAAAGTTTTAAATTTCCCTTTTAATTAGTTTCCAGATTATATAAATAGGTCTAACAATATCATAGAATTATCAATCATTCTGTCACTGGGAGTGGATTAGTAGATAGAATAATAAATTCTCTACCTTTTGAACTTCATTTACCGGGTTATGAATTTTGTGGACCAGGTACTAAGCTAGAAAAACGTTTAAAGAGGGGTGATAAGGGGATAAATCCGTTGGATGCTGCTTGCAGAGAGCACGATATTGCTTACTCTCAAAATAAGGAAATCAGTAAGCGACACCAAGCAGATAAAATACTTGAAAATCGAGCCTGGGAACAAAACAAACTCATATTTTATAACTAACGCCATGAAGGCTAAAGTCAAACTCGGCATGGGTCTAAAGTCAAAAAATAAATTTGGAAAGAAAATTTTTGGCACAGCAATACGAATGGCTACGGTAACTTTAAAGAAAGAAAAACCTAAAGATATAAACGACGCAATTAAAATTGCTCGTAAAGTTTTAAATAAATCGCTGAAAATCAAAAGTTGTTATACCTCGCATTATCAATGTACCAAAAGTTGGAGGGTTCTTACCATTAGTGCCAATACTAACTGCTTTAGGGACCTTAGGTGGTCTGTCATCTGGTGGAGCAGCTATTGTTAAAGCTATTAATGCTGCAAAAGATGCTAAGAAACAACTCGAAGAGGCTACTAGACATAATAAGAAAATGGAGGCTATAGCAATGGGAAAGGGTCTTTATCTTAAACCATATAAGAAGGGGTATGGTCTTGTATTCGATAAAATGTCAAAAAACTAATTAAGATGCTCCCCAAAAGACCACTTACTGATATCGATTTGATTAAGTTTACCACACATATTCCACACTTTAGAGGTATTTTTATGAGAGATTCACTCCCCAAACATCCTCGAGGAATAGAATGTGGCATTGTTAATTAGGATTGCTCAATTGGAGCAGGCACTCATTGGGTAGCATACTACAAAAATAAAGATCATAAGGAGTACTTTGATAGTTTTGGAAACTTGCAGCCACCACTTGAATTAGTAGCATATTTGGGCTCAAATATAGTGTACAATTATAGAAGACATCAAAAATATAATTCATTTAATTGTGGTCACTTATGCCTGAAATTTTGTATGAAATTATTAATAAATAAAAACGCATTTTTTTTCTTTTTGTTTTCAATGTATTTTAATATTTTTATTTCTCGTTGTTTAATACAAATTTACAATTTCATCTCCAAAGCGGATATTTGCCACTTTCAGGAACAATATATTCATTTATATCAAATAACTCCAACTCTAATCGCAAGTGTTTATCGTCTACTGTAGGTAATTTTTTGATGAAGTAATTGCCAGATGATAACTCCTTTATCTCATCATCAGTTATAGCATTAAATCTTTTTGGCAGAAAGATGACACAATTTTCTCCCTCAATCTGGATACTTTCCCCATATTTCGTTTGCATTTTAATTGCTTTCAATATTTTGTATAATTTAAGATCCTCCATATCTTTAATATGGAGAATTGGTTTGTTGTTGAGGTCATCAAATTTGTTTATTAATGATTTTGATACAGCGCTCATGGTTGTTGTTTCTTTGAAGACTTTGTTAAGAATAAAACTTTCACATGAATTCAATTTTAAATTAACTTCTTGTTATATATTAAAAATTACTACAATAAATTGCATGGACTAATATGAAAAGAGGAATAAATTTGTTTTCTCTTTTTTTTTTTTAAAGACGGATTAATTCTTCACTCTTTATTTCAAAATATTGTGAAATGTATCCTAAAGATATTACAATAAATTGCTCACTTTATTTTCATAGTATTGTCAAATATTTTAAATATTCACATTATAAATGCGGAGGGTACAATAAATAATAATAATTTCTGGATCCAGACAGAAAGAACGACTCAGACGATTAAGATGTCAATGCGGGAACAAATTGTAGAATTCCTTAATAAATATATGGAGTTTATATGTCTAGAAGATTTACACTTCTTTTTAAAGAACGCTGATTATTTTGAATTATATGAGAATAAAAGAATTCTTAATTCAGTGCATGGAGAGCATTTTGAGGATTGCATATGATCTGACGACAGATGTACTGAAGGACCTGATACATGTAGTTGCATCATCTATAAATTTAGAGAAAATTCAGTCAACGATGTTATAAATCTCTATCATAAACATCTAAATTTTTAATTAAAGAAAAAAAAAATAACCGAAATTATTATATTATACGTATTTAAATTTATAAGAAATATTTAATGAGATTTTAATTTAAGAATTATTTCAAAAGAAAGTAAAATAAAACCAAATACATGTAAAACTAATTTTTAGTATTGTTTTTTATTATACTCAACTAAACAAACAAACAAACAAAACACTAACAGATTCCAATTACCGCTTTATTACAAGAAAACAAAACCGAACAAAACAAACAAACAGATTTGAATTTCATTAAAACACAAAAATTTGTAGATTAATGAAAATGTCACATTAATAAATAATTAATTTATGACCTATTTGTACATTTATATGTAGAATGTATATACCAAACACACAAAAAAATAAAAACAAAAATAGAACATAAACACAAGAAAGAAAAAATGGAAATTTCCTATTAATACAAAAAACAAATATGTAGATCATTGACTTTCACTTAATGCAAATTTCCTCTTAATACAAAAACAAATATGTAGATCAATGACCACCAAAGAATAGAAGAAAAAACACACAAGAGATAAAAAGAATTAACCGACGGCAACACTCATAATTTCAAAAAAGATCCTTGTCACTTAACACCTTCTAGCAAAACACACACATGACAATTTTTGTATAACCACCACTTTTACATTACAAGCAAACAACCGACGGCAACACTAACAACAAAGACCCTCATTACTTAACACATAGCCAATCACGCACATGACAATTTTTGCATAACCACCACTTTTACATTACAAGCAAACAACCGACAGTTGTTCTGTATATGCCACCAAAGAATAGAAAAAAAACACACAAGTAAAAAAGGGCTAAATTCGGCTGTGCCGAATCTTTGAATATCCTCCACCATAGGGGCTGAAGATGATATACGTATATACTTAATTATGCATGAAGTGTAATATGAATATGTTTTGTCAATGTATGTAATTTAAATACCAAACTGCTCGGGAGGATGTTCAATAATCTGGGTAAAAATTGACAGACGGACAGACAGACGGACAGAGAGACAGACAGACAGAGAGACAGACAGACGGACAGACAGACATCGCTAAATCGACTTAAAATTGCATAAGGTTCACGAATATATATACTTTATTGGGTCTTAAACCTATATTTCGACATGTTACAAACGGAATGACAAACTGATATATACCCTGACCATATATGGTGGAGGGTATAACAAGAGATAAAAAGAATTAACCGACGGCCACACTAACCACATAATTTCAAAAAGACTAAAAACAAATATGTAGATCAATGACTTTCACTTGATCATAAAAATTTTGTATTACAACCCTTTTATATTATAAGCATACAACCGACGGCCACACTAGAAGGCAATTAAAGCATTTTGTGTCAACATCAAAAATGAAGGGCAATTAAATCAAGTTGCCTCCTTATACAAAAAGCCATTAAATCAAGTTGGTCCCTTATACAAAATGCCATTAAATCAAGTTGAGTCCCCATAGAAATGAAGGGCAATTAAATCAAGTTGCCTCCTTATACAAAAAGCCATTAAATCAAGTTGGACCTTAATGAAAAACCCATTAAATCAAGTTGCCTTCTTATTTTCCTACTACTGGAGTATTTTCTCGGAAATCAGCAAATTGACGTTATGCTTATTTCTGAGACCCATTTAACCCTGAGAAGTTCATTTTCAATTCGCGGATACACAATGTATGATACTAAGGACCCAAGAGGCAGGTCATGTGGAGCATCAGCTATTCTCATTAAATCTAGATTGAAACATTTTCTTATGTGTGATCTTTGCGAAAATTGTCTTCAGGCCACTACTATATGTTTTGAAGAATTCGATAAGGACTTAGTGATTTCGTCAATTTATTCTCCCCCCAGATTCTCCATAACGGAGGATCGGTACACAGGCTTTTTTGAATCATTAGGACCGCGTTTTCTGGCAGCTGGAGACTATAATGCCAAGCATACATTCTGGGGGTCACGGCTTGTTACCCCTAACGGCCGTGTTTTGTTTAATACAATTTCTAAGCTGGGTATGGATGTGATCTCTAGTGGAGAACCCACGTATTGGCCAACAGATCATCGGAAAATACCCGATCTAATAGACTTTGGGATAACAATGTCTATTGCAAGAGAATTGGTCCATGTGGAACCATTATAGGATCTCTCATCTGATCACACACCTACAGTTGTTACTATCTTAAACCTCCGAGAAATTGTACCCCCCTCTGGTGACTTAGCACTGACAGGCAAAACAATAGATTGGTTGAAGTATAAAAAATTCATCAGTACACATTGCTCTGAAAACATACCGCTAAAAACACCGGAAGATATCGACCTCTCGATTCAAAATTTTGAACTAAATCTCAAACTTGCTGCTCAACTTGCTACCAAACCCCCCCCGACACAACAGACAAAATATTATTTTGTCTGCCGATGTCGAACGACTCTTAAATGAAAAAAGAAGAGCTCGAAGAGATCTGGCAACAGCACAGATCTCCTCAACTTAAGGAACGGTTGAAAGAATGCATTAAAAAATTAAGAAAGCTACTTGAACATAAGAGAACTGCTTCATTAAACAGATATCTTGAAAATTTAGATCCAACATCAAGAACTGATTACTCATTATGGCGTGCAACGAAAAATATAAAAAGACCTGTCTTATGTAAGCCTCCTTTGAGAAAATCAGACGGAGGTTGGGCTATAAATGATAATATATATAATGATATAAACATTTAAGAGAAGTATTCACCCCCCAGCACCGAGCAGCTACCCGATTGACGTTTGAGATGCGGCTATTTTTGAACTAATCCCCAAAAAAGCTCCTGGTATCGATGGAATCGGTAACAAGATGCTCTTGGAGTTAGCCCGTATAGCATTAAAGATAATTCTCTTTATTTTTAATGCTATCATATGCCTTGAATACTATCCCCCAGAATAAAAAGTTTCACTCGTTAAAATGATACCCAAGCCAGGCAAAGATCACACAAAAGTGGAATCGTATAGGCCTATTAGCCTATTATCCAATTTGTCAAAGCTGTTCGAGAAAATCCTAATGGAAAAGGTAACTATTTATGTGGAACAAAACAACTGTTTTCCAGCACACCAATTTGGTTTCAGGAGAAAACACAGCACCATTGAGCAAGCCTACAGGCTAGTTACTGTTGTCAGAAAAACGTTTGAGGAGAAAAAATACTGCTCTGCCCTTTTTATCGATGTTTCACAGGCTTTCGATAAGGTTTGGCATGAAGGTCTAATGTTTAAAATAAAACTTTTGTTACCAACAAATACAAGCTACTCGAAAGCTATATAACAAATCGAAAATTCACTCTTGCTGAAAAAAGTTTTGTCAGCTCTCCTCAAAATATACAAGCCGGCGTTCCACAAGGTAGCATTTTGGGTCCTCTGTTATATATCATTTATACTTCAGACATGCCATCAGATATTAATACCCACACATCGACTTTCGCTGACGATACTGCAATCTTAAGCGTCCACGATGACTCAAAAATAGCGTCTAGAATGTTACAGACTCACATTTCACAGTTGGAAGCTTGGTTGGATAAGTGGAAAATTAAGGTGAATGAACAGAAATGTATCCACATTACTTTCACACTGAGAAAAGAGACGTGTCCACCCATTAAAATTAATAATCTGAATATACCCCAACACACATGTGTGAAATATCTCGGTATTCACCTTGACCGTCGACTCACGTGGAAAAATCATATAGATGCGAAAATAACTCAGATGAAGCTAAAAACTGCTCTTACTGGCTTACTGGCAAAAACTCTAAACTAGGCCTGGACTGCAAATTACTCATTTACAATTCAATCATGAAACCCATATGGTGCTACGGAATTCAGCTCTGGGGTACTGCCTCTGCGTCCAATATAGGGAAAATTCAGAGAATGCAAAATAACTTCTTGAGGACGATCACGAACGCACGCTGGTATGTTAGGAATTACAACATACATAAAGATCTGAATGTACCCCTGGTCAAAGATGAAATTATTAGACACTGTCAACGCTATTTAACAAAACTGGAAACACACCCCAACATACTGGCCCGTAACTTAACTAATAATCACGGCCACCAGCGTCTTAGAAGGAGGGACACTGCGGCTCTGGTCCGCTAATAATAAGGAGAAATAATGGTTCAGTTGAACCACATAACATCAGTCTGGCACTGGCTGGACTTAATAATTAATATTTAGTTTTAAGATTTGGATAATTATTGTTGGTTCACAGTTTTTAAAAGTGAAGATCCAATAAATAATATAAAATATGGGAAAAAATGTTTTATTTATTTATTTATTTAATTAGATAATCTAGCACAACAAGATGAAAATCTTATATATTATTGTTCCAGTGAGTATATAAAACAGTATTCATTTTAAAAAGAAAACAAAGTTATAACTAAATATTTTTTATATACAGAATAATAATACAAAACAAAAATAATAAATTACATATGCATGAAAGTGGAGTAAATGAAAAATTGACGTTTTGATAGTAGGAATTTATATCTTTGTTGGATTATGTTATTCCCACGATTTGATCTTGCAAATTTTATTCTACTGTATAGGTAGACAGGTTGCTTAGATGTTATTATTTTATGTAAAAAATAAGGCTTCTAAATTTTAGAAGGTTTTCAAAACTCATCTGATTAAAAATGAATATAGATTCACGACGACCTTTGTTGAAGACATATCTCGCAATATTGTTGTAAGCAACTTTAAGTTTTCTAAAGTCTGTACTGTCACAGTTAGCATAAATTTCGCAGCCATATAATAGAACGGGGATAAGATACGTTTTGGCTAATAACATACGTACTATATTGAATGCGGTTGAATATTTGACGACCCATAGATTACGCACCATTCTATAAATCCTTCCCACAATGGAGTTAATATGGTTATACCAAGTTAATTTATTATTGAATGTTACTCCTAGATTTTTCGATGAATCTACAAATTCAATGACATTATTGTTCATTGAAAGTTGAAAATCATCATCTACTTTTTGAAATAAAGATACATTTGGATTTTGAAGGATTTATGCTTAATCCATTGGCAACAGCCCAGTTGTGTATGTTGGCTAAATCAACGTTAATATTGTTTTTATTGAAACACAAATATCAAACATTTGTTTGACATTGTCTTGTATAAACAGCAATTGGTCGTTAACATCATTAAAAGAGTAAATCTAATGCCAACAGATGTTTTCTATATATAGATTTAATGCAGAGTAATTAATATTACGGAGATCAGGAAAGGTAACAGAGGTATCCTGTTTTTTACACAGGAATCATATGTCAAAAATACAATGTCGTGGTTTGAAAAAGCAGATCCAGGGAGTTGTTGATATAACAGTACTTTCGATTTATGGTTAACAAACACTAGGTCTATCAAACTATTGAAGGATTTGTGAAAGTGTGTTGGTGTTTGTGTATTTACTGGACTGAGATCAAGAAGAAGCATTGGATCAATCAACGGGTTGTTTGTTAGTAGATTGTTATTAAAGTCGCCAACAATAACAATATCGTTGTATTGTACAGACATATTTTCAAGAACTGTAATAAAGGTGTCAAGCTGTATGTTCTTATGTGGCCTACAGACACTACCAACCAACAGTTTACATTTCTTTTTAGTAGTCACTTCAAGAAATAAGTACTCAATTTCACTTCCAATACTCGTTCTGAGTTTCACTTTATAGTTAATACCGTATCTAACATATATAGCGACTCCGCCACCTTTAGCTTTAGTACGAACACCGTTAACTAAAATCTTCCTATCAGATCGATATAGTTTAAAGCCTTGAAGGCTATATATTAAGTCACTTATGTGTAAAGGAAACCAGCTTTCAGAAATGCAATATATCGACCCCAGCTAATTCAAATAGGTATCTGAACTCATCCATTTTATTGTTTAAACTCTGAGCATTGAGATGCACAATGTTCAGACCTTCTCTTTGCCTAGATAAAATTCGAAGCATGTAATAAACACTGTCTTTGGAACCATAATTACTCTTCGCAAGCATTAATCACAGTATAAACAACGCATACGAAAAATAATCTGGGAGCTGTTAGAACATAAAAAAAGTATTACTAAAATAAAAAAAACAATATAAAAAGATGGAATTAAAATTTAATTTAGAAATACACGATAAATTAAACCAAAATAAAGTTTTAAAAATTTAAAGAAGTATTAGATATAACATCACGGTTTGTACCAGAACCATCTGTAGGGTCCTCAGAGTCAGGTAATAACTGGTGTAAGTAGCCGATCTCATCTATTTGTATAATGTTACCACTGACCTCTTTTTTAATATAGACAACACCACGCAATGTAAAGGCACTGCTGATAAGTTTTTTCTTTTTCAGGCGAATTGCGGCTCGTAAAATATTGAAATTAGATTGTGTTAAATTTTTATTAACATAAAATTTATAATCAGAGTTGAAGCCAATATCCATTAAGCTGAAGGAAAAACCTTTATTGAGCCTTCTATAGTTGGCCAATGATTTTAAGAAAAAATTGTTTTCGTAAGCGGACCACATTTTGACTATAATTATCCCTCGAATTATTTTTATTATTTTGGTTTTGTAATCGATAAATAGATTGAATTGCAGGAACTGGGGTATCGATCGTACTGCATATGTCGCAAAAAAAAATTCATAAGGTTCTCATTTTCGCAAAAAGGAATTTCATTTAACCGAAGTTCACATGAAACGGTGTTATTTTCTAAGTGTCTGATTTTAGTTTTTAATGTTGTAATTTCATCCTTAATAGTTTAAGTTTCTGTCACAACTGTTTCCAGGTATGTGACTCTTTCAGCGACTGCGTGCATTTCACATTTAACAATATTAAATCTCTTATCAATATCATTTAAGAGTTCTTCTCTATATTCTTTAAATTTGAGTTCCATCATATTTTGAATTTGCTCAGCGAGTTTATCAAATCGCTTATCAATAATATTAACAAATTTTAGCGGTGATTCTACAATTGATAAACGCGGAGTTTTGCTAATGAGTTATGTAAAACATTTCATGTGTAGCTGTATTAGTATTTTCCTTGGAGGTGGAGGGATTAATATCTTCTGTATTTTCAGTTGTTTGCATATTCTTTTTTATAGTGCGATTGTTTAATTTAGTGTTATTATTATTATTGGTGATTATGTTATTTCTGGTTATTTTTCTTAATTTGTACATGGATAAAATTGATATCAGAAATTGCAAGTCAATCAGTTTTGGTGGAAAATAAGAAAAAGTATTAAAACGACTTTTATTTCAGTGTAGTTTTTAAATTTAACAGATATTTTCGTAAAGTACAACACTGTATAGTTATTACCAGTGGATCCTAAACTGTCATTCATTAATAGCCCAGTATTTTACATGAGCGAAACAGCTGATGTTGTATATGTTTTCCAGTCAAATTATTACAAATTAGTTGTTTCTTTAATTTAATACAAAATATTTAGTGATTTTTAATGAAAAATAAACACCAAATTAATGTGCCACATGAATCAAATCAATAAAAAAGATTATACGTGTGAATATATGAGCCAATACCAGTTTACAAAGCACGGTTTGTAGGCAAGTAGAGAATGTATTACCACAGATTTTAACAAATAACCGGAGCAGGAATAAAAACACGACCGACCACTTAAGAATTTCAGATTGTTGTAGATTTATTGGATTACGACAAACATTTGAAATTAACGGCTTCATATAAGCTTTGTTATTGGATACTTTAAGAATTAAAGTTCATAACAAAAACTGTAAAATATAGACGATAAATATAAATTGTTAAACTTCGTTGATGTTAGTCTAATTGTGTGTTGATTTCGAATTTGTTTCCAAACACTCAATATAAAATACACAATCATCAACCAGCAATGACCAAAGGGGAGAAAGGAGAGCATGGATATTGATAAGGTTGGGTAGCGTCAACCGAAAATATTAAGTATTCTATCCTGCTGGCTCTGTGGAATTTCTCAATTTTTATTCTCTATAATTTACTAATAAAAATTTTCATGTTTTTTTACAATAAAATAATTTATAAAAAGAATATGATTATATGATCTAAAATCCTACTATACTATTCATTTACAAAACAACAGATCAACAATTCATAAATCTCCATTATTTTTTGTTAATTTTAATTTCACATTTTATTTCAATTAGTGGACTATATAATATGCACTTCGTTTGCCGGTATAATCAATACTAACAACATAGGATACAGGAGAAGAAAAATATAATACATAAGAAAAAAGGTGTAATAGAATAGGCTTTACAAAAAAATAGAGATGTTAGACAATTTCAAATGAAGGGCTGCATTTTGGGGATCCATTCCTCAACAAAGATTTATAGACTCATTGAGGTTTATGCCCGCGAGTTTAGACTCTTTAGTAAAAATTTTAACAAAAGATGATTTTAAAACAGTAAAATCACAATTCATATAAGATCTAAATTTGATTAAACTTCATTACTAGAGTATTCAAAAACCGAAACCGAAAACCGGTCAACCGATTTCTTTTTTCAACCGATCGGTTTCGAATATTTTGTAAATTGGAAAAAAAATCGAAAACCGCTTTTTTTTGTTCGGTTGACCGGTTTTTTAATTACATCACCAACTTGGTTACTTGGTCTCTTTTATTTTTTCCGAACACTTTTATAATCGTTTGTTTGGTTATGAAGATTTAGATGTAAGTCTGATAGATTCCGATGAAGACTTAACTTTGGATATTCCAAATTCAAATAGTTTAATTTCTGATCTAAATAAGTATTCAAAATCCTAAAAAAGAGACTGTACAAAATCATTCATCATTATATGATGATTTCATATATCTTGATAAATGCGACAAAAGAACTGAAAAGTTGAAAAATCTATATAATTGTCTTTTGACTATTTGTTTAACATCTACTATTAGTGAAAGAGTATTTTCCACTTCTAGCTTTATCAAAATCAAACAAAAAAATCGTCTTTAAACGAAACATTTAAATTGCATATTATTTCTAAAATATTATTTTGGAACTGAAAAATAGATTTTCTTTTTACATATTTAAAATGTAATATTAAAAAAACTTTTTAATGCCAAACGTTTTAAACGTTGAAATTACTAACGTACCTACTTACAAACTTAATGATCTCTATTTATTTGATAAGAATATAGTTTTATAATATTAATTTTTAAGATATTATATTAAAAAATATTGGTTTTAAGTAAATTTTTTGTTGAAATGAAATACAAAAAAAAAAATTAAATTTAAATATATACATCAAAGAATGTATTTTTTGTTTGTATTAACAAATTATATAAGCTTTTTATTCAAATAAAAAAAAAAAAACGAAAAAACCGATTGACCGGTTTTTTCTGCAAAAACCGAAACCGGTTTCTTTAAAATTCGATTTTTCCAAGAAAACCGAAACCGGTTTTTTGAATACTCTATTCATTACCAAAAAGAGAAGACTTTTTTAACAAATTAACTGATTCAGAATGTTCTGAGCACATTTAAGTGTGAAACATTAAAAGATTATTTAATGCTTTATTAAAAAACGGATGTTTTGCTTTTAGAATATTAGATCCATGTCTTTATTAACTGCTCCGGGACTTTTGTGGAAAACTATGCTCAAAATAATAAAAATAAATTTAGAACTGATATAAATATAATTTTATTCATTCAGAAAGGAAAACACTCGATAGCTAATAATAAGAATATGGCTGATTACAACCCAAACTTAGCATCCACCTATCTCATGTATTTAGATGCAAATAACTTATATGTTTAGGCAATGTCATAATCATTACCAGGGGGTAAATGTTTTCTGATTCTAGTTTTGGTTATATATTAGAGATAGATTTAATCTATCCTTTCGAAATTCATGAAAGACATAATGATTTACCATTTTGTTGTGAAAATATTTTTATCATTTAAATCTACAACTAATTTAGCTAGTTTTGAAAATGAAAAGAGACGCTAAACAGTTTAATAACCACTATTCTCTTTGTTTATTCGGACGCTACGGGAGATATCATACTAGCGCAACCGAGAAAATATATACATCAGTGGTCGGCACACTAATGCAACCATATTGTTGCCATTGTATAGGTGAGATGCGCTCTACCATAAATCCCTTATTTATTGTATAATTTTCCTTTCAATATTTTGCAGTTCAAACATTTTTTATCACAAACATTTTCTTAGCGGAAAACAGTTGTTTTAAGTGATGTTAAATTGGATAAAACCAACTTCAGATAGTTTTAATTTTAAAGCAGACTTTAACGATTAAAGTATACTTTTACTTGTCTGTAGTAGGCCTGAAGTATACTTTTAAGAAAAGTCAACTTTAGAACTCCTTAAGTATACTTTATTTTAACAATGATTATGCGCCATTGTTTTTATTAAAATATTTTAAAAAATTACAGCTTTTCCCCATTCATTTAAATGTTTCCTTTGTTTCGTCCATTTATTTAAATTTTTATTTATTATGAGAGCCTTCATATATACAAGTAGTTTCTAAATTAAAGTTTGAGAAAACCAATATGAATTTTAAGTAAATAAATAACCATATAAATAAATAAATGAAGAAATAAATCGATTTGCCGAAAAATTTCGATTCCCATTATTCATTTTCATTCTCCCATTATTCATGACATTTCGTTCAGTGTAATGCTCGCAATATGCGTCGACACCACCTCAAGCTCAATTGAGACTGATTAATTATTTTTATTTTCATGCTATCTGTGTTAGTATTCTAGTCTGAGTGAGTCGCCCATGGGCGACTCTTTGCCGTCCATTGATATACATGCAGATATTTACTATAGAGCAATTCCATATGAAAGCGATCACCTTTTGGACAACCCCTCTCCGATTTTAAAATAAATAGTCTCCCAGCAAAAAATAATGTACCTACATATTTTTTTTTTTTTTTATAGTGACTGGTTTAGTGGTGGTGTACACCACTGTCATGTGACAAAATTGAAGAATTCTTCATAAGGGACCTCATTGAAAGTTGTTTTAAAAAAAAACTACTAAAGCGATCGCAACGAGTGATAGCTCGAAAGGTATTGAATCAGGCTTTAATTGAAAAATAAAATTTTCCTAATTTTTCTCAGAAATTTACTTTTTTTCCCATGAAAATTAAATTTTCCGATTTTCCACAGAAGCTCTTAAATTTTCCGGCTAATTTTATTTTTTTTTTGGATTCCTCATAATTTTTGCTTTAAGAATCCGCAATAAAAAAATGGGCCCCGACTCCTTGTTTGGACAGGAGAAGAGCATTTAAGAGACCACCTTGTTCTCATTGTTTTTATATTTTTTATAATTGAATTATTTTGAATTATTTAACATTATTTTATTATTAAAAATACATTTTAAAAATTATTTTACAGTTAAAAATACATTTATGAAGAAAAAATTATTTTTTTTTAAGAGCCCCAAGTTGAGTGTGTAGTGAATATGGTCTGCCTGCCTTCACAAGATCGGCCATAAATCCATGGATAATAGCAGCAGTGGCATGCAATGGCACACCAAACCCGACTGAGGCTACAGGTCATAAAATGTTTTGTAAATTTTTTAAATTACCAGGTAATAAATATTTCGCCTAAAATGACACGTGCAGAAACAAGTCATAAAACACGGATTTTAAATAAATATGACGAAATATTTATTAACTGGTAATTTAAAAAATTTACAAAACATTTTATGACCTGTGGTCGGCTTATTGGCAGTAACCAATTAAGTCCCTCTTTAAAAAACATTTTATGACCAGTAGTTCACGCAAATTTTCCTATTAAAGAAAAGCAAATATCGCTTATTTTTTTTACCTATTTTTTACCAAAAAATAAATATAAATACTTCACACACTCTGAGTCAAATTTCAGTTGAATACTAAACGTGAAAGTGTTAAAGTGTTTTTTTTGTAAAGTAAAGAGTGAAGCTGTAAAGACAATTTAAAGTAAAATGAATAAATTTTGCTGCAATCCGTTTAACAAGAGTGGACATCGTTCGAAAAAGATAAAAGTATTAAAATTAACTGGTGTTTCGAAGCGATACATGAATGAATTAAATATACAATACGGTGAAGAAGCACAATTCATTTGCCCCAAGTGTAAAATCGATTTGTCTCAACAAGCAAATGCATTGAAACAAATGCAACCACAATCCGAGAGTGAAATGACAATTGTACAAAATGTTTCATCTGATAGTGAGGCAGACATTCCGATGGTCAATATGTCTTTGAGTCCTTTGAATGAGGCTATTACCACTTAAGGTGAAACGCCTATTAGAAAAAGAAAGTTGCGAAGTGAAAATTACAGGAAAGATAAAAAAGGCAAGGTTATGAGTGCAATCGCGACAATATTTGATGAAGGCTCTGATAACGAATGCAGTCAAGCAGATGACGTTGATGACGGCAAACAAATGATTGAGCAGTTGAAAAGAAAATTCAATTTAGCGACCACTTTTCCGGAGAAATATCTCATTTTATCTGTGCTGCCTCAATCATGGTCTATACGCAAGATTTCTGAACAGTTTCAAACATCTTTTTACATCGCGAGAAGAAGCAAAGAATTAGTTCGACAGAAGGGCATATTGGCGACTCCCACCAAGAAATTTGGCTCAAGGACCCTCAGCGAAGCAACGGTGAAATTGATTCAAGATTTTTACTGCAATGATGACAACAGCGGCGCCTGCCCAGGTACACGTGACTATGTTATCACACGTGAAGATGGAGAAAAAGTACACAAGCAGCGCAGATTATTATTATGTAATCTATCCGAAGCATACCATCAGTTCAAAGAGAAATACCCAGCAGAAAAAGTGGGATTTTCTAAGTTTGCCATCCTACGACCAAAAGAATGCGTGCTGGCATTAGACAGGCACGGAACGCATTCAGTCTGCGTTTGCATGTTTCATCAAAACATCAAATTAATGTTCTTTCCATGCAAGAAATTGAAAGTATTTCACGGTGAAATTGAAACATATAGGGACCTCCTGTCGAAGTCGTTGTGCGCATACCCCACGGAAAATTGTCATCTGTCCAAATGCGACAATTGTCCGAAGATTGACGAGCTAGAGCAATATTTGGCAGAAAAGTTTGAACAGCTGTTAATTCAGGAGGTGCATTTCAAACAGTGGATAATTAGCAGCGGCAGATGTTCCCTTGAGACCGTGGTAAAGCAGATTCCGGAATTCATCGATTCAAGTTGAATGAACTGAAGGCGCACCATTTCATATCCGAGATGCAATCGAAATTTCTAAAGGAAAGTAAGGAGAAATTAGCCCAAAATGAATTCATTGTGATAAGCGACTTTGCCGAGAATTACACTTTTCTCGTTCAGGATGAAATTCAGGCTTATCACTGGGCAAACGACCAGTGCACGGTGCATCCTTTTTGCATTTATTTCAAAAACGAATATAACGAACTACAGACCGTAAGCCTTGTTGTTGTCGCGGAGAGTTTAGCTCATAATTATGTGTCCGTTTATTTATTTCAAATGAAACTGTTTGAATTCTTAAGATCAAAATTCGATGCAATCGACAAAGTAACGTTTTTCTCAGACGGCGCGGCTTCTCAGTACAAGAATAAAAAAAATTTTTACAATCTTTGCATAATTGAAGAAGAACAAAACTGCAAGGTCGAGTGGCACTTTTTTGCGACGTCCCACGGTAAGGGCCCATGCGATGCGTTAGGGGGAACCTAAAATGCATGGCGACTAAGGCAAGTTTGCAAAGGCCATATACTGACCAGATCTTAAATGTACAACATTTGTTTTCGTGGATTCAAAGCAAGGAAATTGCCATTAACACAGTTTTATGCACTCAAAAAGAACACGATGTCATGGAGCGACGACTTCAAAACAGATATAATAATGTCAAAACTATAACTGGAACGCAAAAGTTTCATTGCTTCATACCAAATATTTCTGATATGTCAATTAATGTAAAGCGGTACTCTTCGTCTGCCGACGTCCTAAATTTAAAGTTACTTTAATTTTTTAATGATGCCAAGACAATTGAAATTTTTAATAAATATTGAAATTAAGTATAAGCAGCAAAATAAGAAAGATTTTTTCTTCATAAATGTATTTTTAACTGTAAAATAATTTTTAAAATGTATTTTTAATAATAAAATAAAATAATGTTTAATAATTAAAAATAATTCAATTATAAAAAATATAAAAACAATGAGAACAAGGTGGTTTCTTAAATGCTCTTCTCCTGTCCAAACAAGGAGTCGGGGCCCATTTTTTTATTGCTGATTCTTAAAGCAAAAATTATGAGGAATCCAAAAAAAATAAAATTAGCTGGAAAATTTAGGAGCTCTGTGGAAAATCGGAAAATTTAATTTTCATGGGAAAATTTAATTTTCATGGGAAAAAAGGTAAATTTCTGAGAAAAATTAGGAAAATTTTATTTTTCAATTAAAGCCTGACTAATACCTTTCCAACGAGCTATCACTCGTTGCGATCGCTTTAGTATTTTTTTTTTAAACAACTTTCAATGAGGTCCCTTATGAAGAATTATTCAATTTTGTCACATGACAGTGGTGTACACCACCACTAAACCAGTCACTATAAAAAAAAAATATGTAGGTACATTATTTTTTGCTGGGCAATCGATTGAGACTATTTATTTTAAAATCGGAGAGGGGTCGTCCAAAAATTTGCCAATTTTGATCGTTTTCATATGGAATTGCTCTATAATGATAATACCACATATATGGTAACCATAGACAGCCACGGAAAAAAATTTTTGTAACTAAAATTTTTCAAAAAAGTTACCAAATGACAAAAAAATAACCAAAATTTAAAGTTTTTTATTTTTTTTTTTGATAACTAATTTATTTTTTTTAAGCTTAAGGTTCATTTTTTACAAAAATATATTATTATTTTTCAATATTTCGCTACTCCATTGTGTAGCATCTTCAGGAAATAATGACAAATTATAAATTATTTAAATGTATAAAAATATTTATTATTTAAATTTCTATTGGAAATACATATTATTTTTTAGCAAAAATTTATAAAAAAAATTAAATAACCTGCTTTCATTGTCTTTTTCAGATGATAAATCTTCGGATTCAATAAAAACTAAAAAACCAAAAAAAACCACCCGGTTACGTAACGTTTTCTGGACTGTAACCGGACCAGCAAATGGATTTTAAGGAACTTCGAAACTGATTCGAATTCGTTTAAAGTCCGCCAAAAATGGAAGGTTGTTTTGTGTAAAAAAACGGAGCTGAGTCGGTTGAAACCCAATCATTTAAAGACCGTTGTGTCGTGTAAAATTCGTAATGACTCCGTTTCAAAATGTGGTATTCCTACCGTTTTTTTTAGTTAAAAATGGACTTGAATATTTTTCTTAATTTATCCTATTTTGCATTTTTATAAAAGCAAGTTTCATGACACCAACATTTAAACAAATGTGTATAGGACACGGTATATAGAAGTACATAGTTCAACAGCAAACGGACAAGTAGAAATAGCTCAAAACTTAATCAGTGAAATAACGCGAATATTTAAAATAAAAAACTCATATACAGTAAAAGACGATATCCATCCAGGAACTAAACAATTCAATACACACTGTAACAGGATATAACCAAGGGAAATATATTTTGGCACTATACAATATATTAAGGAAGAAATCATAAGAAAATTATGACAAGCATCAAAGTATTGGAAAGATTGAACAAGACACCAAACATTCGAAAAAGGCACATTTGTGTGTAAAAATGACAGGAATACAAAAATATCAGGCTAGATACAAAAAAGAAATTATAGGTCTTCGATCGACACGATCTTAGCCAAGGGAGGAAAAGTCATACATATAAATAACATAAAAAATTGAGAATGTAGAAAACAAAAAGTACATTTCAACCAGAACAGATGACACATTTTTATTCGATGAATTAACATTTTTATTTTACATAACGAATTTAACAAAAATACTTTCATGATATAATTAAATTAAGGAACACAGAAGAAAACGAGGATTAAACTTCCTCGGATCAGCACTAAAATTTATTACCGGAATACCCGACCATGATGAATTCAAATAGAAGAAACAATAAATGCAATTATTAAAAATAACGACAAATGAATATTTACGGGTTTAACTAAGGTAAAACAAAAATGGCTGTTTTCTATCAAAATAAAGGGACAATGAAAATGGCCTTGTTTCTTTCTAAACGGTATAAACTTTATTTACTTATCCTAAAATATAAATTTAGGTTAAGTTTAATTTCGGGTATTAGGGTTTTATAATTTTAATTTTACAATAACTTATTTTATAATTTTAGGGTTAAGTTTTTAAATCAAAGTCAGATTCCTTGATTTAATCTACTATACGTTTTAAATTTTAATGGAATTTTCTTTTAGTTTTAGTTCACAATTTTCTTTTTTTTGTTTAAGTTTTCAATTCGAGGATTTCAATTAATGTTTTTTTTATATATTTAAATTTGGGTATTGAATTTCAATTAATGTTTTTTTTTTATATATTTAAATTTGGGTTAAAAATTTCAATTAATGTTTTTCTCCGCTGAGGTTGTTGTGCACTTTCTATCACTTTTATGATGTTAAAAACACTGACGAACATGTTGGGTTTAACATAACCCATTTGCTCTTTCTCTTCGGATGCTGGTTAAACTTCAAAAGGCGAGAAGAGTTGGTGCTGGCACCTTGGGTACAATAATTACACCAATTGTTCACGACCTGAACATTCTCCCCGCCTTTACGTATCTGTAAATTTAAGGATTGGCTTTAGTAAGAATTCGAATGTAAAATGAATGGGTAACAAAAAAAAAGAGTAAATCAAATACAAATACTTGATAATGGGTAAATTTAAGCAGTAAAGGATCCCATGATGAGCCAACCAAGGGTAGAATCTTGGGCTAAAAGGGATCCGCCATCAATATGGATAGTGTTGGGTTTCAAAATCGTTGCATACAGATTTCCTCCTATCTCCATTGTCACTGGGTCGTTAGAGTGGAAGTTGGGGTCCGCCAATGCGAGATGTCCAAATTTCTCCTTCACGGATTCATTGAACGAACTAACATATGGGTGTTTGGGTAAATCTTTCACCACCAGCCAGCACAGATCATATTTTATCAGTGACGTCATGTTGGGTGTGATGGTTAGCTTTACATAAGCTTTACCATCCAACTTGAAGGTCTTCAATTTGTTTTCGCGAACAAATGAAGCGGCTATGCATGATGACGTTAAACTTGGGTTTAATATGGCTCTCGAAGTAACACATCCGTCTTCAGTCATAGCGTAGACTTCCGCTGTTGGAACAAATGTCCTTGTTATTGAGGATGGTACGCCAAAAATGGTATTTGTAGATGGTGTTGTTGTGGTCTGCCTGGTGTTATGGCTGCGAGTGGTCGTGGGTACATGGGTATCGGTGGGTATAGTGCTTAAAACTCTTTGGTGGCCGTGAAGTACGGTATGATGTTTCAAGCCGCAGACCCGACAACGAGCTGTATTTTTGCAGTCAGCCACAAGATGGTTCCTGGCCAAGCAATTTGTGCAATAATGCATCTGCAGTACAGTTTTGTATTTTTGTGCCAAGTTCTGGTCCAGGAACTTTTTGCAGGTGACGATACGGTGGTCGGCTTTGCAGATGCCACATCCAAAGTAACGACGACTTTGAGGAGGGTTTGACCGTACTGTGGCTTCTTGTATGGGTCTTCTGGGTTGGGTTGCATCACTTCTAGCCGTTTGACGTCTGGCGACCCGCGAATTTTGTGGTCCTTCGATGGAAAACAGCCATTTTTGTTTTACCTTAGTTAAACCCGTAAATATTCAAAAGGTGAGAAGAGTTGGTGCTGGCACCTTAGGTACAATAATTACACCAATTGTACCAATTGTTCACGACCTGAACAACAAACAATGAATCATCAACTTAAGATTCGAAGAAAGATTAGACTATATAGAAGGACGAGAAATAAACAACCACACGAATTAATCATTGCAATTTACAAATACCCAGTCGTGAACAAGTACTTTAAACTATTTAAATTTACGCTACTCAGCATTAGACATGGAAAAATTTCAACTGATGAAAATATGGCACGCTGCAATAAAGACTACACCAGCACACCGTTTATGTAACTGATGCGAGAAGTTTTCGCATCGGGAAATTTATAGTCGGGATGACTTTTTTATACAAGGTGACTTAAAAGATAACAAAGTTGTTTGTTTTTTTACTGGAAACCGAAAATACTAAGTATTCTATCCTGCTGGCTCTGTGGAATTTTTTAATTTTTATTCTCTATAATTTACTAATAAAAAATGTTCATGTTTCTTTGCAATAAAATAATTTATAAAAAGATATGATCTAAAATCATACTAATACTATTCATTTATTAAATAAATATAACAAACATGTACACTAAAATTCGTTGAATTCGGTTTTGTAACTAAAGTTATTAGTATATCCTTTTTTATTACAAACAATACCCCCCATAATATTGTAATAATTTTAAATAGCGTTACCCCATAAACACTGTTACTTTGCAGTCATTGAAAATTATTTTTAACACTAAAGTTGAATAAATTTGATTTTTATTACCATTAAAACACTGAAATTATCAAAAGTTCGTTACAGAAATACCGAACCAGGCATTATTTCGATTACCAAGCATGTTAGATATCAGAGATTAAATTTTATAAAACTTTTTATTAAAAGAACTATGTCGTTCGCATCCCTAACTTAATATATTTTAATAACAGTAAATGAAATGTTAATATAATAAAACAAAACAAGTACTGTCAGGGATAGAACTTTTTAAATAATAATTCTAAAATTTAACCAAATTTAAAATCGATAGTACTTTTTATAACGCATTTATTATTATTGAGCTTCATTTAGATCGAAAAGTTTTTTATTTTTTTTATCCTGATCCCCATTTCTATAATTTTTTCTCACTTTCTATTTATTTTAATATTTCTGTGTCTATTTTACGACTCTTAATTATTTTTAAAATTTTTCAAAAGAAACCAGCAAAAACATGGTAATGACATATCATTACTGTATACATTACTTTGTAATGAGTACTCCTTACATTAAGCATTATTTTTAAAAAAGAATAATGTATTACCTATAATATGTTACTTACTTTATTATTTTGAATTAAATAATAATAGGTTACCTTTAATGGCTTTCCTTTTTATTATTTTTATATGAATAACGAGTCATTGTTAATAATTTGAATAACTTAATGTGTATTTTATTAATTTATGAATAAAAGAGTTTAGTAAAACAAATAAACATGTAAGTGAATAGGAAAAAGCCTAAATTAGTTTAGAGTAGTGCCGAATTAAGTTATTTTAACTTGATTGTGTTTTGACACATCTTATATAATTAGTTTTGGTATTCAGATTACGAATATGACAAAAAAAATTGAAATAACTTGGGGCAAAAATCGAGTTTTAAAAGTTGTTCCGAAAAATCCTTTATATACAATTTTTCAAAATTGTAAAAAGATTGAAAATTTTGGAGATGCAGGGGGAAAAATCTATAAAAATCAAATAAAAATTACTTGAATTTCAATGCCAACAAAAAATGTTTAAAACTAAGCAAAAACTTCCTTTTTTTGACCTTTGACGACTCATGGGATAAATATGTCCCAAATTGTACAGTATCAGAAATGGAGTAAACGAATTCCAGATATCTCGATGTGTCTAAAAATTAAAGGAATATACCATGTCGAGAAAATGTGTTCCAAAAATAATGCAAAAATATATATTTTTTATGAATTTGTGGTGATCCTATTGGCTCTGGGACCATATTGATCCAAATGGTTAGTATTGTGTGAAATTAACAACTATCCTCTGTCAAAACAAGCCAGATTTAAAAAATGGGCCAAATATGACAAAAACTAAAAATGGGTCATTTATCAACCATTGGCTGTCAAAGGGTTAATTTATATATTTCCAAAAAAAAACAAAACCGAATTAGAAATTGGCATTCACAACACATCGCATTACCTTGTCGCTTACTCGCTTACTGAATTGGCTACCAGGGGGTTAAAAATAATGTGTTACTCAATTTGTTACGGAAAATTAAATAATAATTGGCTATAAGTAACCAATTATTAATATGCATATGTGTAACCCATTATTCTTTACTTTTTCGTAAACTTACACGTAAGCAAAACACCTTACCTTTTGGGACATCCCATATAAAAAAGTTTGAATTATAATATAAATGGTAACACTTGAAATCCTTGGAGTTTAGATTACTAGATTCATTATTTAGTCAGGTCTGTTTTTGCTGGGAAGGTATGGACAAAAGTATTGGGTGGTTAAATTTTAAGGGCCGCTGTTGAATGTGAACCACACCTAAACGTAAAGTTTTTTTCTGCATTTCATTTGATATTTCTCAATTTCAGACTAACTCAATTTGAACCATGGAAAGATACACAATCGAGCAACGCGTTAAAGTTATTCAGGCTTATTATGAAAATGGGTGTTCAAATCAAAATGCATTTCGTGCACGTCGTGATTTTTTTGGTCAGCAAATTCGACCAAATGTGTCCACAATCGGGAAAATTTTGGGCTAATTTCAGCAAACCGGGTCTGCGAAAACACCTGTGAACGCTCGCTCAGTTCGTTCTGCGGAAAACATTGTTGTTGTTCGCGAAAGTGTGTCATGAGGTCGGCCAAGCATATACCGCGAATGGTCTTTGCTATCGCGAGATGATATCGAACTTATTGTGGCCAGGAATTGAGGATATGACCCTGGACGATATGTGGTTTCAACAGGAAGGTGCCACTTGCCACACGAAACAATGGCTCTTTTGGACGACAAATTTAATGGCCGTGTTATCTCACGTGGTGGCGATGTCAATAGGCCGCCAAGATCATGCGATTTGACACCGTTGGACTTCTTTCTTTTGGGTTATTTGAAAGAAAAGGTGTACATCGATAATCCAGCAACAATTCAAGAGCTAAAGGATGAGATAATTCGGCACATTAACGGCATAGAACCTTAATTATGCCTCAGCGTCATTGAAAATTTGAACCATCGGATGGAGGTGTGCCGCCGAGATCGCGGCGGCCATTTGGCCAATATTTTGTTCCATATATAATTGAACCATACCATATTATCATAAAAAAATGAAATGACAATAATTTCCTAAATAATTTGTGTTTTATTAAAAATCAACATCGGCCCTAAAAATATAACCACCCTCTACTATGGTTTTAAATTCATCAACTCTGGTATGTTTATTTATTTTGATTGTAGTTTACTGTTTGTAGTTTAATAAAAAAGTTTTCCGTTCTATTTAAAAATAAAGGAACATACATTTATTTTCCATTTTAAACCGCACAGAAAACTGTTATTTTCGGATTTGTCATCTCCGATATTTATGAAATTCGCCACAAATATTATAAATGGGTAGTATTTATCAAATCATTAAGCTTTCGGTCTGTCATATTGTATATGATGTTCTCAGTGTATTTAATTAGATAATCTGGCATCATCAGATATTTGGTATTTCATCATACAGTTATTCTTAGTTTAGCTATTCAAGCATCTACATTGTAATTAACATATTATTTACTTTTAATAAATAAATGAATTGAGTAATAATATAAAACATAATATATCATGGTGTCAGGTGTGCCAGGTGTTTAGGGTAAATTGGAGAAGAACAACAGCAGCATTGACATAAACTAAAAGAAAAAATAATATTGCAACAAGCTGTCTCAAAGTGTGTGTATGTATGTACACCGCGAATGTTCTATAGACGAACAATGGCAGAAGTAGAACAATTAATGGAAGAAGTTGCAGAACTTAAACTCTAGATACAACAGAAAACGCAGAGCGCACAAGCAACGTTACCACAAATTCCTTTACCGGAACCATTAGATATAAAGTCAGGTGATATTTCAGAAAATGTGAAACACTTTAGAAGTCAGTGGGAGCTGTATTTACAGGCAACAGCAGCTCAAAATGAAGAAACGAAAAAAGCCATCTTACTTACTGCAATCGGTAGTGATGTTTTCAGAAGATATGGAAACATTCCTATTAGTGATCAAGAAAAGAGGACAGCTGCCGCTTTATTGAACGCCATAGAGAAAAATTTAACACCATCTATAAACAAAAGGTATGTCCGAGCAATATTTAATATGGCCAAACAAGAAGATGACAAATCATATGATGAGTATTTTAATCGATTGCGAAGTATGATAAAAAATGCGCAGTATGGTGCTTTACAGGATGACTTGTTGTTGGACAAAATTATTTGTTCAATAATAGATCGTGGCTGGATAAGGTTATAACTTTGGATAAGGCAATAGAAATTTGCAGGTCTAAGGAAATTTCAGAGAAACAACTAAAAGACCTAGACAACAACAACATAGAAGTAAACAAAATTCAGAAAAGTAATATCAAACAACAACAGCAAGTAAAAAACAACAGAACATCATATAAATGTAAATTTTGTGGTAATGATTATCACGATAATTTAGAAAATTGTCCTGCCAGAAGAGGATATTGTAGAAAATGTATCAAAAAGGGACATTATGCAAGGGTATGTATGGCAGACGATTCAGGTGACAACAATAAACGTAACAAAAATGGTAGAACAGTAAAAGAGATTTCAACAACTGTGAATGGTGCGGGTCCAGATGGCGATGATCAATATGTACTAAATGTGGTTAAGGAAGGCTACACAAAGGGTTTATTTAGGAATTTATGTATATACAACGCAGTGTCAATCCGTAAACGTCAACGCGCAGTTGGATACTTTAGAAGTCAGTGGGAGCTGTATTTACAGGCAACAGGTCTTGCAGCTCAAAATGAAGAAACGAAAAAAGCCATCTTACTTACTGCAATCGGTAGTGATGTTTTCAGAAGATATGGAATCATTCCTATTAGTGATCAAGAAAAGAGGACAGCCGCCGCTTTATTGAACGCCATAGAGAAAAATTTAACACCATCTATAAACAAAAGGTATGTCCGAGCAATATTTAATATGGCCAAACAAGAAGATGACAAATCATATGATGAGTATTTTAATCGATTGCGAAGTATGATAAAAAATGCGCAGTATGGTGCTTTACAGGATGACTTGTTGTTGGACAAAATTATTTGTTCAATAAAAGATCATAACCTACGTAAAAGATTATTCCTGGATAAGGTTATAACTTTGGATAAGGCAATAGAAATTTGCAGGTCTAAGGAAATTTCAGAGAAACAACTAAAAGGCCTAGACAACAACAACATGGAAGTAAACAAAATTCAGAGAAGTAATATCAAACAACAACAGCAAGTAAAAAACAACAGAACATCATATAAATGTAAATTTTGTGGTAATGATTATCAGGATAATTTAGAAAATTGTCCTGCCAGAAGAGGATATTGTAGAAAATGTAACAAAAAGGGTCATTATGCAAGGGTATGTATGGCAGATGATTCAGGTGACAACAATAAACGTAACAAAAATGATAGAACAGTAAAAGAGACTTCAACAACTGTGAATGGTGCGGGTCCAGATGGCGATGATCAATATGTACTAAATGTGGTTAAGGAAGGCTACACAAAGGGTTTATTTAGGAATTTATGTATATACAACGCAGTGTCAATCCGTAAACGTCAAGGCGCAGTTGGATACGGGAGCTACATGTAACTTAATTGGATACAATAACTTGAAATACATAGATCCCGACCCACATATCAAGAAAACATTTACAAAATTAAAACCAATCGAGGGAACTGAAATTTCAACTCTTGGAACGACTGAGTTAACAGTACAAAGCAAGAAAAATTAAAGAAAATTATTTTTTTGTGTCATCAAAAGGGATCACTGTCCACCATTATCAGCAACTAAAAACAACAATAGATGAGATGAAAAAAGCTAACATTATTGAAAAGGAACTAGAACATACTCCATGGACTAGCAACATCGTCATAGTTAAGAAAAACAACAACAAGCCAAGAATTTGTATCGACCCTCGAGAACTAAACGAAGCTTCTAGGGATGTTAAATACCAATGACCAACAGTTGAAGAAATACTTACAGAAATAGCAGGTGCAAAGGTTTTCAGTATACTCGATGCAAATAACGGTTTTTGGCAGTTGGAGTTGGATGAACCGATCAGCAAATTAACAACTTTTTGGACTCCATTTGGAAAGTATCGGTTTCAGAGACTACCATTTGGGGTAAAACGAGCAATGGAAATCTTCCAAATGAAGCAAAATCAAGTTGTTTATGGTTTAAAAGGTGTAACATGCATAGCCGATGTCATCTTGGTGGTAGGAAAAGGAGAAAATATCGAAGAGGCAACACGAGATCACAACAGAAACCTACAACAGGTACTTGAACGTCTGAAAAAGGAGAATTTGAAACAAATCGTGAAAAAATTAGAATTTGCCAAAGAAGTATTCAATTTTTCTGTCATATTTTAACAGATGAAGGTTTAAAACCAGATAATGAAAAAATTAACGTGATCATCAACATTCTAAGACCATCAAACAAGAATGATACGTTACGTTTTCTGGGTATGGCGACCTATTTGAGTAAGTTTATTCCAAACATGTCGGAGATAACTGAACCCCTTAGAAAAGTAACGCACGTAAAAAGTGAATTTTCATGGAACGATGAACAGGAGAAAGCATAGAAAAATAAAGCAAATAATAAAAAACACTCCAGTTCTAGAATATTTTGATAAGAGGAAACAATTAACGATTCAAACAGATGCATCATCATTCGCATTGGGCTGTACACTTATGCAAGGACATCCTGTGATTTATGCTTCAAAAACACTAATACCAACACAAAGAAATTATGCACAAATCGAGAAGGAGATGTTAGCTATTCTTTTTGCTTGCAAAAGATTCGATCAATATACTTGCGGGAATAAAGATGTACTAATTGAAACTGATCACTCACCACTCATCAGTATATTCAAGAAACCTCTATTGAATACACGTAAGAAACTACAATCCATGATTCTATCACTTTAGAGATACAATTTCAGCATAAAGTACACGAAGGGAACCGAAATGTTTATTGCAGACCCTTTATCAAGAGCACCAATTGAGGAGAACCGTATGGAAAAATCTTTTGAAATCTATAAAATAGAAGAAGATATGAAAGAACTAGATCGCTTCAGCGATATCGAGAATAAAAGAATCAGCAACAAGCAACAGCTCAAGACAGCGTTATGAATATGTTGATAGAAACAATAAATGATGGATGGCCGGAAAACAAATCCGAAACAGGTGAAGTAATAAGAGACCACTGGACTATCCGTGGTGAATTGGTAACAGCAAAATGATATTTAAAGGCAACAGAATACTGGTTGCACAACAAATGAGGAAAGAAATACTTGATCGTTTACATCAGCCCCACTTGGGAATAGAGTCGACTCTAAAGTTAGCTAGAGAAACCATATATTGGAGTGGAATCTCAGACAACATCAAACGTAAAATACAGGACTGTGATATATGTAACAAATATGCTAAAAATCAACAAAAGGAGCCGTACATACTCTGGGAAAGACCAAGATCACCATTTGAAATCATATCAATGGACTATGTGAGGTAAACCTAAAGGAAAAGAAGAGGCATTTTTTAATAACAGTGGACCATTATTCAGATTTTTTCGTGATCGATGAACTAAACAGCCTTTCAGCCAAAACAACAATAATAAGAAAAAATTTCGGTAATTACGGTATTCCTCTAAAGGTCATCACTGACAACGGGACAAATTTTGTAAACGCTGAGTTCGTTAAATTTGCATCAGAATGGGAGTTTAAACACGAAACCTCAAGTCAATATCATCAACAGGCGAATGGAAAAGCTGAATCAGCGGACAAAATAGCAAAACAACTCATAAAATGCGGTAAATGCAAAAAATCGAATATCAGCATTGGGGCGATTATTAAATGGGTTAACTCTTACAAAAGAATTTCAACCCCATCAATACTATGATCTTAGGATTGACAACATCAAAAATCGACGATATTTGCGAAAAAATTGAAGATCCATCAAAAGTATGTTTTAATATTGAGGAATTTAATGCACTGGATGACGCTGTACAAAATCAGTTGGTCAATCTCTCTGTAAAAGCTGAGAAACTAAAACAGAATAGTGATCCCATGCAAACAGGGGAGATAGTACCTGTAACAAATAATACTGGTTTAGTACATATACCAAAGGTGACGATACCCAAATTTGATGGCGATTATCTAAAATTATTATATCTATTTATTTTCTGTGATGGTGGATAAACAACCAATTACCGTTATCCAGAAAATGTGGTATTTGAAGAGTAATTTGTCCGGAGGAGCTGAAAATCTGATCAGTAAATTTTCCCTATCTGAAACAAATTATAATACTGCCTGGAGAACGTTACAGGAACGCTACAACAACAAAAGGGTTCTAGTCGCTAGAGCGGCCGTAAATTCATCATAAAAAGTTATGAAAGATATGCATGACACCACAAAGGAGTGTTTGCTGGCACTAAACAATTTGGGAATTGCAACATCCTCTTGGGATGCAATATTAATAGTTCTTGATTAAGAAACTTGATAAAAATACACATATCAGGTACATGCAATCATTAACTGACCCAAAAGATGTTCCAACTATATCGGGGCTTTTATTATTCTTTTAACTTCAATTCCTAGCTAGAGAAAACCCGACCCATAAAGCAGTTTCAACAATTATAACTTCCAACGTGAACAATATTATCACATGCAAGTTGTGCAATAACAGTGGCCTCCTCCTCCTGGAGGTGGTGAAATTTATAATCTTAAGTATCTTTTAGAAAAATTAAACAATTAAGAGATATTCTGTTCTACTTTGAGAAAAGAAAATGAATAACTTAAGCAAGAAGTTGCGGTTTTAAAAAAATGTACCTTTTATTAATAAATAAAATGAGGATTTATCACATATCCAATACATAACTGATGAAGATGAATTAGTAAAAGAAACCGAATTATTGTCACAAGGAGCTAAAAGAAGAAAATTCAATTCTCACCTGAAACTAAGACTGCTGCCTCAAAAGAGGTATTTGATGCAGTTGAAGAACACAGACCACCTCCAATAATTTTATTAGTTGTTGGAAAAAATGATCAAAACATTCTCTCAATGCTAAAAGAAAATATAAAGCAAGATTTCTTGTTGAAAGATTCTTATAAAATAAATCTCTTTAACAGCATAGACTATAGAACTATAACAAATATTTAAAATCAATCTCAAAAAGATTGGCACTCATACGAAAATAAGCAAACAAGGTAAATAAAAGTAATGGTCAAAGACCTACATTGCTCATGTGATCCATATGATATTGTTGCAGATCTTCTTCAGCAAGGCTATAAAGCTGTAAGCGCATCCAATAAATTCAAATGGAAGACTAAGGAACCATTAAATATGTTCATAGTTTTTTTGATTATACTGAAGATATTAAAAGTGTCCAAACTTAGTTTGAACAATAAATACTTTTAAACGAAATAAATATCAATTTTGATTTGTTATTCTTAGTATGAATTTATCGATAACCCAAAAAGAAAAACAATTATAAGTAGTTCGATAAGTTATTGTGAATTATAGTTTATATATTTAATACTCTTTGAAAATGAGTCAAATTTACCTACAATTGAATTAACGTTAAATATGTTCAACCAAGGTTAGCAGGAGCTAACCAACATAACTTTAACACAGTTGGATTATAAGCACCCAATGGTGAGCATCTCAAACTCAGCAATAAAATTTAATATTGAAATAGAACACTAATAATTATCTCTTTTTATTTTTATCCCGGTCTATTTCCCCTAATACCCACAACAATTATAGTTTAACTTCATTGAACTGAAAGAGAATAAATTTTATAGAATAAAATGTTTCTTTTTGGAGTTTTGTAAATGTGGACTGTATTCGCTGCAAATAAGGAAATTGAGAGATCGTTAACACCAACAAATGGAAGTTATATATTCTCAGAGTAGAGTTATATATTTCACTGTTAGAGTAGATTTTAACGATTTTGGCAAAATATATGTCTTTTCAATATAGTTAATTACCTTTAATGTTAGTAAATTGAAAAGAAATCATACAACATTTAATCCACGAGAGTAATATTTTTATGGGTACATTATTTGACTTTATCTCTTATAATTTTGATTTTTGTCGCTGTTTTTTCTCAATCCGTGGTGAAAAACTCAAACGTGTAAAAAGAAATATGGGCGATGCAAAATGAGAATTTAAAGTTAACGGAATATATATATTCTTTTATATATTGAGAAAAAATAGCGGCACTTAATTTTGTGTAAAAATATTAGTTTTTTTCTTTTTTTTTAATATCGGATTTTTTCCCGTTTTTATGATATTTTTTCTCGATTTGTTGGTTAATTTTTTCTTACTACTCACTCCGTTTTCTTTGACACAGATTTGCAGTTTATTTTGTGTGATTTACCTCATTTTTCATTTACGTTGTGGTAACTTCTGTGTTTTTCTCGTTCACACGTTCGAAGAGACCATGTAATAATTTGATGCCAAATTACTAATCAAACTCCCTCTGCTCTGCTTACGGGGGGTTAAGTTGTGGAGGATTACTTGAGTAATTTCTTCTATGACTTGATGCAGATTTACAATTGGAGGATGTAATTATAGTTACTCAGTAATAAGTAATTATAATTGTTGGGGGTATTAGGGGAAATAGACCGGGATAAAAATAAAAGAGATAATTATTAGTGTTCTATTTCAATATTAAATTTTATTGCTGAGTTTGAGATGCTCACCATTGGGTGCTTATAATCCAACTGTCTTAAAGTTATGTTGGTTAGCTCCTGCTAACCTTGGTTGAACATATTTAACGTTAATTCAATTGTAGGTAAATTTGACTCACTTTCAAAGAGTATTAAATATATAAACTATAATTCACAATAACTTATCGAACTACTTATAATTGTTTTTCTCTTTGGGTTATCGATAAATTCATACTAAGTATTCATTCAAAAGTATTTTTTGTTCAAACTAAGTTTGGACACTTTTAATATCTTCAGTATAATCAAAACCAACTATGAACATATTTAATGGTTCCTTAGTCTTCCATTTGAATTTATTGGATGCGCTTATAACTTTATAGCCTTGCTGAAGAAGATATGCAACAATATCATAAGGATCGCATGAGCAATGTAGGTCTTTGACCATTACTTTTATTTACCTTGTTTGCTTATTTTCGTATGAGTGCCAATCTTTTTGAGATTGATTTTAAATATTTGTTATAGTTCTTTAGTCTATGCTGTTAAAGAGATTTATTTTATAAGAATCTTTGCCTATCAATTTCAACAAGAAATCTTGCTTTACATTTTCTTTTAGCATTGAGAGAATGTTTTGATAATTTTTTCCAACAACTAATAAAATTATTGGAGGTGGTCTGTGTTCTTCAACTGCATCAAATACCTCTTTTGAGGCAGCAGTCTTAGTTTCAGGTGAGAATTGAATTTTCTTCTTTTAGCTCCTTGTGACAATAATTCGGTTTCTTTTACTAATTCATCTTCATCAGTTATGTATTGGATATGTGATAAATCCTCATTTTATTTATTAATAAAAGGTACATTTTTTTAAAACCGCAACTTCTTGCTTAAGTTATTCATTTTCTTTTCTCAAAGTAGAACAGAATATCTCTTAATTGTTTAATTTTTCTAAAAGATACTTAAGATCATAAATTTCACCACCTCCAGGAGGAGGAGGCCACTGTTATTGCACAACTTGCATGTGATAATATTGTTCACGTTGGAAGTTATAATTGTTGAAACTGCATTATGGGTCGGGTTTTCTCTACCTAGGAATTGAAGTTAAAAGAATAATAAAAGCCCCGATATAGTTGGAACATCTTTTGGGTCAGTTAATGATTGCATGTACCTGATATGTGTATTTTTATCAAGTTTCTTAATCAATAACTAATAATATTGCATCCCAAGAGGATGTTGCAATTCCCAAATTGTTTAGTGCCAGCAAACACTCCTTTGTGGTGTCATGCATATCTTTCATAACTTTTGATGATGAATTTACGGCCGCTCTAGGTTCACTAGGTTAGCGACTAGAATCCTTTTGTTGTTGTAGCGTTCCTGTAACGTTCTCCAGGCAGTATCATAATTTGTTTCAGATAGGGAAAATTGACTGATCAGATGTTCAGCTCCTCCGGACAAATTACTCTTCAAATACCACATTTTCTGGATAACGGTAATTGGTTGTTTATCCACCATCACAGAAAATAAATAAATATAATAATTTTAGATAATCGCCATCAAATTTGGGTATCGTCACCTTTGGTATATGTACTAAACCAGTATTATTTGTTACAGGAGATTGACCAACTGATTTTGTACAGCGTCATCCAGTGCATAAAATTCCTCAATATTAAAACCAACTTTTGATGGATCTTCAATTTTTTCGCAAATATCGTCGATTTTTGATGTTGTCAATCCTAAGATCATAGTATTGATGGTGTTGAAATTCTTTGGTAAGAGTTAACCCATTTAAAAATCGCCCCAATGCTGATATTCGATTTTTTGCCTTTCGAATCAGGCCTTGATGATCATTGGGCTTCTGCAGTGTGATTTGATGAGCCAACGATGGAGCACCATTATTTTCAATTGCTTGTGGCGAAAACTTTACTTTTATTTGCACTACTAGAGGGCGCTAAATGCGTGGAATTTTAAGGAAAAGTTGTTAACAAGAAATCGGGTTTAATTAGAGATATCACGAATAGAGTATTTGTCACGAATAGTGTATTCAAAATACCGAATATTCGGCCGAATAAAAAAAAACAAATTCCGAATAAAAAATTCATATTCATAATTTTATAATAAAAAGATTACACTTAGGCAACAAATAAACGTTTTTAGACTATTTGGTATACCACAGTTTAACCAATCTTGTTTGGCGTATTTCTGCAGATCAAAAGTGATTTGTAGAAATCAGTATTCGATTTTACCGCTTTTTTATGAATTGTTTTGCTATTTTTTCCGCTGATTCAGGTTTTCCATTCGCCTGTTGATGATATTGACTTGAGGTTTCGTGTTTAAACTCCCATTCTGATGCAAATTTAACGAACTCAGCGTTTACAAAATTTGTCCCGTTGTCAGTGATGACCTTTAGAGGAATACCGTATCTACCGAAATTTTTTCGACAAATACTTATTGTTGTTTTGGCTGAAAGGCTGTTTAGTTCATCGATCACGAAAAAATCTGAATAATGGTCCACTGTTATTAAAAAATGCCTCTTCTTTTCCTTTAGGTTTACCTCACATAGTCCATTGATATGATTTCAAATGGTGATCTTGGTCTTTCCCAGAGTATGTACGGCTCCTTTTGTTGATTTTTAGCATATTTGTTACATATATCACAGTCCTGTATTTTACGTTTGATGTTGTCTGAGATTCCACTCCAATATATGGTTTCTCTAGCTAACTTTAGAGTCGACTCTATTCCCAAGTGGGGCTGATGTAAACGATCAAGTATTTCTTTCCTCATTTGTTGTGCAACCAGTATTCTGTTGCCTTTAAATATCATTTTGCTGTTACTCACCAATTCACCACGGATAGTTCAGTGGTCTCTTATTACTTCACCTGTTTGGGATTTGTTTTCCGGCCATCCATCATTTATTGTTTCTATCAACATATTCATAACGCTGTCTTGAGCTGTTGCTTGTTGCTGATTCTTTTATTCTCGATATCGCTGCAGCGATCTAGTTCTTTCATATCTTCTTCTATTTTATAGATTTCAAACGATTTTGCCATACGGTTCTCCTCAATTGGTGCTCTTGATAAAGGGTCTGCAATAAACATTTCGGTTCCCTTCGTGTACCTTATGCTGAAATTGTATCTCTAAAGTGATAGAATCATGGATTGTAGTTTCTTACGTGTATTCAATAGAGGTTTCTTGAAAATACTGATGAATGGTGAGTGATCAGTTTCAATTAGTACATCTTTATTCCCGCAAGTATATTGATCGAATCTTTTGCAAGGAAAAAGAATAGCTAACATCTCCTTCTCGATTTGTGCATAATTTCTTAAAAAATATATTAAAATTAATTAAATTTTCATAAAATTTATTCAAAATAATTAAATTTTAGTAAAATAATTAATTATCAAAATTTTATTTCACAAATTCTTAATTTATTTTACAAAATTTAATACAAAATTATTATACGCTATATATATATAAAAAAAGAAAACATTAAGAATTATACAAAAAAACAGTACCAAAAATAATACTATAAAGTTCCATAAAACCTTTCCCCAGTCGTTGTTTCATGAAGTTTTTAAAAAATTGTTCTTAACAATTTTATTCTATAAGAATTAATACAACTTATTGCAAAATTTTATTCTATAAAATTTATTAAGTGTTCTCAATAAAGTTTCCCTTATTTCAATTGAGTTTAACTTCATTGAACTGAAAGAGAATAAATTTTCAAATTAAAGAGAATAAATTGATATGTCAAAACAGTAATTACTATTATTCCATTATTGGAACCAAAACCTGTATCAAAAAACATATACGAAAAAAAATTGGAATATATCCAGCTCTCTTTCTCCATTGTTTTAAAAAATTCTTAACCCATTGGTAACCAAAGCTTTCAAAATAATTGAATTCTGATAATAATTCATAATACAGAAGAACGATACAGAGCTAAAAATTAAATTAATCTAGATTAATCCAACCCCATTAACTTTATATAAAATTTAAACATATACAATTTTTGCTCCAGATCCAGCACATTTCTTCTGTTCTTTATACAGATTAATAAAAAAAAAACAAACATAAACTTTTTAAAAAAATCTGATTTTCAACCAAATTATATAAATATAAATTGCTTTTATTCAACTTATTGAAATTAAAATTTCTCACAGTCGTTACTTAAAATCTTTAAAACTTACTGATCATTGTTACAAAACCGAATCTTTGAATCACTGGTTCAAAAGCTCTTACAGTTTAATTCCGTTTTTTGTTTGCTTTTTCGAAAAATTTAATAAAACCCCTGTCGAGGACCAAACAGATTCAGTTCTTGAGGTCAAGCTAAAAGATTTGGATGCAAGATGGGTAAAGGTAGAAGCTTTTTACGAAAAGGTAATGTTAGCTCCTGAAACAATAGTAAACAAAGAATTTAAGGAAAATGCTAAAACTAATTTTGACGCCGTTGTTGACTCGTACTATCATTGTACGTCGCAGATCCTTGACTTAATGAAAGTAGCAAGGATTGACACTTCCCAGGTTCAGGGTTTCGATACATCGGCTCGATATTCATTACCTCCTCAAATTGTTACTACAAATTTTGCCTCTTATACTGCAAATACATGCATTAAAGTTCCTCCCTGTCAAGGGTAATTACGAACAATGGCCATCTTTTCGTGACATGTTCACGGCCGTTTATATAAATCACTCAAAACTGTCTCCTGTCACGAAACTGTACCATCTTCCAAATAAAACAAGAGATGAAGCTGGTGCTATTGTCAAACGATATCCCCTTTCTCACGAAAACTTTGAACTTGCATGGAATGCTTTAAAAACCCGATACGAAAACAAGCGAGTGCTAGTTGACAATCAGATAAAAATACTGTTTAACATTCCACCAGCTATCAATGAAGACAGCGAATCAATAAGAAGGATTCAATCCTCTGTAAACGATTCTTTGGCAACGCTTAAAACACTTGATGTTCAGGTAGAAAGCTGGGACCCTATACTCATTCGCCTTATTTCTACTAAACTTCCAAATTGGACCCTTGCTCTCTGGGAGCAATATCTTTCATCTACTCGTGAGTTGCCAAAATGGTCACAAATGTCCCAATTTCTAGTAGATAGATACGAAGCTTTAAAGCGACTCAATAGCATAAAGACGTCCAAAGATTGTTTCAACCTTTCCAATAGATCCCAACCAAAGATACAAACGTATATGTCTCAAGAACATTTGAATACATCTTGCAGCCTATGCAAAGAAAATTATTCGATAAGAATGTGTCCCAAATTCCGAAGATTTACAGCACAACAAAGAGTGGATTATGTATTCAAAAATAAAATTTGTAATAATTGCCTAGCATCTTCTCACATAAAGGCAAATTGTAATAGCAAGCACACTTGTCTCCATTGCAAAAAAACCCACCACACTTTGTTACATATGAAACAAAACCCAAAAAATGCGCCACAAAATTCCACTCAAAACTCTGAACCCTTGCAAACTAATGAAGTTGTCCCAAATAGCATAAGCAATTTTTTCTCAAGAAGTACCTAATTCTTCTCATTACAATCAAAAGGTTTCTATAGATGAACCTCCTCAATCGTCAAGGCAATTTCAAGCCAATTGTTCAACCAATAACGAAAATATTCTTTTGCGCACGGCATTAATGCAAATAGAGCATATGGATCAACTCTTCACTGTCAGGGGGCTAATAGACCCTGGTTCACAAAGAACTTTCCTATCAGAGAAAATAAGAAATAGACTTCAACTCCCTTATCCAAAATCTCATTTTGAAATAATAGGCAAAGAATGCGAACTTGTGTTGTACGCTAAAAAATACAACTTAAGATATTCCATTAAGGCTATTGTATTACCAAAAGTGACTAAACGTCTTCCTGCCATTACTTTTGAAATTCCTACCTCCACACAATTTGCGGAATTGGACCTTGCGGATCCTTCCTTCAATAGATGCTCTCAAATTGATTTGATTTTGGGAAATGATTACGAGCATTTCATAAATATTGAGAGCATCAAGAAAAATATTTGTGGAGAAACCTCCTATGAAACACCAAACCAAACTCCCAAAGCTTCTGATCTTAACCATCTCTTAAGAAAGTTCTGGGAACAGGAAGAGCTCCCCTCATCTAGCCTAGCCTCAGCTGAAGATAAATATTGTGAAGAATTCTACACACGAACAACTAAACGCCACGAGAATGGGCGTTATATCGTAAGATTACATTTCAAAAAGGAATTTCCAGACAAAGTTTGTCTCGGCTCATCCCGATTTGTGGCTTTAGCACAATATGCTCGATTGGCAAAAACCTTATCCAAAGATCCCGAACTTCAAAGCCAATATAAAGCTGTTCTTAACGAAAACTTGACACTCGATCACATGGAAGAAACTTCATCGCATGAAATTATCTCCCAAGGCAAATACAATTCCTTTCATTTGCCACACCACGCAGTTGTTCACCCTGAACATAAAACAACTAAAGTAAGAGTCGTATTGAATGCCTCCAGGAAAACAAAGTCGCAATTCTCACTTAATGATGTTCTGTACACAGGCCCTACTCTACAAAGCGAACTAATAACGATAATTCTTAACTGGAGAAAATACCAATACGTTTTCAGTGGCGATATACAAAAAATGAATCGTCAAATCTTGGTAGATCCCGCTGACAGACCTTTCCAAAGAATACTGTTCCAAAATGAATTCAATGGTCCTACTAAAGATTACCGGTTAAAAATTGTGCTCCCTATCTTGCGATTCGAACGCTTCTACAACTCGCATCCGATTCCGAATCTTTATTTCTCAAGGCAACTTCAATAATACGAAATAAGACTTATGTCGATGACATTCTCTGTGGAGGTTACACAGTTGAAGAAACTATTTCGGCTCAAACACAACTCATTCATGTGCTAAAATCAGCTGGATTTCTATTAAAAAAGATAACAGCAAATGTGTCTCAACTACTGTCTAATTTACCAAAAGAAGATTTGTATGACTCAGATTTCCTTAGATTTCAGGAATCAAGCTCTACAAAAACTCTTGGCATTAAATGGAATGCGCTCACAGATGCGTTCAGTTATAGTTTTTCTCCCATTTCTCAGTCAAAAAAAACTACGAAACGCCAGATTCTTTACTCTGTTGCAAAATTTTTTGACCCAGCTGGATGGCTAACTCCGGTAATCATTACTGCCAAAATGCTTATGCAGCAACTATGGTTAGAAGGATTAGAATAGGATGAAGATGTGACACCAGAATCTTTACAAAAATGGAACAATCTTGTTCATGATCTTTCTCAAATTGAAACTATTAGCATTCCTCGATGGTTACAATATACCCCAACTGACCATGTTCAGATCCACGGCTTTTCGGACGCTTCTAAAGCTGCATATTGTGCCACAGTATATTTACGATGCCAAACTCACACATTAAATGAATGTATGTTTTTTAAACTATTATTAGGGTAATAGTATGAAACATATAAAAAACAGTGTAGATTTATTATGTGGGAAGATAATAAACTGTTGGGCTCCTTTAGCTGGTGCAGAGGGTAGGGGAAGGGTTTCTTTAAACCAAAGGCGCCAATCTTAAAGGAGATTTAAATATAATAACTCAAATCAGAGTAATTATAATTGGTTGGTGGATTTGAGGGATAAAAGAAATGCAAGACGAATTAGTAATAATTCCCCTTGGTGGTTGGAATTTAAATAAGGCAAGCTCTTACCTTCCTCCTTGCAGTTAAATAAAAAGATGAGTAGTTTAATTAGTTAAAGGCAATTTATTTCACCGTTGGGAAGTATTCCAATATGATTATATATTCGGGAGATCAGGAGTAAATAATTAAATATCAAGTGCTCACTATAAAGGTTTACAGGCAAGTGCAGTTATTTTAGAAAATATAACTTTAACGAAGCTTAGCCCTTTAAACAAGTTCATAGTTCGGATAAATTTGACAATTGATTTTTACAGCGAGTACTAAATTTACACTTAGCAAAATATTCAATTTAATAAATACAATAGCAATAATTCAACTTTTATGTTAATAATTATTAATACAATTAGAAGTAATCCATTTTATAGTTCAATTTTGACTAATAATTGTTAATATACACATTATTAAATATTTTTATATTTTATAAATAATGTGTACAAAGGTAGTTTGTACAATGAATTTTCAAACTTATTAGTTGCAAAAAGCAAAGTTGCTCCAATTCAAACCGTTTGCCTTCCACGATTGGAACTCAGTGGTGCAGTACTGCTTGCAAATCTCGTAAATTATGTGATCTCGTCACTAAAATTTAACGAAAAGGACGTGTTTTTGTGGACCGATTCCTCCATAGTGTTAGGATGGCTTTCAAAACCCCCATCAACATGGGAAACTTATGTTGCTAATCGTATATCACAAATTCACCGATTAGTACCCAAAGCAGCATGCGCCATATTCCTACACTTGATAACCCAGCAGATCTTGGAACTCGTGGTTGCAGACCACAAGACCTAGTAAACAATGCCCTCTGGTGGCAAATACCGTCATGGCTGACTAATTCTCCATCAAACTGGCCAAACAGAAATCCCTTAAAGCCAACAGAATATAAAAAAAAATCGAAATATATCACACTGCAATCCAGAATAATATTTTAGATCGGTTTTCCTCATACCCCAAAGCGTTACGTATTTTATGTTATGTCTTCCGTTTCTTTAACAAAGCCATCTCGAAAATCAAACCCAATAATGTCAACACTACCCTTAAGCTCACCCAAAGCGAAGTCAATTTCGTTAAAACAAAACTAATAATTCTTGCCCAGAAGACTTTTTATACTGAAGAATATAGTGAACTCTCCAACTCTAAACTTATAAAACATACAAGTTCATTGAAAACGTTAAATCCTTTCCTAGATCCGAACACATTGTTACGAGTCAACGGCCGGTTGTCACAATCGTCACTTCCATATAACGAACGTTACCCTATAATATTACCTGGAAACTCTAGGTTTTGTCACCTCTATTTGACTCACTTGCACACTTTTTTAGCTCACGCGGATTGCAACGACTTAAACCCAGAGTCAAAAGCGTAATACGTCACTGCAAAACTTCTATAATTTATCGGCAGCAGCCTTGCTTCCAAATTATGGCTCCTCTCCCTCCTGAAAGATGTAATCTCTCGATACCCTTTCAGACAACAGGTATTGATTTCGCTGGCCCTTTCGAGCTTAAAAGCTCAAATTTACGCAAAGCCCCATCCATCAAAGGATATGCCTACGTTTTTATCTGTTTCAGTACAAAAGCTGTTCATTTGGAAGCGTGCTCTGATTTATCCTCTACTGCTTTCCTAGCCGCATTCGCCCGCTTCGTCGGGAGGCGGGGGCTCTCTCGAAGAATAGTCTCTGAGAATGGCAGAAATTTTCTTGGCGCTAGTAGAGAACTCGCACGTGAATTCGCCGCATTCATACAATCGGTAGTATGGGACATATCTCATAAATACATTACTCACGGCTTCGAGTGGAAATTTATACCGCCCCATGCTCCTCATATGGGCGGCCTTTGGGAAGCTGCATTAAAAAGCTACAAGTTTCACTTGAAGCGAATTGCGGGAGCTCAGAAGTTCAACTGCGTTGTGGTAACTTCTGTGTTTTTCTCGTTCACCATGTAATAATTTGATGCCAAATTACTAATCAAACTCCCTCTGCTCTGCTTACGGGGGGGTTAAGTTGTGGAGGATTACTTGAGTAATTTCTTCTATGATTTGATGCAGATTTACAATTGGAGGATGTAATTATAGTTACTCAGTAATAAGTAATTATAATTGTTGGGGGTATTAGGGAAAATAGACCGGGATAAAAATAAAAAGAGATAATTATTAGTGTTCTATTTCAATATTAAATTTTATTGCTGAGTTTGAGATGCTCACCATTGGGTGCTTATAATCCAACTGTGTTAAAGTTATGTTGGTTAGCTCCTGCTAACCTTGGTTGAACATATTTAACGTTAATTCAATTGTAGGTAAATTTGACTCATTTTCAAAGAGTATTAAATATATAAACTATAATTCACAATAACTTATCGAACTACTTATAATTGTTTTTCTCTTTGGGTTATCGATAAATTCATACTAAGTATTCATTCAAAAGTATTTATTGTTCAAACTAAGTTTGGACACTTTTAATATCTTCAGTATAATCAAAACCAACTATGAACATATTTAATGGTTCCTTAGTCTTCCATTTGAATTTATTGGATGCGCTTATAACTTTATAGCCTTGCTGAAGAAGATATGCAACAATATCATAAGGATCGCATGAGCAATGTAGGTCTTTGACCATTACTTTTATTTACCTTGTTTGCTTATTTTCGTATGAGTGCCAATATTTTTGAGATTGATTTAAAATATTTGTTATAGTTCTATAGTCTATGCTGTTAAAGAGATTTATTTTATAAGAATCTTTGCCTATCAATTTCAACAAGAAATCTTGCTTTACATTTTCTTTTAGCATTGAGAGAATGTTTTGATCATTTTTTCCAACAACTAATAAAATTATTGGAGGTGGTCTGTGTTCTTCAACTGCATCAAATACCTCTTTTGAGGCAGCAGTCTTAGTTTCAGGTGAGAATTGAATTTTCTTCTTTTAGCTCCTTGTGACAATAATTCGGTTTCTTTTACTAATTCATCTTCATCAGTTATGTATTGGATATGTGATCAATCCTCATTTTATTTATTAATAAAAGGTACATTTTTTTAAAACCGCAACTTCTTGCTTAAGTTATTCATTTTCTTTTCTCAAAGTAGAACAGAATATCTCTTAATTGTTTAATTTTTCTAAAAGATACTTAAGATCATAAATTTCACCACCTCCAGGAGGAGGAGGCCACTGTTATTGCACAACTTTCATGTGATAATATTGTTCACGTTGGAAGTTATAATTGTTGAAACTGCTTTATGGGTCGGGTTTTCTCTGGGAACGATTGCCTCCATAGTTAGGAATTGAAGTTAAAAGAATAATAAAAGCCCCGATATAGTTGGAACATCTTTTGGGTCAGTTAATGATTGCATGTACCTGATATGTGTATTTTTATCAAGTTTCTTAATCAATAACTATTAATATTGCATCCCAAGAGGATGTTGCAATTCCCAAATTGTTTAGTGCCAGCAAACACTCCATTGTGGTGTCATGCATATCTTTCATAACTTTTGATGATGAATTTACGGCCGCTCTAGCGACTAGAACCCTTTTGTTGTTGTAGCGTTCCTGTAACGTTCTCCAGGCAGTATTATAATTTGTTTCAGATAGGGAAAATTTACTGATCAGATTTTCAGCTCCTCCGGACAAATTACTCTTCAAATACCACATTTTCTGGATAACGGTAATTGGTTGTTTATCCACCATCACAGAAAATAAATAGATATAATAATTTTAGATAATCGCCATCAAATTTGGGTATCGTCACCTTTGGTATATGTACTAAACCAGTATTATTTGTTACAGGTACTATCTCCCCTGTTTGCATGGGATCACTATTCTGTTTTAGTTTCTCAGCTTTTACAGAGAGATTGACCAACTGATTTTGTACAGCGTCATCCAGTGCATTAAATTCCTCAATATTAAAACATACTTTTGATGGATCTTCAATTTTTTCGCAAATATCGTCGATTTTTGATGTTGTCAATCCTAAGATCATAGTATTGATGGGGTTGAAATTCTTTTGTAAGAGTTAACCCATTTAATAATCGCCCCAATGCTGATATTCGATTTTTTGCATTTACCGCATTTTATGAGTTGTTTTGCTATTTTGTCCGCTGATTCAGCTTTTCCATTCGCCTGTTGATGATATTGACTTGAGGTTTCGTGTTTAAACTCCCATTCTGATGCAAATTTAACGAACTCAGCGTTTACAAAATTTGTCCCGTTGTCAGTGATGACCTTTAGAGGAATACCGTAATTACCGAAATTTTTTCTTATTATTGTTGTTTTGGCTGAAAGGCTGTTTAGTTCATCGATCACGAAAAAATCTGAATAATGGTCCACTGTTATTAAAAAATGCCTCTTCTTTTCCTTTAGGTTTACCTCACATAGTCCATTGATATGATTTCAAATGGTGATCTTGGTCTTTCCCAGAGTATGTACGGCTCCTTTTGTTGATTTTTAGCATATTTGTTACATATATCACAGTCCTGTATTTTACGTTTGATGTTGTCTGAGATTCCACTCCAATATATGGTTTCTCTAGCTAACTTTAGAGTCGACTCTATTCCCAAGTGGGGCTGATGTAAACGATCAAGTATTTCTTTCCTCATTTGTTGTGCAACCAGTATTCTGTTGCCTTTAAATATCATTTTGCTGTTACCAATTCACCACGGATAGTCCAGTGGTCTCTTATTACTTCACCTGTTTCGGATTTGTTTTCCGGCCATCCATCATTTATTGTTTCTATCAACATATTCATAACGCTGTCTTGAGCTGTTGCTTGTTGCTGATTCTTTTATTCTCGATATCGCTGAAGCGATCTAGTTCTTTCATATCTTCTTCTATTTTATAGATTTCAAAAGATAAAGGGTCTGCAATAAACATTTCGGTTCCCTTCGTGTACTTTATGCTGAAATTGTATCTCTAAAGTGATAGAATCATGGATTGTAGTTTCTTACGTGTATTCAATAGAGGTTTCTTGAATATACTGATGAGTGGTGAGTGATCAGTTTCAATTAGTACATCTTTATTCCCGCAAGTATATTGATCGAATCTTTTGCAAGCAAAAAGAATAGCTAACATCTCCTTCTCGATTTGTGCATAATTTCTTTGTGTTGGTATTAGTGTTTTTGAAGCATAAATCACAGGATGTCCTTGCATAAGTGTACAGCCCAATGCGAATGATGATGCATCTGTTTGAATCGTTAATTGTTTCCTCTTATCAAAATATTCTAGAACTGAAGTGTTTTTTATTATTTGCTTTATTTTTCTATGCTTTTCCTGTTCATCGTTCCATGAAAATTCACTTTTTACGTGCGTTACTTTTCTAAGGGGTTCAGTTATCTCCGACATGTTTGGAATAAACTTACTCAAATAGGTCGCCATACCCAGAAAACGTAACGTATCATTCTTGTTTGATGGTCTTAGAATGTTGATGATCACGTTAATTTTTTCATTATCTGGTTTCAAACCTTCATCTGTTAAAATATGACAGAAAAATTGAATACTTCTTTGGCAAATTCTAATTTTTTCACGATTTGTTTTCAAATTCTCCTTTTTCAGACGTTCAAGTACCTGTTGTAGGTTTCTGTTGTGATCTCGTGTTGCCTCTTCGATATTTTCTCCTTTTCCTACCACCAAGATGACATCGGCTATGCATGTTACACCTTTTAAACCATAAACAACTTGATTTTGCTTCATTTGGAAGATTTCCATTGCTCGTTTTACCCCAAATGGTAGTCTCTGAAACCGATACTTTCCAAATGGAGTCCAAAAAGTTGTTAATTTGCTGATCGGTTCATCCAACTCCAACTGCCAAAAACCGTTATTTGCATCGAGTATACTGAAAACCTTTGCACCTGCTATTTCTGTAAGTATTTCTTCAACTGTTGGTCATTGGTATTTAACATCCCTAGAAGCTTCGTTTAGTTCTCGAGGGTCGATACAAATTCTTGGCTTGTTGTTGTTTTTCTTAACTATGACGATGTTGCTAGTCCATGGAGTATGTTCTAGTTCCTTTTCAATAATGTTAGCTTTTTCCATCTCATCTATTGTTGTTTTTAGTTGCTGATAATGGTGGACAGTGATCCCTTTTGATGACACAAAAAAATAATTTTCTTTAATTTTTCTTGCTTTGTACTGTTAACTCAGTCGTTCCAAGAGTTGAAATTTCAGTTCCCTCGATTGGTTTTAATTTTGTAAATGTTTTCTTGATATGTGGGTCGGGATCTATGTATTTCAAGTTATTGTATCCAATTAAGTTACATGTAGCTCCCGTATCCAACTGCGCCTTGACGTTTACGGATTGACACTGCGTTGTATATACATAAATTCCTAAATAAACCCTTTGTGTAGCCTTCCTTAACCACATTTAGTACATATTGATCATCGCCATCTGGACCCGCAGCATTCACAGTTGTTGAAGTCTCTTTTACTGTTCTATCATTTTTGTTACGTTTATTGTTGTCACCTGAATCATCTGCCATACATACCCTTGCATAATGACCCTTTTTGTTACATTTTCTACAATATCCTCTTCTGGCAGGACAATTTTCTAAATTATCCTGATAATCATTACCACAAAATTTACATTTATATGATGTTCTGTTGTTTTTTACTTGCTGTTGTTGTTTGATATTACTTCTCTGAATTTTGTTTACTTCCATGTTGTTGTTGTCTAGGCCTTTTAGTTGTTTCTCTGAAATTTCCTTAGACCTGCAAATTTCTATTGCCTTATCCAAAGTTATAACCTTATCCAGGAACAATCTTTTACGTAGGTTATGATCTTTTATTGAACAAATAATTTTGTCCAACAACAAGTCATCCTGTAAAGCACCATACTGCGCATTTTTTATCATACTTCGCAATCGATTAAAATACTCATCATATGATTTGTCATCTTCTTGTTTGGCCATATTAAATATTGCTCGGACATACCTTTTGTTTATAGATGGTGTTAAATTTTTCTCTATGGCGTTCAATAAAGCGGCGGCTGTCCTCTTTTCTTGATCACTAATAGGAATGTTTCCATATCTTCTGAAAACATCACTACCGATTGCAGTAAGTAAGATGGCTTTTTTCGTTTCTTCATTTTGAGCTGCAAGACCTGTTGCCTGTAAATACAGCTCCCACTGACTTCTAAAGTATCCAACTGCGCGTTGACGTTTACGGATTGACACTGCGTTGTATATACATAAATTCCTAAATAAACCCTTTGTGTAGCCTTCCTTAACCACATTTAGTACATATTGATCATCGCCATCTGGACCCGCACCATTCACAGTTGTTGAAATCTCTTTTACTGTTCTACCATTTTTGTTACGTTTATTGTTGTCACCTGAATCGTCTGCCATACATACCCTTGCATAATGTCCCTTTTTGATACATTTTCTACAATATCCTCTTCTGGCAGGACAATTTTCTAAATTATCGTGATAATCATTACCACAAAATTTACATTTATATGATGTTCTGTTGTTTTTTACTTGCTGTTGTTGTTTGATATTACTTTTCTGAATTTTGTTTACTTCTATGTTGTTGTTGTCTAGGTCTTTTAGTTGTTTCTCTGAAATTTCCTTAGACCTGCAAATTTCTATTGCCTTATCCAAAGTTATAACCTTATCCAGCCACAATCTTTTACGTAGGTTATGATCTATTATTGAACAAATAATTTTGTCCAACAACAAGTCATCCTGTAAAGCACCATACTGCGCATTTTTTATCATACTTCGCAATCGATTAAAATACTCATCATATGATTTGTCATCTTCTTGTTTGGCCATATTAAATATTGCTCGGACATACCTTTTGTTTATAGATGGTGTTAAATTTTTCTCTATGGCGTTCAATAAAGCGGCAGCTGTCCTCTTTTCTTGATCACTAATAGGAATGTTTCCATATCTTCTGAAAACATCACTACCGATTGCAGTAAGTAAGATGGCTTTTTTCGTTTCTTCATTTTGAGCTGCAAGACCTGTTGCCTGTAAATACAGCTCCCACTGACTTCTAAAGTGTTTCACATTTTCTGAAATATCACCTGACTTTATATCTAATGGTTCCGGTAAAGGAATTTGTGGTAACGTTGTTTGTGCGCTCTGCGTTTTCTGTTGTATCTAGAGTTTAAGTTCTGCAACTTCTTCCATTAATTGTTCTACTTCTGCCATTGTTCGTCTATAGAACATTCGCGGTGTACATACATACACATACTTTGAGACAGCTTGTTGCAATATTATTTTTTCTTTTAGTTTATGTCAATGCTGCTGTTGTTCTTCTCCAATTTACCCTAAACACCTGGCACACCTGACACCATGATATATTATGTTTTATATTATTACTCAATTCATTTATTTATTAAAAGTAAATAATATGTTAATTACAATGTAGATGCTTGAATAGCTAAACTAAGAATAACTGTATGATGAAATACCAAATATCTGATGATGCCAGATTATCTAATTAAATACACTGAGAACATCATATACAATATGACAGACCGAAAGCTTAATGATTTGATAAATACTACCCATTTATAATATTTGTGGCGAATTTCATAAATATCGGAGATGACAAATCCGAAAATAACAGTTTTCTGTGCGGTTTAAAATGGAAAATAAATGTATGTTCCTTTATTTTTAAATAGAACGGAAAACTTTTTTATTAAACTACAAACAGTAAACTACAATCAAAATAAATAAACATACCAGAGTTGATGAATTTAAAACCATAGTAGAGGGTGGTTATATTTTTAGGGCCGATGTTGATTTTTAATAAAACACAAATTATTTAGGAAATTATTGTCATTTCATTTTTTTATGATAATATGGTATGGTTCAATTATATATGGTACAAAATATTGGCCAAATGGCCGCCGCGATCTCGGCGGCACACCTCCATCCGATGGTTCAAATTTTCAATGACGCTGAGGCATAATTAAGGTTCTATGCCGTTAATGTGCCGAATTATCTCATCCTTTAGCTCTTGAATTGTTGCTGGATTATCGATGTACACCTTTTCTTTCAAATAACCCAAAAGAAAGAAGTCCAACGGTGTCAAATCGCATGATCTTGGCGGCCTATTGACATCGCCACCACGTGAGATAACACGGCCATTAAATTTGTCGTCCAAAAGAGCCATTGTTTCGTGTGGCAAGTGGCACCTTCCTGTTGAAACCACATATCGTCCAGGGTCATATCCTCAATTCCTGGCCACAATAAGTTCGATATCATCTCGCGATAGCAAAGACCATTCGCGGTATATGCTTGGCCGACCTCATGACACACTTTCGCGAACAACAACAATGTTTTCCGCAGAACGAACTGAGCGAGCGTTCACAGGTGTTTTCGCAGACCCGGTTTGCTGAAATTAGCCCAAAATTTTCCCGATTGTGGACACATTTGGTCGAATTTGCTGACCAAAAAAATCACGACGTGCACGAAATGCATTTTGATTTGAACACCCATTTTCATAATAAGCCTGAATAACTTTAACGCGTTGCTCGATTGTGTATCTTTCCATGGTTCAAATTGAGTTAGTCTGAAATTGAGAAATATCAAATGAAATGCAGAAAAAAACTTTACGTTTAGGTGTGGTTCACATTCAACAGCGGCCCTTAAAATTTAACCACCCAATACTTTTGTCCATACCTTCCCAGCAAAAACAGACCTGACTAAATAATGAATCTAGTAATCTAAACTCCAAGGATTTCAAGTGTTACCATTTATATTATAATTCAAACTTTTTTATATGGGATGTCCCAAAAGGTAAGGTGTTTTGCTTACGTGTAAGTTTACGAAAAAGTAAAGAATAATGGGTTACACATATGCATATTAATAATTGGTTACTTATAGCCAATTTTTATTTAATTTTCCGTAACAAATTGAGTAACACATTATTTTTAACCCCCTGGTAGCCAATTCAGTAAGCGAGTAAGCGACAAGGTAATGCGATGTGTTGTGAATGCCAATTTCTAATTCGGTTTTGTTTTTTTTTGGAAATATATAAATTAACCCTTTGACAGCCAATGGTTGATAAATGACCCATTTTTAGTTTTTGTCATATTTGGCCCATTTTTTAAATCTGGCTTGTTTTGACAGAGGATAGTTGTTAATTTCACACAATACTAACCATTTGGATCAATATGGTCCCAGAGCCAATAGGATCACCACAAATTCATAAAAAATATATATTTTTGCATTATTTTTGGAACACATTTTCTCGACATGGTATATTCCTTTAATTTTTAGACACATCGAGATATCTGGAATTCGTTTACTCCATTTCTGATACTGTACAATTTGGGACATATTTATCCCATAAGTCGTCAAAGGTCAAAAAAAGGAAGTTTTTGCTTAGTTTTAAACATTTTTTGTTGGCATTGAAATTCAAGTAATTTTTATTTGATTTTTATAGATTTTTCCCCCTGCATCTCCAAAATTTTCAATCTTTTTACAATTTTGAAAAATTGTATATAAAGGATTTTTCGGAACAACTTTTAAAACTCGATTTTTGCCCCAAGTTATTTAAAATTTTTTTGTCATATTCGTAATCTGAATACCAAAACTAATTATATAAGATGTGTCAAAACACAATCAAGTTAAAATAACTTAATTCGGCACTACTCTAAACTAATTTAGGCTTTTTCCTATTCACTTACATGTTTATTTGTTTTACTAAACTCTTTTATTCATAAATTAATAAAATACACATTAAGTTATTCAAATTATTAACAATGACTCGTTATTCATATAAAAATAATAAAAAGGAAAGCCATTAAAGGTAACCTATTATTATTTAATTCAAAATAATAAAGTAAGTAACATATTATAGGTAATACATTATTCTTTTTTAAAAATAATGCTTAATGTAAGGAGTACTCATTACAAAGTAATGTATACAGTAATGATATGTCATTACCATGTTTTTGCTGGTTTCTTTTGAAAAATTTTAAAAATAATTAAGAGTCTTAAAATAGACACAGAAATATTAAAATAAATAGAAAGTGAGAAAAAATTATAGAAATGGGGATCAGGATAAAAAAAATAAAAAACTTTTCGATCTAAATGAAGCTCAATAATAATAAATGCGTTATAAAAAGTACTATCGATTTTAAATTTGGTTAAATTTTAGAATTATTATTTAAAAAGTTCTATCCCTGACAGTACTTGTTTTGTTTTATTATATTAACATTTCATTTACTGTTATTAAAATATATTAAGTTAGGGATGCGAACGACATAGTTCTTTTAAAAAAAAGTTTTATAAAATTTAATCTCTGATATCTAACATGCTTGGTAATCGAAATAATGCCTGGTTCGGTATTTCTGTAACGAACTTTTGATAATTTCAGTGTTTTAATGGTAATAAAAATCAAATTTATTCAACTTTAGTGTTAAAAATAATTTTCAATGACTGCAAAGTAACAGTGTTTATGGGGTAACGCTATTTAAAATTATTACAATATTATGGGGGGTATTGTTTGTAATAAAAAAGGATATACTAATAACTTTAGTTACAAAACCGAATTCAACGAATTTTAGTGTACATGTTTGTTATATTTATTTAATAAATGAATAGTATTAGTATGATTTTAGATCATATCTTTTTATAAATTATTTTATTGCAAAGAAACATGAACATTTTTTATTAGTAAATTATAGAGAATAAAAATTAAAAAATTCCACAGAGCCAGCAGGATAGAATACTTAGTATTTTCGGTTTCCAGTAAAAAAACAAACAACTTTGTTATCTTTTAAGTCACCTTGTATAAAAAAGTCATCCCGACTATAAATTTCCCGATGCGAAAACTTCTCGCATCAGTTACATAAACGGTGTGCTGGTGTAGTCTTTATTGCAGCGTGCCATATTTTCATCAGTTGAAATTTTTCCATGTCTAATGCTGAGTAGCGTAAATTTAAATAGTTTAAAGTACTTGTTCACGACTGGGTATTTGTAAATTGCAATGATTAATTCGTGTGGTTGTTTATTTCTCGTCCTTCTATATAGTCTAATCTTTCTTCGAATCTTAAGTTGATGATTCATTGTTTGTTGTTCAGGTCGTGAACAATTGGTACAATTGGTGTAATTATTGTACCTAAGGTGCCAGCACCAACTCTTCTCACCTTTTGAATATTTACGGGTTTAACTAAGGTAAAACAAAAATGGCTGTTTTCCATCGAAGGACCACAAAATTCGCGGGTCGCCAGACGTCAAACGGCTAGAAGTGATGCAACCCAACCCAGAAGACCCATACAAGAAGCCACAGTACGGTCAAACCCTCCTCAAAGTCGTCGTTACTTTGGATGTGGCATCTGCAAAGCCGACCACCGTATCGTCACCTGCAAAAAGTTCCTGGACCAGAACTTGGCACAAAAATACAAAACTGTACTGCAGATGCATTATTGCACAAATTGCTTGGCCAGGAACCATCTTGTGGCTGACTGCAAAAATACAGCTCGTTGTCGGGTCTGCGGCTTGAAACATCATACCGTACTTCACGGCCACCAAAGAGTTTTAAGCACTATACCCACCGATACCCATGTACCCACGACCACTCGCAGCCATAACACCAGGCAGACCACAACAACACCATCTACAAATACCATTTTTGGCGTACCATCCTCAATAACAAGGACATTTGTTCCAACAGCGGAAGTCTACGCTATGACTGAAGACGGATGTGTTACTTCGAGAGCCATATTAAACCCAAGTTTAACGTCATCATGCATAGCCGCTTCATTTGTTCGCGAAAACAAATTGAAGACCTTCAAGTTGGATGGTAAAGCTTATGTAAAGCTAACCATCACACCCAACATGACGTCACTGATAAAATATGATCTGTGCTGGCTGGTGGTGAAAGATTTACCCAAACACCCATATGTTAGTTCGTTCAATGAATCCGTGAAGGAGAAATTTGGACATCTCGCATTGGCGGACCCCAACTTCCACTCTAACGACCCAGTGACAATGGAGATAGGAGGAAATCTGTATGCAACGATTTTGAAACCCAACACTATCCATATTGATGGCGGATCCCTTTTAGCCCAAGATTCTACCCTTGGTTGGCTCATCATGGGATCCTTTACTGCTTAAATTTACCCATTATCAAGTATTTGTATTTGATTTACTCTTTTTTTTTGTTACCCATTCATTTTACATTCGAATTCTTACTAAAGCCAATCCTTAAATTTACAGATACGTAAAGGCGGGGAGAATGTTCAGGTCGTGAACAATTGGTGTAATTATTGTACCCAAGGTGCCAGCACCAACTCTTCTCGCCTTTTGAAGTTTAACCAGCATCCGAAGAGAAAGAGCAAATGGGTTATGTTAAACCCAACATGTTCGTCAGTGTTTTTAACATCATAAAAGTGATAGAAAGTGCACAACAACCTCAGCGGAGAAAAACATTAATTGAAATTTTTAACCCAAATTTAAATATATAAAAAAAAAACATTAATTGAAATTCAATACCCAAATTTAAATATATAAAAAAAACATTAATTGAAATCCTCGAATTGAAAACTTAAACAAAAAAAAGAAAATTGTGAACTAAAACTAAAAGAAAATTCCATTAAAATTTAAAACGTATAGTAGATTAAATCAAGGAATCTGACTTTGATTTAAAAACTTAACCCTAAAATTATAAAATAAGTTATTGTAAAATTAAAATTATAAAACCCTAATACCCGAAATTAAACTTAACCTAAATTTATATTTTAGGATAAGTAAATAAAGTTTATACCGTTTAGAAAGAAACAAGGCCATTTTTATTGTCCCTTTATTTTGATAGAAAACAGCCATTTTTGTTTTACCTTAGTTAAACCCGTAAATATTCATTTGTCGTTATTTTTAATAATTGCATTTATTGTTTCTTCTATTTGAATTCATCATGGTCGGGTATTCCGGTAATAAATTTTAGTGCTGATCCGAGGAAGTTTAATCCTCGTTTTCTTCTGTGTTCCTTAATTTAATTATATCATGAAAGTATTTTTGTTAAATTCGTTATGTAAAATAAAAATGTTAATTCATCGAATAAAAATGTGTCATCTGTTCTGGTTGAAATGTACTTTTTGTTTTCTACATTCTCAATTTGTTATGTTATTTATATGTATGACTTTTCCTCCCTTGGCTAAGATCGTGTCGATCGAAGACCTATAATTTCTTTTTTGTATCTAGCCTGATATTTTTGTATTCCTGTCATTTTTACACACAAATGTGCCTTTTTCGAATGTTTGGTGTCTTGTTCAATCTTTCCAATACTTTGATGCTTGTCATAATTTTCTTATGATTTCTTCCTTAATATATTGTATAGTGCCAAAATATATTTCCCTTGGTTATATCCTGTTACAGTGTGTATTGAATTGTTTAGTTCCTGGATGGATATCGTCTTTTACTGTATATGAGTTTTTTATTTTAAATATTCGCGTTATTTCACTGATTAAGTTTTGAGCTATTTCTACTTGTCCGTTTGCTGTTGAACTATGTACTTCTATATACCGTGTCCTATACACATTTGTTTAAATGTTGGTGTCATGAAACTTGCTTTTATAAAAATGCAAAATAGGATAAATTAAGAAAAATATTCAAGTCCATTTTTAACTAAAAAAAACGGTAAAAAAAACACCAGAGTTCCTCAGGCAAAATCAGGCTTTTCTTCCATATAAAATACAAGCGTCTTCGGCTGGTCCATTATTGATTTTTTTTTAAACTAAAATTTAAAATTCTTAATAAACTATAAATAATTATGTTATTTTGTACTTACCTTTTGTTATCCATTGCTTTTTTTACTTCAATTTGTTTTTAAAAATATCAAATATATATTTACTCGACAAATAAATAGCAAGTGACTGATTTTGACACTTACGTTCGAGCTGTTCGAAATAGAGAAATCAAATTTTGTATGAAAGCAGTTACGTTTTCATTTGATTTGTGGTTCGAATCATCGTTCGCATAGAAATAGAGTTAGTGAAACCCAAATCAGTTTTCTTTCGCCTAGAAAGCGAACGAACGTGTTCTTTCGAAATAAAGGAACAGGCTATTAATTTTTCAATCACTCAGAAATATATTTACAGAAACAAAACGTAACTGTTATTAGATAGATGTAAACATAAAAATCAACAACACATGCTTTTTTTTACAGCAATTGATACGCAGTCCGACAACAATTTAATGAAATTAAGAAACTGAAAAATGGCCCAAAAATTATGGGTCATTTTTCATTTATTTTTTTGGGCCATTCTTCATTACGAAAAATGACCCAATTTTAAGAAGTGAAAAATTTTTAATTTTTTCGTTTTACGGTAATTCGTATGGAAGAATTCTTTTTTTTTTTTTGGGCCATTTTTAATTTTTTTTTGCGATTTTTCATTGGGCGATATTTCTAAGAACCTCAAAAGGTGCTGTGCCAGTACTGTTTTCGCAAATTTACGACCGGTTTTTTCATACCTTAGGCAATTTTTAGCTGGGTACCTACTCAATATTTGCAAGGTTGCATTTTCTGCATACAAACGTAACTTTGCCATAAAAAAACATTATTAAAATAACAACCCTGTTTTTTCATATATAAATACAACCTGTTTTTGTATGAGTGTAAAAAGAATTTGGTAGTATCCAGTCATTACATGTTATGTAACCGAATATGACCTGGTCTTAATGATTACTTTTAAATGTTCCTATAAGTAATAACGTGAATTTCGTGGTGACATTGTCAGTCAATAGTTTTATTTAAAAAGAAAATAGTTTCATATTAATAGAATAAATTAAAAATATTAAACTAAAATCCTTAACCAGTGCGTGATACTGTGCAACATAATACATAAAAAATAAACAATAGTTATCTCTAAAGATATAGTTTGAATATTTTACTTAGAAGAAAGTAAAGAATACATGTAAGTTTTAAGCAATTTTTTTAAAACAAATATAAACTTTTAACGATTAGTATAATGTCAAGAATATTTGTCTTATGTTTCCTAATTAATTAACAAAATTTGTTGAAAGTTTGTTTTTAAATTAAGTAATATTTGTTTTATATTGTACATTTTTATTATTGATTATTCAAACACAAGACTCAGACCGCGCAGAATCAAAACTTTTATAGTTGTATACTGTTTGTTTTTATGTATACATATGGCGAGAAATTTATTGAAGAAAAACTTTCAAATAATTTTTAGTAGTAACATAATAAAGAAGTTTTTGTGTATTGATGATCTGTTATTTGTTAAATGAATGATATTTAGATGAATTTCTTTAATAATAATTTACAAATAAAATTTTCATGTTTCTTTACATTTGAATAATTTAACAACGATATGATTATATGATCTAAATAACATTGATGATCTGTTATTTGTTAAATGAATGATATTTAGTTGGATTTCTTTAATAATAATTTACAAATACAATTTTCATGTTTCTTTTCATTTGAATAATTTATAAAGGATATGATTATATGATCTAAATATCATTTTTTACCAAATAACGGGTCATCAATACATAAAAACTTCTTTATTTCTTACACAGGATACAGGGAGAAATTTAACTCAAATCGTTCCAAATATTTTTTTTATAACTTTATAAAACTTTAGGTAATTTGGGGTTAAAAACACGTATCTGAAGTCCAATTTTTTTAAATTTTTTATTTTTGAGTAAAATGGTGTTCAATTTATTGAACACTGTATTTTGAAGGCATATTACAACAATATAAATGAAAAAACTAAAACATTTGTTTTCTATTGCTGAAAGTTAAATCGTTTGTTAATGGAACTACATTTTCACTTTTTTTATTTTTTGTACATAATTTTCAGTTTTAAAAATTATGCTAAATTATGGTAATTATGCTAAAACACTTTAATGTTTTTTCTTTTTTGTTATAAAAGGGGGAATGGGTAAGAACTTTTAAATTTACATTTAAAGCTAACCCCTTATACTATCTAATTGCATAAAAAAATAGTTCAGTCTTAATTAAAAAAAAAATATCAAAACGATTGTTCGAATAATCGAACATTGGGATGATATGAGTTAAATTCAAAAATATTGCGTAATACTATCAACATAGATTAACATATGTTGTAGATTTTAAAATTGATCAGAACAAACATTTAAAATTAATATTTAAAATTATTGAGTTTCGTTAATGTTAGCCTAATTCTGCGTTGTTTTCGGTCGGGCTTGTTAATTTGTTTTCAACACGCAATATAATGTAGACAATCATCAAGCATTAACCCAAAAAGGTCATGGATACAGAATATGGTTGTGTAGCGATAACCAAAATACTTGTATTCTATCCTGTTAGCTCTTATCGAATTTTTTCAATTTTATTCTCTATATTTTACTTATAAAATTTTCATGTTTCTTTATATTTGAAGAATTTATAAAGAATATGATTATATGATCTAAAATCCAAAAAAAATAATGATTTTTACAAAAAATACTTAGTCTGGAAATTTAACTTAAATCCTAATATACAATACAACAAACTAAGAAAAATGTGATGCATCGGGAATGGGAATTCTAATAAACATTGGGACGCAGATCACCAATGTGGTCTTAGAATTTTCAAGTTAGCTATAGTTTAAGAAAAAATTGCAAACAACAATTGCATGAAAGGTGATATTTTGGAAAAATATACAAAATTAAAAATAATACCATTATATTTTATAAAAACTCTAATATGATGTACTCTGCCCTTTAATTTGATGAATTACAAGTTTCGACAGGTGCGATAATATTCCCTATAATTGAATTTAAATTTGAAATTTCCATGTTTTCCCGATTTCATTAATAATTTACAACGAAAAGAAATCCAAAATTTTAATATATACCTTTAGTAAAGGCCACAGGTTACTTAAGTTGTAAAAAAATCCCGTACTTTATGTTTTAATTTCAAGAAAAAATTAACTAAATCCGAAAATAATTGATTTTTTTATACCTCAAAAATAAGGAGTCCGTGACAAAATGTATTAATAAAATGTAGATAGAAAGCATTGCGATATGTAAAACTGAAATTTAAAATGTAAGGATACTTAAAATAAAACCTTTCAGTGATGTTCAAGAAAGCGCCATTTCAATAACAAAAATAAAATTACAGTTTGTTTTAAAGTTTAATTTTTTGCTGTATTTAATGTTGTTGACCTTTGGTTTTGTTATGTTATGAAATTGTTTGGCTTTAGGTCATAAATTTTTAAAAAATAAAAATCCAAATATTTTGTATTTTATTTTTAATATATTATTTTTCCGATATTTCGATTTGAATCGCAAATCATCTTTAAGGGTGTAATACGCTGGTCTAGCTCACTATAGATTTTTCTACAGTGTATACAAATTTAACGGTATAAAACTAAAAAAAAAAAAAATACAGAAGTCAAGTCTGGCATGGTAAGATAAAATACCCTGGCTAGCTCTGTATTCTTAGCATAGATACATATATCTAATCTATCCATGCTACAATAAAACCAAGTAAAATACAAGTAGAAGAAACAAAAATTATGTTGTGTATTCTTTCAAAGTTCTTTCGGTGGCAAAGAAAAATTTTAACCCATGGTAATATAACGGATGGTATTACCTGAAGGTGACGTCATACTGGGGTGCATCCTTTCGCCATTTTATTTGTAACTGTCCCTGATATATATATAATCATTTTCCTACCTTACCTCCATTTTACCTAACATTCCTCTTAAAATAAAAAAAAATAATGTTTCATCTTCAATTTATGTTATTTATATTAAAAGGCAGACAATACCGCTAAATACCGTAATCGATTCAATACCCTTTCAACTGACTATCCTTACCCCTATATACCGTTACCGAAATAACTGAAAAATCGTTATCCTTAAAATACCGTTATCATTAAAATACCGAAATAACTGAAAAAATCGTTATCCCTTAAATACCGTTATCGAAATAACTTAAAAAAAAATAGTTATCCTTAAAATAATGTTACCGAAATAATAGAATATAACTTTAACTTTAAAATACCGATACATTTTTGTATTACTTTATATCGTATTGTTAACTTTGCGAACGCTTTTTGCATAGTGAACACTATGGCAACACTTTTTTTTAAGAAATGTTTACACAAGTTATGATCTTGTTTACCAGGTGTCTTCAAATGCAATAAAATTTGCTATTTTCAAAGTTCATGGCATATTTTATTAAATGTGAAGACAAGGGGTTGGTTAAACAAAAGAAAAAACATATAAGCATGTACATCAATTTAGTTTAAATAATTTATTTTAATCATTTGAAAATAAAAGAGGTTTTTAGTTTTTTTAAATTGTTTTATTTAGAAATTCCAAAACTTTTTCGCAAAATTACATGTTATATAAAATCCCACCGATCAGTTAAAAAACATACAGAAATGTGGATATTTTTTCCTCTTATTAAACATTTTAGTATGTTTTCAGTAAAATACTACTGCTGAAAAAAATTACACAACCAGGATTACAGCATTCTCAAGCCTTTTTTTAATTTTCCAAGAAATATCTAATGAACTTCCTAAATTTCCATCACCAAAGAGTATCCCTATTGGGATACCTATAAAAATATTAAAAAAAAAAAAATTCAAATAGAAAAAGATCCAATTTTTTTTTTTTTTAATTTGTGCGATAAATAAAAAAAATTATAGTTGTTTGTGGAGTTTTGAGACGAAAAAATCAAATTTAAATTTTAGAAAAATCTTAACAAGTTTGCATGAAATCAAGAATTGACAAGAAAATACTCCACAAAAGTACGGAGTTTTAAAGCAACTTGGTCTATAGTTGTAAAATTCGACATACTCTATACTTGGACCACTCTACTTTATTCCCACTTTTAAATTAAACTATTTAAAAAATTGTAGGATCAATTTAAGGGTTTCCCTTATTTTTCAACCTTAAACCAAGGACCCTATAAACCCGGATGAACAAACTACCAAATTTTTAGCCACCCATGATGCCATGATGTCAAATGGTGCGACTACAAAAAAATTCTTAGTCGAGACCACGAAATTCTTAGCCGATTTACAGAAAAACTTTGCCTCTAGCGCTTAGCTTGTAGCGTAAGTACAGTGATTGTGATGTGAATGTATACATGTTTGAATTGGTACAATCCTTGCTAGAGGCTAACTTTTTCCGTAAATCGGCTAAGAATTTCGTGGTCTCGACTAAGAATTTTTTTGTAGTCGCACAATTTGGCATCATGGGTGGCTAAAAATTTGGTAGTTTGTTCATCCTCGTTTATAGGATCCTTGCTTAAACCCCCACATTTCGTAAATATTAAAAAAAAATCGTTGTAGAATTTTAAAGATGACAGTTTAAAGTTACGCGCTTTTAAAAAAAATTAAATTCTATGTCTTCTAAATTCTTAACCCATTTTTTTTAAATGAAAACAATGTGCTTTAAAATCCTATACATCCGAGTAAAAGAGTTAAGATATAATCATATGTTGCCTTATGTAATAATATATTATCATATATAAATACATATCTTAGTATGCATTAGCATATTTAATTATATATTACATATTTTTTTTTAAATTACCTTATATTTTGTCATATATAACCATATCTGTTTATATTTTGATCTTTATAAAATTATGCATGATTTATGTGATAATATATGGTATATATTGTATCATATCACTGTATCTTCTATATATAACGTTACTGAGTGACTGATTTAACATCGCCCAGCCCAAACCGCTGGAGCTAGGAAAATTAAATCTGGTATGTAGCTTTCCCTTCCAAGCGTAGAAATCCGCTAAGACGGGGTTTCTGGAAATTCCTTCGGGAAGGGGCAAAAAGAGGGAAAAACTCCCCTTTCACGGCCTGCCTAAACCCCTTTAACTGGTAACCTGAAATTTGTAATACTCCTTCCGTGAGTATGTGCTAATTCCTTGATAAGGTACATTTTAGAATTTTGACCAGGCATGTGGTAAAATGGGGGTTTAAAGGGCGAAAAGTCTCCCATTTACGGCCTTCCCAAACCGTTGGACCTGGGAAGTTAAAATTTGGTATGCAGGCTACTTCTCCAGTGTAGATAACAGCTAAGATGTGATTTTTGAAAAATCCAACGGGGAGGGGCAGAAAATGGTGAAATTTTACCCCCTCGAAGGTCTTCCCAAACCGTTGGACATGGGAAGTTGATATTTGGTCTGCAGGCTCCTTCTCCAGTGTAGATAAAAGATACAACGTGATTTTTGAAAAATCAAACGAGGAGGGGCACCTGAGGTGTAGACATCCACTCAGATGGAATTTTTGAAAATTCCTAAGGGGAGGGGCAAAAAGGAGAAATAGCAAGATACCTGAAATTTTAAACATGTATTACCTGGAGTATGGACTAACTCACTGATAAGCTACATTTTAGAATTTAACTAGAAAATAGGGTTTAAAAGGATGAAATGTCTCCCCTTGGCGCAACCGCTGGACCTAGGAAGTTGAAATTTGGTTGGCAGGCTCCTCCACCCAAGTTGGATTTTTGGAAATTTCTACTGGGAGATGTAATTGGGGAAAAAGGCTCCTCCTAACGGCCTGCCTAAACCGCTGAAACTCGAAGGTTAAAATTTGGTATAAAGGTTCCTTCTTAAGTGTAGATAACAGATACGTCGTGACATTTTAAAAATCTAACGCGGACTGGCAAAAAGCTAAAATTCTCCTCCTTGACGGCCTGCTAAAACCGCTTGAGCAAGGAAGTTAAAATTTAGTATGTACGAGCAATTCCATATGAAAACGATCAAAATTGGCAAATTTTTGGACGACCCCTCTCCGATTTTAAAATAAATAGTCTCAATCGATTGCCCAGCAAAAAATAATGTACCTACATATTTTTTTTTTTTTATAGTGACTGGTTTAGTGGAATTCTTCATAAGGGACCTCATTGAAAGTTGTTTAAAAAAAAAACTACTAAAGCGATCGCAACGAGTGATAGCTCGTTGGAAAGGTATTGAATCAGGCTTTAATTGAAAAATAGAATTTTCCTAATTTTTCTCAGAAATTTACCTTTTTTCCCATGAAAATTAAATTTTCCGATTTTCCACAGAAGCTCCTAAATTTTCCGGCTAATTTTATTTTTTTTGGAGAAGAGCATTTAAGAGACCACCTTGTTCTCATTGTTTTTATATTTTTTATAATTGAATTATTTTTAATTATTTAATATTATTTTATTTTATTATTAAAAATACATTTTAAAAATTATTTTACAGTTAAAAATACATTTATGAAGAAAAAATCTTTCTTATTTTGCTGCTTATACTTAATTACAATATTTATTAAAAATTTCAATTGTCTTGGCATCATTATAAAATTAAAGTAACTTTAAAATTAGCACGTCGGCAGACGAAGAGTACCGCTTAACATTAATTGACATATCAGAAATATTTGGTATGAAGCAATGAAACTTTTGCGTTCCAGTTATAGTTTTGACATTATTATATCTGTTTCGCTCCATGGCATCGTGTTCTTTTTGAGTGCATAAAACTGTGTTAATGGCAATTTCCTTGCTTTGAATCCACGAAAACAAATGTTGTACATTTAAGATCTGGTCAGCATATGGCTTTTGCAAACTTGCCTTAGTCGCCATGTGTTTTAGGGTTCCCCCTAACGCATCGCATGGGCCCTTACCGTGGGACGTCGCAAAAAAGTGCCACTCGACCTTGCAGTTTAGTTCTTCTTCAATTATGCAAAGATTGTAAAAATTTTTTTTATTCTTGTACTGAGAAGCCGCGCCGTCTGAGAAAAACGTTACTTTGCCGATTGCATCGAATTTTGATCTTAAGAATTCAAACAGTTTCATTTGAAATAAATAAACGGACACATAATTATGAGCTAAACTCTCCGCGACAACAACAAGGCTTACGGTCTGTAGTTCGTTATCTTCGTTTTTGAAATAAATGCAAAAAGGATGCACCGTGCACTGGTCGTTTGCCCAGTGATAAGCCTGAATTTCATCCTGAACGAGAAAAGTGTAATTCTCGGCAAAGTCGCTTATCACAATGAATTCATTTTGGGCTAATTTCTCCTTACTTTCCTTTAGAAATTTCGATTGCATCTCGGATATGAAATGGTGCGCCTTCAGTTCATTCAACTTGAATCCGAATTCCTCGATGAATTCCAGAATCTGCTTTACCACGGTCTCAAGGGAACATCTGCCGCTGCTAATTATCCACTGTTTTAAATGCACCTCCTGAATTAACAGCTGTTCAAACTTTTCCGCCAAATATTGCTCTAGCTCGTCAATCTTCGGACAATTGTCGCATTTGGACAGATGACAATTTTCCGTGGGGTATGCGCACAACGACTTCGACAGGAGGTCCCTATATGTTTCAATTTCACCGTGAAATACTTTCAATTTCTTGCATGGAAAGAACATTAATTTGATGTTTTGATGAAACATGCAAACGCAGACTGAATGCGTTCCGTGCCTGTCTAATGCCAGCACGCATTCTTTTGGTCGTAGGATGGCAAACTTAGAAAATCCCACTTTTTCTGCTGGGTATTTCTCTTTGAACTGATGGTATGCTTCGGATAGATTACATAATAATAATCTGCGCTGCTTGTGTACTTTTTCTCCATCTTCACGTGTGATAACATAGTCACGTGTACCTGGGCAGGCGCGGCTGTTGTCATCATTGCAGTAAAAATCTTGAATTAATTTCACCGTTGCTTCGCTGAGGGTCCTTGAGCCAAATTTCTTGGTGGGAGTCGCCAATATGCCCTTCTGTCGAACTAATTCTTTGCTTCTTCTCGCGATGTAAAAAGATGTTTGAAACTGTTCAGAAATCTTGCGTATAGACCATGATTGAGGCAGCACAAATAAAATGAGATATTTCTCCGGAAAAGTGGTCGCTAAATTGAATTTTCTTTTCAACTGCTCAATCATTTGTTTGCCGTCATCTGCTTGACTGCATTCGCTATCAGAGCCTTTATCAAATATTGTCGCGATTGCACTCATAACCTTGCCTTTTTTATCTTTCCTGTAATTTTCACTTCGCAACCTTCTTTTTCTAATAGGCGTTTCACCTTAAGTGGTAATAGCCTCATTCAAAGGACTCAAAGACATATTGACCATCGGAATGTCTGCCTCACTATCAGATGAAACATTTTGTTCAATTGTCATTTCACTCTCGGATTGTGGTTGCATTTCTTTCAATGCATTTGCTTGTTGAGACAAATCGATTTTACACTTGGGGCAAATGAATTGTGCTTCTTCACCGTATTGTATATTTAATTCATTCATGTATCGCTTCGAAACATCAGTTAATTTTAATACTTTTATCTTTTTCGAACGATGTCCACTCTTGTTAAACGGATTGCAGCAAAATTTATTCATTTTACTTTAAATTGTCTTTACAGCTTCACTCTTTACTTTACAAAAAAAAAACACTTTAACACTTTCACGTTTAGTATTCAACTGAAATTTGACTCAGAGTGTGTGAAGTATTTATATTTATTTTTTGGTAAAAAAATAAGCGATATTTGCTTTTCTTTAATAGGAAAATTTGCGTGAACTACTGGTCATAAAATGTTTTTTAAAGAGGGACTTAATTGGTTACTGCCAATAAGCCGACCACAGGTCATAAAATGTTTTGTAAATTTTTTAAATTACCAGGTAATAAATATTTCGCCATATTTATGGAAAATCCGTGTTTTATGACTTGTTTCTGCACGTGTCATTTTAGGCGAAATATTTATTACCTGGTAATTCAAAAAATTTACAAAACATTTTATGACCTGTAGCCTCAGTCGGGTTTGGTGTGCCATTACATGCCACTGCTGCTATTATCCATGGATTTATGGCCGATCTTGTGAAGGCAGGCAGACCATATTCACTACACACTCAACTTGGGGCTCTTAAAAAAAAATTGATTTTTTCTTCATAAATGTATTTTTAACTGTAAAATAATTTTTAAAATGTATTTTTAATAATAAAATAAAATAATTCAATTATAAAAAATATAAAAACAATGAGAACAAGGTGGTCTCTTAAATGCTCTTCTCCTGTCCAAACAAGGAGTCGGGGCCCATTTTTTTATTACGGATTCTTAAAGCAAAAATTATGAGGAATCCAAAAAAAAATAAAATTAGCCGGAAAATTTAGGAGCTTCTGTGGAAAATCGGAAAATTTAATTTTCATGGGAAAATTTAATTTTCATGGGAAAAAAGGTAAATTTCTGAGAAAAATTAGGAAAATTTTATTTTTCAATTAAAGCCTGATTCAATACATTTCGAGCTATCACTCGTTGCGATCGCTTTAGTAGTTTTTTTTTTAAACAACTTTCAATGAGGTCCCTTATGAAGAATTCTTCAATTTTGTCACATGACAGTGGTGTACACCACCACTAAACCAGTCACTATAAAAAAAAAAAAATATATGTAGGTACATTATTTTTTGCTGGGCAATCGATTGAGACTATTTATTTTAAAATCGGAGAGGGGTCGTCCAAAAGGTGATCGCTTTCATATGGAATTGCTCGTACATAGATTCCTCCTTCTATGTAAATGTGCAGATGTGCATATGTGCAAATGTGTGAATTTTCAAAAGTGCTAATTTGCAAAAGTACATATGTGCAAAAGCGCAAATTTGCAAAAGTGCAAATGTGAAAATGTCCAAATTTGCAAATGTGGAAATTTGAAAAGGGGCAAATTTTCAAAAGTGCAAATTAGCAAACCATTAATAATTATATGCTATCTAATATTTGAGATATAATAATATATGGGCCATTAATTTTTAAATATGGTATGAGACATAATTATATGCGGTTTAATATAGGTTCTAATATAAGAAATATTTTTTGATATGGTATTAGATATAATTATATATGATACAATATGTGCAAATTATATATGATACAATATGTGCAAACAAATTTGAGATATTGTTATATATAGTTTCATATCTAGAGTATTTTTGATATGGTAAAAGATATAATTTCATATAATTATATGTGGCCCCATATGAATGGTTTCGAATCCCAGCCAGGGAGATACATTTTTTAGTGCTTTTAGTTTGTTTTTATTTCCTTATCAATATTTTTTTACAAAACTTTCAAATTTTAAATCATTTCGAGACAACAAGAATTAGAAATTTTTAATAGGATATAAGTGGTGAAAATGTATATATATATTTTTTTTCGCTTTAAATATAATTATTTTTTCACATTTTTTCTTAATCAATAATAATCACAGAAGTTTTGTCTGTTAACGGGAGGTGTCCGCCACGGGATAGTTGAGTGAAAATGGTCAGGATTTATCTGATATTAAATACGCTATTATGACTGTATGTTAGTGAAACAAATTCAAACGCTTACAACAGTATGTACATATGTTTATTAATTTCTATAATTCATTTCAGTTTTAAGATTCATATATACCCATTTATATAAAGATAATTAAAAAAGAAGCAAAATGAGATCTTCCTTCCGCTAAAAAAATAACAACGATAAACTTAAAAAAAAAACAAAATTTTTATAAACATTAGAAAAACAAAATGAGATCTTTCTTAGAGATAAAAAAATAACTTCACTCTAAACTATAAAAAAAGCAAAATGAGATCTTTTTCAAGAAAAAAACAATAAACTATAAAATTATGTGGTTTTAAAAAAGAACTGGCGAATTGTAGCCTGCTTATAGTTCGTTTGACTCCATTTTTTGTACATTTTCTCAAATTGGTTTTCCAAATTATTTAATTTTTCGTATGCCCCAAAATCATTTAAAGCGAATTTTTTCAAACGTGCTATCTGTGTTAGGGCTTCATCGAACGATTTTATTTTATCGATTTCTTCCTCTACAACATACGCTTCTGAATCACTTGATATTATTTCTGGAGAATTTGTATTATCGAAGTTTATTTCAATATCGCCATTTTCGGTGTATGCAATGTTATCGCTATTTAAAAATTCTTCAAAACTACCCTCCATGAAATTTTATGAAAATTCAATAGAGTTGCTAATGGCACATCATCTTCTGGATCAAATTCGTCGGCAGTTTGGTTCTGATACATGAATCCGGCTTTGCAAAAAAAGTTCTTTATTGTAGCAGGTTCAACTTTATTCCAAGCTGTTTTTATAAAGCATATTGCGTCCAACACGCTGATATTCTTTGACAGATCTGATACTAATTTGGCCGTGCTCATTTTTGAGACTATGTTATTCAAAATCAAGCTTCTGTAGTTAACTTTAAAACTTTGGGTTATGCCTTGGTCCAGAGGTTGACAAACCGAAGATGTATTTGCTGGCAAAAAAGTTACTTTAATATTGGTTAGTGACAGGTCCTTAGGATGAGATGCAGCATTGTCTACAAATAAAATAATTTTTCTATTGCAAGATCCCATTTTTTTATCCAATTGATGCAACCACACGCTCATTATCTCTCTTGTCATCCATGCCTTTTTATTGGATTACCAATCAACTGGTAATTCTGCAATAGAAATGTTTTTAAATGCACGTGGACGTGCAGCTTTACCAATAACTAACATAGTTTCTTTCTCTCTGACCATGTTTACACAAATCAAGATTGTTAGTCTTTCTTTTGATATTTTACCTCCGGTACATTTTTCTGATTTAAGAGCCAATGTTTTTGTTGGAAGTGCTCGAAAAATAAGACCACTTTCGTCTGCATTGTAAATGACTTCTGGTTTGTACTGACTAAGTATTGAAGGAAGTTTAGTGTTAAACTGCGAAACATCTTCAGGAGGAACATCCGCTGCCTCTCCTGATATGCACTTAAAAGCAACATTGTGTCGCTTGCGCCATTTTTGTAGCCACCCATTTGATGCAGAAAAATCTAACCTATTTTTTCAGCTATTTCTTTGGCCTTTGCCTTTATAATTGGTCCTGAGATAGGCAAATTCTTGCTTCTGGCAATTGCAAACCAATCAAAACAAATCTTGTCGAGTTCGGAACCTTTTGTAGAAAGGCAGTTCTTTTTATAATTAATATTAATTCCAGATTGCCATCTAGCTTTAAGATTTTCTTTATTTTTTAGAATGCTCGCAGACTGAGTTTTACCAATATTAAATATAAAAAAACTTACATAATTACTACCTTTTTTTCCAAAATGGTTTGTTTCCTTACCTTTTTGCAATTTCACGCACTGAAAGTTTTTCTTTTTCATACATATTTATTATTTTTATTTTTTCTTTAAGTGTAAGAGACTTTTGCCCAGTCATATTTCAAAAAAATTCTTCGATAATTTATTTTAACACCTTACTCAATTAACACTTACTCTTTAATGATGAGCACGTTTAAAAAAGATTAAAAAAACTATGTAACACAAAATCAATGATATAAAAAAGGGGAATCCAACAATTAAATTTTTTTAACGCTCTTGAGGATTATTGTTGTATACATATACACATAAATGTGTTTTTGCAAGTTTATTTTTGTATCTCGTTAAAATTTTTGTCCGTCTATCGGACAAAAAAGGTGTCCGCGTCCGGCCATGGGAGTGTCCGTCTAGCAGAGTGTAATTTGTTCAAAAACATTTGCAAAACAAAGGGTTCAAGAAAAATGTCCGTTTAGCAGAGGTGACCGCCTGCGTGAGGTGTCCGTTAGTAGAGGTTTCACTATATAGTTATAGAATTATATTAAATCAGGACCATTTTAGTACCATTAATTCAGACATAACATATTTTTCCCAAATTTCCGAATATAAGTCACGAATGTACAATTGTATAGCAGTGTGTAACCGAGTGCTTACATCACGACAACTCCAGCAGACCGAGTTCAAATCTGGCAAAGGCATTGTTTTTTAGAATTATAATATTTTTTTTTTATTTTTTTATACGTTTTTTAATAAACTAGTTTTCGTTGGATCTAATCTAATACAATTCGATCTGACTTTTCGGATAAATTTAGATATTACTTTATCCCTAAAAATATTTTTGGGTTTAATAAGATCTGCCATTTTTCGGATCAATTCACATCCTCCTAAGTCCCCAAATATATAAAATAACGAAATAATAGAAAATACAGTTATCGCTAAAATACCGATACAGAAATAACTGAACAAATCGTTATCCCTAAAAAATCGCTACCGAAATAACTGAAAAAATCGTTAACCTTAAAATAACGTTACCGGAATAATAGAAAATAGCGTTACCCTTACCGATAACCGCATTTGTTTCGGTTACCATCCATGATATATAACAATTTATATTATATAATACAATATAATACGGTTGTTTTCTCTTGTGTGTTTGTTGAAGTAGTTGTTGTAGCCTTCCTTCTTGCTCTTGTTACGTTTGTTGTAGATTTGCTGTGTTAAATAGTGAGAAAAAAAGATTTAAATTTCTATAATTATTTTTGATTTAATAATTTTATATTTAATTCATTGGAGTACGGAGAGGATCTAAAGTGCGTGGAGTATTTTACACCCAACATTATTGGTGTTGTTTCTTTTTTGTTATGTGTTTATCCCTCTCCTACTTTATTCGAATCGTTCTTTACTTTTACATTAAAATTTTTGGTGTAAATTTTTTTTTGTTATTATTATTTACATTCTCATTTTTTTGTCTCTTTAATGTTAAATTTTTTTATATCCATTTTATTTGAGCAGAGCTTTATATTTTTTTATTATATATCTGTTGAAGATAAATTTAGTAACACTTTGATATTATTTTTTCTGAATTAGTAATAATAATATGTCTGTGGGAAAGAAAATTTATCACTTTTGAAAATAAAGTCAAAATTAATATCTAAATTTAACGCTATGGTCTGAAATTATTTAAGATGATTGTGTAGTTCAATTTAAGTAGGTCTTAATCAACATCAGAAGGCATAGGTTGGGTTTAGGATACAGAACAGGCCATAAAAATAAGTTCTGTTATCATAACGTCTTTTCATCTTTCTTCGACATCTGTCCGGTGGTATAATTAGTATTTATTATCTGTCTTTAAAATCAGTGTGTACAATTTTTCTTGTTATGTCTGCCTAAACGGGTAATTGTTGTCTTTCTATCGTTAAATTAACCAACGGTGACTGAATCTGCTGAAAGTATGTCTAGGTACACACATAGAAAGGTTAACTGGATTCCATCGACCCGTGTAAAAACTAACTCATAGGGCAGATCACAAACAGAAATGGGGCCCAACGTAGGGCCTGATGCGTTCAGGCCTAACGAAATTAAAATTTACAACCTTTATTTCATTTGGACACAGAACAGTAATAACCTAATTTACTATGTATTTTTTTTTTTTGGAGTTTAAGGGTTAAATTAATACAAGATAATGTTTTTGATTTATAACCACGTTATAAATCTAAAAAATATATATTTATAACCACGTTTATAAATATGCTCATTTACAATAGTTTGCCCGTTCACTATTGGAATATTTGGGAATTTAACTCAGATTTATTAAAAAAAAAGTTTGACCACCCTATTCTAATAGTTTTTAGTAACTTCTTTTCAATAATTTATTAAGTATGAGGGTTAATTCTGCGAATAAAGTTTCAAGATTTTATTTCTTATCCTTTACCGAATTATGAAACCCTTAAATCTTTTTCAGGGAAAGAGATGTTGAGACTCTAGTGTTATGAAAATTTTGAACCCCACAAATCTATTAAATAAGAGTAAGACTAGTTTTGAAATCGAATTCGAACAAGAAAAAAAACACAGCTATAAGAGTAATATTTTTATATTTGACAAGTCTAAATTTTATAGAATGAAAATTTCAATATAGTAGCGAATTGCTGATTATAGACCTTTTAGAATATAATATTGTACAATTTGCGGGGAAAATTTAAATGGTGTTGGTACTGATGCTGTTTTGAGAACTTCATGCAATCACCAGTTCCATCGTAATTGTTTGTTGACATGGTTAAAGCGTAACGCTACATATCCACAATCTAGAACGCATTGTAATAGTCGTGAGTTTGGAATTCTGCCAACTTCTAGTAGGGGCGCTCGTACCAGATCACGCGCGACTACTCATCCACCCAATGATCCCAATATTTCACAAAATTTATTCCCAATTGTACCGTCAACTTCAGCTCAGGCTTTAAATCAATTACAGCCTCTAAATTCAGTTTCTGAACCAGTCGCCGGTGAAAGTAATTCCATTCAAGAGGAAGCGTTATCGAATGCTTTAGGTAGTCTAAATTTAGGGTTGCAAACGGCAAATACTGTTCCACCAGATAATAGATCTTAAAATATTCCTCAAAATAGGCTCGAACGTGTGAGTGATATTACTGTCATGAATAATTATTACAAAGGAGCTAATCTTATAAACTGTTGGGATACTAAATTTGATGGTTCGCCAAGGCTTTCAGTTGATAACTTCATTTACAGAATATAATACCAAGTTCACGATACTTTAAATGGTAACTTCAGTTTACTTTGTGAACATGTTCAGTGTTTATTTATCAAGGATGATAAGGATTGGTACTGGCATTTTCGCCGTACAGTTAATAGGGTTACATGGCCTGTTTTATGTGAGGCTTTACGCACAAATTTTGAACAGCACCGATCCGATATCGATATTAGGGAGGATATACGTGCTCGAAGACAAACTCCCTCTGAATCTTTTGATGATTATAAAAATGCCATTTTTAAAATCGGAGAATTTGTCAATAGTGGAAATAGTGGATATTTTGCAGCGAGGGATACGTCCCAAAAAAAGACAGCAGTTTTTGTATGTTAATATTGATTCGGTAGCTGATTTACGTCGTCTTTGTATAAAGGGTGAACATTTATTAAAAGATATAGCGAAATCTGATGGTAATTTAAACAGAGGCCCATTTCAACGTTGATCTATAAATGAAGTTTATACTGAGGGCGAGGCGGTAAAAGAGAATGATGTTTTACCTGAATCAGAAATTAGTGAATTGGCTAGAGGTTCTTTTGCTATGTTGGAACTGACGTAAAGACGGCCACATATACTTTGATTGCCTTGAGGACCGAACAGTGTTCTGTTACGGATGTGGAGCCATGGGTATTTATAGGCCAAATTGCAGTAAATTTAGTCCTTAAAACTCGAGGTCGGGCGAAGGTGTGAACCAAACCCTTCGCCAGAACCAAGTGTTTTCTAATTTCAAAACCAATGTTAATTTTAAGAAAACATATTAGGAGTAGACTTTTGGAAAAAGTTCTCATTGGCTCCTGATATTATTTCAGAAGTTGATGGAGTTAAGAATTCGAATGTGGTTGAATATGAAATGCATGAGATGACGCCTTATTAAAAATTACATTTGGAATCGGTGAAGAATCTTTTTCCTTCTTATGAAATTGAGGGATTTGGTAGAACTTCGCTTTTGAATCATGAAATAGAATTAGAACCAGGCGCTCGGTCCGTGAAGAAACGATATTTTCCTATATCCCCTGTAATAGAGAAGTTGTTCATAGTGAAATTGATGATATGTTAACACTTGGTGTAATCGAGAAAGCTCCTCCCAATAGTCCGTGGTCTAGTCAGGTTGTCCTTGTCTGAAAGTCCCATAAAGTCCGTCTGTCTTTAGATTCTAGGAAACCTAACAGTGTTACTGTTAAGGATGCATATCCTTTACCCCATATTGAGGGAATATTAAGGCGTTTACCCAAAGCTGAATTTATTTCATCCCTAGATTTGCGTCGTGGCTTTTGGCAAATACCCATGTTTGCAAAATCTCGTGATTATACTTGCTTTACAGTTCCGAACCGTCCGCTATATCGTTATTTCGTTATGCCCTTTGGACTAACCAATGCTTCACAGGCTCTTTGCAGATTAATTGACCACGCAATTCCTTACCACTTAAAGTAAGAAGTTTTCGTCTATCTTGACGATTTACTTATCATTTCAGAATCTTTTGATCAACATATGTCCGTTTTGTCTGAAGTTGCAAGTAAGTTACGCTGGTATAAATATTAACGTCCGAAAAATAAAATTTTGTATCAAAGAGGTCCAATATCTTGGATATGTGGTCGGGAATGATACTTTACGTACCGATCCTGAGGTAATATCGGCTGTGACCGATTACCTGCGTCCGACGTCTGTGAAAAATTTGCGAAGATTCCTCGGCATGGCCGGTTGGTATCGACGATTCGTTGATAATTTTGCGTCCGTTACCGTTCCACTCACCAATTTGTTAAGGAAAGGAAAACATTTTTCATGGAATGAGGCGGCCCAATGTGCATTTGATGATTTAAAGAGAAAACTCTCGGCCGCACCCGTTTTGATTAGCCCTGATTTTAGGAGCCCATTCATACTTCAATGCGACGCGAGTGAATTCGGAGTAGGGGCGGTTTTGGCTCAAAAGATGAAGAAGGTCAGGAGATGCCGGTAGCATTTTTTTCAAAAAAGCTCAGTCTAATTATAGTGTTACTGAGCTTGAATGCTTATCTGTCATTCTTGCATTAAAGAAATTCCGTCCCTATCTAGAGGGCCAGGATTTCGTGGTTGTTACGGACCACTCTAGTCTTCAGTGGTTAATGCGCCAAACTGATCTTTCGGGAGGGTTGGCACGCTGGGCTCTGAAACTACAGGGGTACCGCATGCGGATTGAACATCGGTGTTGATCGCAGAATGTGGTGCCCGATAGTCTTTCAGGTCAAAATTTTAATCCCGTAGAGGAATTACAAATCCGTCGTTGATTGATTTAGGTTCTCCTGAATTTGGTTCCGAGGAATATGTTGAATTAAGGGACAATATTATTCAGAACCAATCTAAGTTACCTGATGTTAAAATCGTTGAGGGTAAAATTTATAAGCGATGCGATTTTTCAGATGGAGATTCTGAGAATGATATTTTTGTGTGGAAACTCTGGGTTGCCGCTACTTTAGATAATACTGTTTTTGATAATGCCCATTCCCCTCTTAAAAAGTGTCGCGGTGGGGTAGCTAAGACGTTAGAGCGTTTGAAATTGAATTTTTACTGGCCAAAGATGTAAAATGATGTAAGAAAGTTTGATGCTCATTGAACAGCTTGTACACAAACCAATTCACCCAATACCTCCCTTAGACCACCGATGGTAAATCGCTTTACAGCTGTTCGTCCATTTAAAAACTTTTATGTCGATTTTTAGCGTTCGCACGAAGCAGTCGGCAATTGTGGAAATGGCAGTGCTCGGTGCTACCCACTCGGCAGAGTTCGGCAGGTGTGGGGTTGGCAGCGTTCGGCACAACGCAGTTGTCGGATTGGCAGCGATCGGTACAGCACACTCGGCAGAGTTCGGCAGGTGTGGGGTTGGCAGTGTTCGGCACAACGAAGTCGGCAGTTGTCGGATTGGCAGCGATCGGTACAGCACACTCGGCAGAGATCGGCAGGTGTCGGGTTGGCAGTGTTCGGCACAACGCAGTCAGCAGTTGTCGGAATGACAGCGACCGGTACAGCACACTCGGCAGGTGTCGGGTTGGCAATGTTCGGCACAATAAAACCAGCAGGTGTCGGTTGGCGGAACAGACAGCCCGGAGGCCGCTGTGTGGAACAGACAGTCCGAAGACCGCTATGTGGAACAGACAGCCGAAGCCGCTGTGTGGAACAGACAGCCGAAGCCGCTGTGTGGAACAGACAGTCCGAAGACCGCTGTGTGGAACAGACAGCCGAAGCCGCTGTGTGGAACAGACAGCCGAACCGCTGTGTGGAACAGACAGCCGAAGCCGCTGTGTGGAACAGACAGACCGAAGACCGCTGTGTAAATGAATTATGAACAACCGGAGTTGATCGCTCTAAAATATTTGCTCCCTGAGCCAAGGAACAAATAAAACCCACCAAATATGTATGTATGAAGCCCCCTACTAAGCTTGCCTTTGGTTCTTTCATTGAACATTAAGTATAATTTTAATTACCAAGTAGTAGCAAAAAGAATCTAAAAAATATTTGTGGGTATCGCAACCATACTAACTAATGCTAGTATGCTGTTAGTGAATAAGTGTATGCACCCACACAAACTAATACTGTATTATAGAGTACGAAAATATAAAATATTATAAAATATCAAAATATAAAATATGTTCGTAGCAGCAAGGGTGTAGTTTGCTACGTTACAGTGAAAACGGTAAGCAATTTAACTGTTCATTATTTGAAAATTGTCTAAAAGATCGTGGGGTGAAACATGTGTTTACTGCTCTTTACAGCCACCTATCGCTCCATTATCGCCCTGATACGATCATATATTTCCAAAGACCATTCAGAATGGGACGCTTATTTGACAATCATTGGTGATTCTATAGGTTGTAGTCCTTTGTATGCTTTATTTGGGCAGAGTATGGTTACTCATGCCTCGGATTACGAGTTGCAGCATAAACTAGGATCTTTTGATTGTCATGTTTTAGATACTAAGGACAAATTTGATATTATAAGGAAAAACGTTTTGCAGCACTTTGAAACGGCATTTACAAATTCGGCAAAGAGATTAAATTTAAGGAGTAGTGTTAGGACGTTCAATATAGGAGAAACTGTGTATAGGAGAAACTTTACATTGAGTAACGCTGGTAATAAGTTTTGTGCTGAACTCGCTCCCAGATTCATAAAAGCTAAAGTGATTGGCATTAAGGGTAACAATATTTATGAATTGGAAGGTGATTGCTCCGGAAAACGCGATTTCTATCATGGAAAGGACATACGAAATTGTCCATAGAATTCACCAACCATTTTCCATGTTTTGGCAAATGTGCTTCAAAACATGTTTTGTGCTAGATTGGTATGATAATCAGTCTTTAAATAATAACAAAAAAAATCTAAATTGGGATTTAAAATCCAGAAACAGAAACCCTACTTCCATTATGAGTACCGTATCGATAAAATAAATAAATCGTTTCAATTGCTACTTATCTCTATGTATTCAAAGAGTGCATATTAGTTTGATACGCAGATTATATTTTTTGTTAAACGGTTAGCTTGCTTGACGACTTGAAACCACGTCATGTAGTAAGAACTTTCTAAGGTGATAAGAAGTGTTTTCTACAAGTAAATTTTTTTAAACTTGGAATCCGTGATATATGTATATATATATATATATATATATATATATATGCATTTCCCATACTTTGAAGACATCTGTATATACAGCCAAAAAAGTCCCTATAAAATGCGCTGTGTCCAGTAAAATGTCTTCAGAGTAAACACTAGAAAAACGAAAAGTTTAAGGACAGTCCCCAAAGTAACAAAATGTCTTCATAGTAACTTGTGGAACGAAAACCCGTCCCCGCAATATGTGCTGTGCACATATATATATATATATATATATTCATTGCCCATACTTTGAAGGCATCTGTCTATACAGCCAAAAAAAAGTCCCTATAATATGCGCTGTATCCAGTAAAATGTCTTCAGTGTAAACAGTAGAATAACGATAAGTTTAAGGACAGTCTTCAAAGTAACAAAATGTCTTCATAGTAACTTGTGGAACGAAAAACCGTCCCCGCAACATGCGCCGTGCACACATATATATATATATATATATATATATATATATACATATATATATATATATATGTGCACAGCACATATTGCGGGGACGGGTTTTCGTTTCACAAGTTACTATGAAGACATTTTGTTACTTTGGGGACTGTCCTTAAACTTTTCGTTATTCTAGTGATTACTCTGAAGACATTTTACTGGACACAGCGCATTTTATAGGGACTTTTTTGGCTGTATATACAGATGTCTTCAAAGTATGGGCACAGCACATATTGCGGGGACGGGTTTTCGTTTCACAAGTTACTATGAAGACATTTTGTTACTTTGGGGACTGTCCTTAAACTTTTCGTTATTCTAGTGATTACTCTGAAGACATTTTACTGGACACAGCGCATTTTATAGGGACTTTTTTGGCTGTATATACAGATGTCTTCAAAGTATGGGCAATGCATATATATATATATGTATATATATATATATATATATATATATATATATATATATATGCATTATATATATATATATATATGCACAGCTCATGTTGCGGGGACGGTTTTTCGTTCCTCAAGTTACTACGAAGACATTTTGTTACTTTGAGGACCGTCCTCAAACTTCTCATTTATCTACTGTATAAACTGAAGACATTTTACTGAATACAGAGCATATTATAGGGACTTTTTTGGCTGTATATACAGATGTCTTCAAAGTATGCACAATGAATACATATATATATATAAATATATGTGTGCACAGCACATGCTGCGGGGACGGTTTTTCGGTCCACAAGTTACTGTGAAGACATTTTGTTACTTTGAAGACTGTCCTGAAACTTTTCGTTATTCTACTGTTTACACTGAAGACATTTTACTGGATACAGCGCATTTTATAGGGACTTTTTTGGCTGTATATACAGATGTCTTCAAAGTATGGGCACAGCACATATTGCGGGGACGGGTTTTCGTTTCACAAGTTACTATGAAGACATTTTGTTACTTTGGGGACTGTCCTTAAACTTTTCGTTATTCTAGTGATTACTCTGAAGACATTTTACTGGACACAGCGCATTTTATAGGGACTTTTTTGGCTGTATATACAGATGTCTTCAAAGTATGGGCAATGAATATATATATATATATATTAGGGCGGGTCGATTTATTTTTCGACAATTTCCCTATGATTTCCGTATTCTATGGGTTATTCCATGAAAATTTGCCGAAGGAACCATACCTCTATCGTTAAAATCGAGTCCCCTACTTTTTGTTGGTAGATTTTTTCCCAAATTGACGTTCGTATGAAATATTACCTACACGTTCACATCCATAACTCAAAAACTATCCATCGGGTTTAATCGCCATCGGAAAGGTGAGCTCATTTTGATAAATTTACAAAAAAAAATCTCCAACATTGGTCCAACGGTTCAAAAGTTACGGGCATTTTTGTCCAAATTTTGGAGCCTTTTTCCATTTTTTTCATGATTTTGTCCAAGAATATTACTTTCATGGCCATTTTTTTGGCTCAATCCATTATTTAATTCAATTTACAATTCAAAACGAAGAGTTTAAGCCCAAATTTATCGAATTCGGTTGATTAATTCATGCGATATTGCTAAAACAAAATAACACATAAAACCAACTTTTTGATTTTTTTTCCCTTTTTATTTTTGCTCTCTTTTTTGGGTTTGCATACGATTTATAAAGAATAATTCTTCGCTGACGTCATTTTGACAACAACAAATACACAGCAATTCTAATTGGACGAAACAATCAGCTGTAGTTGGCGGGGTGGGGATTCCAGTGTATGCTAGTTTTGTTTGAGCGTCATTTCAGTGAAGTGTTACTTGAAATAACTAACAAATAATCAAACTATTTTGAAATTTAGAAAAGATTTAAAGGTAAGTGTAAAAACATTGCTAACTATTATAGTTAATAGTTATATTATTATTCTATGAAAAACATATATAATTCTTTTAGTGACGGTTTAAAAAATGGATTCAGAGCCTGGTTCATCGCAAAATCCAACAGATACCCAACGCAGTAGTTTGCAACATTTGGTCTCTCATGATGTTTTTTCTTTTGGCGTGGGCTGTGAATTACCTGATATTAATCTCTGTCAACTAAACGAGATATATTGAAGTACTATTTTTTCTTGGCCGAACGTTCAAAAGCCCAAAGCAAAATGTTTTCGTATAAAAGATTTACTCCCCAAGTAGAAGACAGATTGTTAGAAATTTGGAATCAACTTAATATTGAACTTATACTCAAAGGTAGCATCATTAGAAAATTAAATAATTTGCTTGACGCATATAGTAATGCAGATAAACAACGAGTAAAACGCGCAACAGAATTCAAAAAATTCGTAGAATCAACAAACCAATTATTCAACATTGGAAAATGTAAATGCAACTTGAAAGAAAACGACTGCTCATGTGGATCTATCCCAGAAAACTTAAAAGATTTCATGCGCGATCAATATAATGACAGAATACAAACGATACCGGAACACGATAGTGGAAGTGAAGAGACGATACCAACGACTATACCAACAATCCCAGTGAGCAACGATCCTACATACGAACCACATTATGACGAAATGGAAGTTGATGTGAGAGGAGGTTCAGAATTAGTTCTACCACCACAAACATACACTCCCAGATACAATACTAAAAACTATGCAATGATGTGTGACAGATTTGGTGTGCATGATAGAATGGGATCAGCATTGGCAACAGCTCTGATGGAAGACCTGGGCGTAAAAGATGCTCATGGCAATCTTGTCATCATGGATAAAAGTAAACTTCGTAGAGAAAGAGAAAAATGGAGACAAGACGCACTTCGTAAGCGGTATGATGGCTCGAATTTAATATCATTTTCATTCGACGGCAGGAAAAATGATGCTCTAACTGTAGAAAAAATTGATGAGAAGTTGCATCCAAGGATGGTTAAAGAACCTCATCTAGTTGTTTTGAGGGAACCAAATTCTCAATTGATAGGCTACACAAAACTAGAAAGTGAAACTGCGGCAAGCAAAGTCAACAAATTGATCGAATTCTTCCAAGAAAAACAATTGTCTTTCGATTCATTAATTGCCATATGCGCTGATGGTGAACCAACAAATACTGGCGTACACGGTGGAATTTTGCGACTATTCGAAAAACAGTTAAAGAGACCACAGCACTGGTTTGTGTGTCTTCTGCACTTTAACGAGCTTCCGTTTAGACATTTGTTTGACACTTTAGACAAATCAACCACCACTGGACCACGATCAACTACCGGAAAGTTGAGCTCAAAAATTGCTGATTGTGAAAATCTTCCGGTATGTAATTTTTATAGCTAATTCTTTACCATTTTTTATTCTATTTTTTAGCTTTTATGTTTTCTTTTCAGGTGGTAACCGATTTTGAGGAAATCGCTTTGGAAATCCAGAAGAATTATCTACTGATTCGAGGTACTTGATGTTAATGGCCAATGCAATTTCTAATGGTGTGGTTCCTGCGGATTTATCTCACATAAAACCAGGGCCAATTGCACATTCTCGTTGGCTGACCAAAGCCAATAGATTATTACGGTTGTATGTGACAACTAATAATCCAACTGAAAATTTAAAAATTCTGGCTAACTATATAATAAAAGTATACACGCCAATGTATTTCAATGTTAAGTATTATAGCTCTGCCGCATACGGTAGTACATTACTTTTTAAATTTATTACTTGGACACGATTTTTACCACGGAATTTACTTGGAGTTGTAAATACAGTAATTCAAGATAATCCATATTTTGCACACTCAGAAAATATCTTGCTATCTATGTTGTTTGATGATAGAATGGAAAAACGAAACAGTTGCAGGAAAGAATGTAGAAGGCGCTATGGCGACGACATTAGAGAGCCGTACGAAAACACCCAGACTTGAAAGCAAACAAGACTTTCAGAAAAAATAATGTTTTTTTTCACATTTTGTCTTTTACTACACTCAAATTGAATATTTTTTTTGATAATAGGTTGATAGATACTTTATTATCTCTTAATTTGAATTTTTGTAGAAAAAAAAATAAAAAGGGAAAGAAAATCAAAAAGTTGGTTTTATGTGTTATTTTGTTTTAGCAATATCGCATGAATTAATCAACCGAATTCGATAAATTTGGGCTTAAACTCTTCGTTTTGAATTGTAAATTGAATTATATAATGGATTGAGCCAAAAAAATGGCCATGAAAGTAATATTCTTGGACAAAATCATGAAAAAAATGGAAAAAGGCTCCAAAATTTGGACAAAAATGCCCGTAACTTTTGAACCGTTGGACCAATGTTGGAGATTTTTTTTTGTAAATTTATCAAAATGAGCTCACCTTTCCAACGCGCCTACTGGCGATCGATAGTTTTTGAGTTATGGATGTTAACGTGTAGGTAATATTTCATACGAACGTCAATTTGGGAATAAATCTACCAACAAAAAGTAGGGGACTCGATTTTAACGATAGAGGTATGGTTCCTTCGGCAAATTTTCATGGAATAACCCATAGAATACGGAAATCATAGGGAAATTAGTGAATTTTTTCACTCCCTACAAATCGACCCGCCCTAATATATATATATATATATATATATATATATATATGTGCACGGCGCATGTTGCGGGGACGGTTTTTCGTTCCACAAGTTACTATGAAGACATTTTGTTACTTTGGGGACTGGCCTTAAACTTTTCGTTATTCTACTGTATACACTGAAGACATTTTATTGGATACAGCGCATTTTATAGGGACTTTTTTGGCTGTATATACAGATGTCTTCAAAGTATAGGCAATATATATATATATATATACATATATAATCAGTTACTTGAATTTTTAATAAAATCATTCGATTTTCCATCGCATAATATCCCTAGTATTGGCCAAATTCCATTCCGGAATAAAGTTGCGTAAGCTGCAATTTGGGATTATATAAATACCGTCACACACCTGTAACTAAATACCAAATTTTTTGTATAAGGTAAGACACCATTTTTTATTGGATTTTGAGATTTGTATAACGCCACTTTTCTAAAATTTTTATAGATTGAATTTTAATTTAATACCCGTTTGTGAAAATTTTGGTACAGACCAGGTGAATATTCACGTGGCCTCCTGCCACTTGACAACTTCATCATAAGAATCTTTATTTTCTAATCTGTCTAGTGATTGGATGATCTTTGGTGAAACTATGAAAACTAATATACAACTCTTGATCCAGCACTACGAAAGTTGTCGAAATCCATTATCATAATTGCCTGTTTGACAGATAAAAATTCAATTTTTATTCAATTCTATAGGCTTAATTTGCTGCCTTAAAGAAAAAAATATCACTAGCTTCCGTATTCCTTATAGTATTCGGGTTATTAAAACCATTAGTAATTATTACTACCTTTAAAAAATACTATAACTTACTATTTCATACATTATTAATTTTTTTATTTAATTTCATTCATAAAATAAAACACACAAATTTTCTATGTTATTGTCATCTACAATTTTTCTATTTTTTTTCTCTTGTTCTTGTGATCTCCTCCCTTTGCACTTCTACTTAAACTTTTTTTTGCGTTAAACTTTTTCCATATTTAGTAGTAAAGTGGCCGGGAAGAGATCTATACGAAAAAAATAAAATGTATAAAGTTTTAGCATATAAATTTTTTCAATACTAATTTTAAAAGAAAGTAAGTAAAAAAAACAATTTGAATAAAAAAACACTGTGAGAAAAAAAAAGAATTTAATTTCTATAATTATTTTTGATTTAATAATTTTATATTCAAGATAAAAAGAGAATATGAGTATAGTTTAGAAAAAAAATCAACTCAGAAATAAGATCATAAATAATTTCTTTGGTTTAATAATCATTATGGATAACTCTATGCCGAAGGCCTTCATCATCAACGGTATTCCAGAAAAATAAAATTTACAACAACACTAAAATTGTAAGTAATCAAAATTATGGTAACATGTATTATTGATATTTTTTTCGAACTGAGTTTGTTTTGCTTAATTCATTGGAGTACGAAGAGGATCTAAAGTGTGTGAAGTATTTTAAACCCAACATTATTGGTGTTGCTTTTTTTGTTATGTGTTTATCCCTCTTCCTACTTTATTTGAATAGTTCTTTACTTTTACATTAAAATTCTTAATGTCATTTTTTTTGTTATTATTATTTATATTCTCATTTTTTTTGTCTCTTTAATGTTAAGTTTTTTTATATCCACTTTATTTAAGTAGAACTTTATATTTTTTTATTATTACACCCAAAAAAATATCTGTTGCAAATAAATTTAATAACATTTTGTTATTATTTTTTTTCTGAATTAGTAATAATAATATGTCTGTGGAAAACAAAATTTATTATTTTTGAAAAAAAAGTCAAAATGAATATCTAAATTTAAAGCTATGGTCTGAAATTATTTAAGTGGATCTTCATCAACATCAGAAGGCATAGGTTGGGTTTAGGGTACAGCACAGGCTATAAAATTAAGTTCTATAATCATTAGGTCTTTTCATCTTTCTTCGACATCTGCCCGATGGTATAATTAGTATTTATTATCTGTCTTTAAAATCAGTGTGTACAATTTTTCTTGTTAAGTCTGCCTGAACGGGTAATTGTTGTCTTTCTATCCTTAAATGAACCCACGGTGACTGAATCTGCCGGAAGTATATCAGGTACACACGTAGAAAGGTTAACTAAATTCCATCGACCCGGGTAAAAACTAACTCATAGGGCGGATCACATAACATGTCTTCCCTTTCTGCCAAGTCGCCTTATGTCATTGGTCAACTGATGTAACGGTAATATCATACCATCTTGCACGCGTGATTGAGAAGCAAGATAAAAAAAATTACAAAAAAAAAATTCCTCGATCAGAGATGTTACAAGAAAGGTTACCAACTTTAACCCAAAAATGGAAACCGTGGGATTCGCATTATGAGCTGTTTACAGCGCGAGAAAAATACATTTGTCAATAAAAAAAAAAAAAAAACGTAACAAGGGATCTGGCAAAGATACATAAATATATCATTCATTCCATGAAAGAACATAACAATTTCAGCATTTTTGACTTTATGTCTTCTGATTTTCTTCATATTTTGCACAGAAAGACTATATGGAGCCATATAGACAATTCCGTTTCTAGATCAATAAAATTTTAAAAACTCACGATTTTATTCACGTTCTTAATTTTTCAAAAACATAAAAAAATGGTAAAAGTAGTGAACCTTGACGAGCCATAATTCCTTAAGTACATAAACAATTTTTAAAATTTAAAAATATCCGAAAGTTGCAGTTGTCTACTTTACGATGTAATATTCAGAAAAGGACCTCTTCATTAAAAATGCACTTATAATGCAAATGCATTTTAAGCTTTTTTCTCCCACTTCGATTTTTGAAAATTTTACATTTTTGTAAAATTTAGGAATATCGGTATAAAATTAGACTTTCATATTTTTGGGCCAAGAGACTTAACTATTTTTAATAATTTTATAAGAAAGTTCCTACATTTTGTTATATAAAAAAACTAAACTTTTATGTTTATCAGTATTGTAGTATAACATTTTATATTGGCATATTTCTGAATTGCGGTATGTTATTGTAATAATTAAAAAACAATTAAAGGTAGGTATTATAATACTTATAGTTAAAAATTAAATGATAATACATATGCAATTAATATTAATGTAAATGCAATTTTCAAATGCAAGACAAGTTTTAAATCGTGAAAATGAAAATAAAAAATCTGAATCTCTCTGAAAAATACCATTAAACGAATTAAAATAACTAAAAAATTTTACAAAAATCTCAAAAAAGTGCTATTGATATCTGAATAATAATTTACGGGTCTGGGGTGCTAAGAGGAAATGGCTATTTCTATGATATAAATAAAAGTTTTTTTAAACGTTATAAAATATTAATTAACTTAACCCAAAATATACGTTAGGAAAAGTTTTCTTGTTTTTAGGGTAAAGATTTATATATGTAAGTAAATATCACAATTTAGTTTTAGATTTAATTCTTTTTTTTTTTTTTGTTTTTAGTTTTAAAGCTTTAACTTGAGTTTATAATTATAGTTTTATAATTAAGTTTTAGGTTTTAAAGTTTAGGGTTTAACTACACTTTATTAGTTTTATTTATTTTACTAATTAAGTTTTGTGTTTAGATTTAGTGTTTACTTTTACTAATGTAATGCTAAGAAATATGCATTATTCAACAGACAAAGAGCAAACAAAAAAGAACTTTGTGAACTTGGTCATGTAGTTACACACGTGCAAAATGTACTACAAACAAGTACAAAAAACCCTTATCATTGTTCGCAATTGAACTCAAAACTAATAAAAACAATAGAGATATATATTCCATCACTCACCTTTTACATTGTAAAATAAACTTTGAACCTCCACACCAAAAAAGATCCTTACCACAATGTACAAACTGTCAGAAATATGGACATACAAAAAACTTTTGCACAAAAAGTCCTGTTTGCGTCAAATATGCCGGAAGTCATAAAACTAGTCAGTGCCTAATAAAACAAAGGAGTGATCATATTAAATGTGCCCTATGTGGCGAAAAATATACAGCAACCTATAAAGGTTGCATGGTTTACAAAGAACTTAGAGTAAAAAAATTTCCCACTCTTAGAAAGAAAGAAAATGAGCCTTCAACTAGTGAATTTCAAGAACGAAATGAAACACATCAAACAAATCTACACAATAACGAACAAGCAAGATCTGAAGATAATTCTGGTCATATTACACTAGGCAACAGCCATTTTGTTATTTGGTTCTAGCATACTTTTTCTCATGGATTTGGACCTACTGAACACGAAAATGAATTTTAAAAATTTTTCTGTCGATTGGTTTGCGAGATACAAATTTTTTAATTTTTTTTTTTTAATTTTTGGAGGTACACTTACTATTTTGAGCATATCTTTAGTCTTCTTTGACCTATTTTATCCTACTACTACTCAAATTAAAGACAATTGAGCCGTCTACAACTTATTCTCAGAAAATTTTCAAATCGGGTTAGTAGTTTTGATGTTGGCGGCTTAAAAAGGTTAAAAAACTGCGTTTTTTTAGTAAAAATGTGGCTGAAAAATTCATATAAAAATTCATATAAAATGTAAAACGCGATGTTAACAGCGATTTTAATTTTTTTACGTATAGCTGACACTTTTCCAAAGAAAATAAGCCCTTACTTAACAAAATCTGATGACAAATGGCCGACTTATTATTTTTTTGGTAAACGACCGAAATTCCGCTATTTCACGATTTTTTGATTTTCATTATTTGCACAGCTTACCTACCCAACGCAAACGAATAAATACATTTGAACTTAATTTAAAATAAACAAAGTAGTCTTCGTATATTTTTTTTTTAATTTATTCACAGCACTACATGCTCATACATATTTAAACATAAGGAGACACGGTTATCAATTGCATTTCAAAACTGTCTGTGAAAGTGTAAAGAAGTTAATATTTAGAAAACGCAAGGAAGACAATGAGTAAAAGACTACGTGTGTTCGAGTGTTTGAACGATCCAGACAATTTCTGCAATGTTTGTGGCCAGTTTATAAAAAAAAATCACGCACACAAGTTTACTCCAGCAGTACAATTGCACTATTTGAAATATTTTGGTATTTCACCAAATATCACAGAACCATGGACACCTAAGTCGCTGTGTGATCTTTGCTATATAATCTTAACCAACTGGGCAGCTGGCGGAAGGTAAGAATTTTTATTTAAACACATTATACATAGCGAATATAGTAATTTATTTTAATTTTAGCCGCCATATGAAATTCGATACACCAATGATGTGGAAAAAGCCGCTATGCCATTCCACAGACTGTTATTTTTGCCTCACCACAAACAGTGGGGTAGGAAGATTTTTTAAATGGAACTACGCTCAAGTGGGATCGTTTGCGCTTCCAGTACCACATTCGCATGATGTGCCATATCCAGTGTGCCCTGGTGCATCTCTTCAAAAAGCAGAATCGTCAGAAGAAGAGTCTGAGTCAAATGCAAGCGAATTTGAGCCGGGTGCAAAGCGAAAATTACTGTCACAGGCCGAACTAAACGATTGGGTGCGCGATTTTGGTCTCACTAAGGAGAAATCCGAACTTTTTGCGTCTCGGATGATACAGTGTGGATTTGCGGCTTCAGAAGTGAAAGTATCAGCGTACAGAAACCGTCACAAGGAGTATGCAAAATTTTATACAAAGAAAGACCAAATATGTTTTTGCAGCGACATTTCAGGCTTGTTCCAAGAGCTTCACCAAATTCACAACCCCAACGAATGGAGGTTGTTTATTGACAGCAACAAAGAGAGCTTGAAGGCAGTTCTCTTACATAATGGGAATGAAAAGCCATCTGTTCCTATTGCTCATGCGGTTCATTCAAAGGAGAACTATGAAACTATGGACATTTTGCTGAAATGCATAGAGTATAGGAAATACAATTGGAAAATATGCGCCGACCTTAAAGTTGTGGCCATTCTGTGTGGACTCCAAGGAGGCTATACGCGACATTGCTGTTTTCTGTGCCTTTGGAATAGCCGCGCTGATGATCAGCATTATATAAAAAAAAAATGGCCGGTACGAACGAAACCTGCAGTTGGAGAAGCGAATGTTCAGCGCAAACCACTAATAGAGAACCGTGAAAATATAATACTTCCGCCGCTGCACATAAAATTGGGTTTGATTAAAAATTTTGCCAAAAAATTAGACAAAGAAGGTGAAGCTTTTGCCTATTTACGGTCAATTTTCCCTTACCTTTCGCTGGCAAAAATTAAAGAAGGAGTCTTCGCAGGACCCGAGATAAAAAAAATGTTGAAAGATGAAAAATTCCCAAAGCTGTTATCACCCATCGAAGCCGCAGCATGGAATTCCTTCAGGCTTGTTGTGGAAAACTTTTTAGGAAACAACAAAAGCCCGAATTATAAGGACATAGTTGAGGATCTGGTAAAGAACTATGAAGCCATGGGAGTGCACATGTCACTTAAAATACACTTTCTGGATTCTCATTTGGATTTTTTCCCTGAGAATTTAGGAGACGTGAGCGACGAACACGGCGAGCGCTTTCATCAGGAATTGAAGGCTATGGAACGACGCTATCAGGGCAACTATGACACGGCTATGATGGGTGACTATATTTGGACCCTAATACGTGAGACCGATTGCAGCGAATACAAAAAACAAAGAAGAAGTCAGCAGTTTTTCCACATGGCATAAAATGTACACTTATATCTTTGTTTTTACTCATTTTTTTGTGCGTTGATTTGCTTAATTTAATTAGTTAGTTTAATTTCGTTAGTTTAGCTAATTGTGCGATACATTGAGCATGTAGTGCTGTAAATAAATTAAAAAATAATATACGAAGACTAATTTGTTTATTTTAAATTAAGTTCAAATGTATTTATTCGTTTGCGTTGGGTAGGTAAGCTGTGCAAATAATGAAAATCAAAAAATCGTGAAATAGCGGAATTTCGGTCGTTTACCAAAAAAATAATAAGTCGGCCATTTGTCATCAGATTTTGTTAAGTAAGGGCTTATTTTCTTTGGAAAAGTGTCAGCTATACGTAAAAAAATTAAAATCGCTGTTAACATCGCGTTTTACATTTTATATGAATTTTTATATGAATTTTTCAGCCACATTTTTACTAAAAAAACGCAGTTTTTTAACCTTTTTAAGCCGCCAACATCAAAACTACTAACCCGATTTGAAAATTTTCTGAGAATAAGTTGTAGACGGCTCAATTGTCTTTAATTTGAGTAGTAGTAGGATAAAATAGGTCAAAGAAGACTAAAGATATGCTCAAAATAGTAAGTGTACCTCCAAAAATTAAAAAAAAAAAATTAAAAAATTTGTATCTCGCAAACCAATCGACAGAAAAATTTTTAAAATTCATTTTCGTGTTCAGTAGGTCCAAATCCATGAGAAAAAGTATGCTAGAAACAAATAACAGACAAAAGTTTGTTATTTGTGACCTAGTGTTATCTAACAATACAGCTAATACAACAAATATTTCCACAACAAGTTCTACCTTAAATTGTAATAAAAACACAACGAATAACTCCACATCTAGTTCCGTACTAACCCATAGATTTCAACAATCAAATAATGATATGCAAGATATCAAAGATATGATGAAACAGCTTATAACACAAGTATCTAATATGATGAATATAATCACAGTTCTACTTTCAAAAATTGATGGGCAAACAAAATGATTTAAAGATTATCCTTTGGATTCGAATGGGATAGGTCAACACGTCCTTGAACTAAAAACTTTTATATATAGGAACTCTGTAGATATTTTATTAATATCTGAGACACACTTCACTCAAAAAAGTTACTTAAGTATACCTAACTTTACAATATTTAACACAAATCATCCTGACAATACCGCCCATGGGGGTACAGCAATAATTATCAAAAACTCAATTAAATGTACTGAACTTGAAAGTTTCAGAAAAGATTACCTCCAAGCTACCTCAATATTAATTGAAGACTTGTTCGGCCCACTCGTGTTGTCTGCTATGTATTGTCCTCCCAAACACAATAACACTAAATTGAATACATTAATTTTTTAAAATCAATTGGTAATCGTTTTATTGCTGAGGAGACTTCAACTCCAAATACACTTTCTGGGGCTCGAGAATAACTCTTACAAAGGGCCGGCACTTACTTAATGCAATAAGAGAAACAAATAGCAAATTTTTAAGCACTGGAGAGCCTACTTACTGGCCAACTAACTTAAACAAAAAACCTGATTTAATTGACTTCTTTATCACGAAAAATATAAAACATGAACATTAAAAGATAGAATCGTGCTTCGAACTATCCTCCGATCACTCACCCATAATACTCAAATTCGAAAGTAATGTTCTTCTTGCGACCCATAACAAATTTTCTTACAACAAGAAAACAGACTGGTAGTGCTTTAGAGAAATAGTTGAAAATAAACTTGATATACAGATATCACTAAAAACCAAAGATGAAGTGGACAGTTCAATATGCTATCTAATGACACACTTTTGTATGCTACAATTGATTCTACACCCATAATAACCCACAAATCAAACAAATATAGTATATCACCATTCAAAGTACAAACAGGATAAACTGAAAAGTTATCTTGAAAACCTTGATTCAACCAAGACAACAAACTGCTCATTATGGAAAGCCACAAGAAAAATTAACAATGCTATCTTCATCAACCGCCAATCCAAAAATCTAACTTAACGTGGGCCAGAAATCATAACGAAAAGGCTCAAGGCTTAGCTGATCATTTTTAAAGAATGAAATGGACTAACAAAATATTACTCTGCCAAATATCATTTCATTCACGAACTGCCACATCAAAAACGTTTCTCTACATGAAGTTAAATCTACTATTAAAACAAGAATTGATGCTAAAAAATCCCCTGGCTATGACAGAGTAATGGGCAAACTATTAAAAGCACTACCAATGAAGGGACTTATCTACATAAGAAATATCTTTAACGTTATAATAGCAATCAAATATATATCCTAAAGTATGGAAAGTTGCAGAAATAATCGCTATTGCAAAGCCCAACAAGGCCAATAAGTCTTTTACCACTTTTATCTAAATTATTCGGAAAACTTATTTTTGATCGACGAGAAACAATACTTATAGAAAGAAATCTTATACCAGCGCATCAGTTTGGTTTTAGCCCCATGCACTCTACGATCCAACAAATGCATAGAGTAACTAACAAAATCTCATCCGAAATTGATAAGAAAAATTTTAGCGTGGCCACATATCTTGATGTAGCGAAAGCATTGGACAGTGTGTGGCATGCTGGCCTACTTTATAAATTGGAAAAAAACTACCAATGGACTTTTTTCTTATTGTACAAAGTTATTTAACAAACAGGCACTTTTATATTAAATATAAAGATGAATGCTCAAGCATAATTAAAATGGAAGCGGAAGTTCCGCAAGGTAGTGTCCTTGGTCATATCCTATACCTTCTGTACACAGCAGACATTCCTACTCCAACAAGAAACACAGATAAGATTGCAACATTTGCAGACAACACTATCCTTTTGTCATCAAATAAAGATATAACTTTGGCCATATCAAACCTTCAACAATTGCTGGACAATACTCTAAACTGGTTTAAAGCCTGGGGTATTTTAGTAAATAGTGAAAAAACAGTACGAGTGACTTACACTAATAGGAAAATAAGTGATCATCAAACAATTACGATAAACAACACTCCGATTCAAAATTATAATAATGCTAAATATCTTGGCATGATAATCGACTCTAAATTAATCTGGAAAGATCATATCAAAAAAACGAAGTAAAGTACGAATTTGGACAACTTTACTGGCTCTTAGGAAAGGATTCAACTTTATCCTTACAAAACAAATTGCTTATATACAAAATAATAGCTCCTATTTGGAAATATGGCGCAGAGCTCTGGGGTACTGCAAGCAACTCTAATATAAAAATCATCCAACGAGTTCGATCAAAAATACTGAGAACCATTATAAACGCCGTATGGTACATATCCAATGAAAATATACATCGTGATCTTAACGCCAGCACAGTCCAAGAAGTCATAAGGAATTCCAGCTTAAAACATACATTTAAACTTACATCTCATTCTAACAATGAAATTATGCAACTACCCTATAACGAGCTCTCAGGTTCAAGAAGACTTAAGCGATGCACTCCATCGGAGCTATTTGTCCGATTCTTACATTTGATAATTTGGCTAAATGTATTTTATATAATTTAATATAAATTTTTACTTACACTAAATATACGTTATCTTAAGTGTTGATTTAAGTTAATTAATACTAATTACTAATTGTCATATAAAGACAGGTGAAAATAAAATGGGATGTAAAAAAAAAAAAAAAAACTTTCACTGCGGTTATTCTTCGCTTGTTGTGTCTTCTTCGGTGATGTTAAAAACAATGACATCAAGTTGTGTTTAACATAGAGGATCAGCAGTTTTTTTGGCATGCTGGTCAAACTTCAATAGGTGAGAACAGTTGGTGTTAGCACCTTGGGTACAAAAGTTTGGTACCAGTTATTCAAGGCGTGAACATTCTCCCTGCCTTTACGTATCTGAAAAAACCTTCGGGTTAGTTGAACAGTTCGCGCAATAAACAATGTCAACTAACATCATAGCAAATTTGGCTGCAATTGCGCATGCCAACAGCTGCCGTTTATGACAAATAGGGGGCGTTAAAAGTGTTAGGGTTACCATTGTTCACTGGCGAGAACATCCTCCTGGGCCCGAGGAACCTGTGAATGAAAAGAACAATTATTTTCATGTGTTCAGCTAAAGGATAAAAATTGTAGGGTAGGGTAGAAAGTATGAGCGAATACCAGTAAGTATCCGATTTCATTTTGCACTTATACAAGTGAAAAAATATTTTTTGTTTGTTTACAATGGGTAATGCAGAAGCAGATAAAAACGTATATATTGGATTTATGGGTGGGTAAGACCACAACCTTGCGTTGTAAGTCGCATAAAAGTTGCAGTCGATGGAAAAAATCCAACGACAATGTGAACCATCTGAACGAATGAATTTTGTATTTGCACTTGCATCTTGGGTATGAGAATGTACCAAAACCAAATTGACCATGGGTAAAAGCATTGGTTAAATGAAAGGGTTCAGTAATATAAATGAGCCTCCGCGAACCGACAAACCTGCTTAGAGTTCTAGGTCTAGTAACTCTTCTCATAAAAGATGTAAGTTTTCCCATTCTTCCTTCAAATGGACTGCCCAAAATTGATTTTATATGAGGAATCATCTTCAGATTTTCATTGGGTAATTTGTGTGTCGCCAAATCATCATGTCATCTACGGTGTCTCTGCCGCAGTTTCTAGTTTCTTTCGAAAATCTAGTGGCAGGGCGTTCGCGCCCCGAAAGGAATCGAGGAACCGTGGAAACTGTGTATTGGTCCAATTTGGGAATTTAATGAAAAACTAACTTTTCCTTCGCTGTTTCTCGAATTCCAGAAATATCATAATTTTCTGGTTGAGTAATACGCGATTATGGGGTAAATTGGTACATTTAGCATCGCTTAAGGTGGACGAGCTAGCCGAAATATCCTCATCGTACTTACTACTTCTCAAAGTTTGCAAAAAGATCGGGTGGGTGATCGGTACGGAGGTTGTGCAAGGGTTCTCGGTTTTTCCTGTTCCTGTTTTGTGTTCATTTTTACAAGGTCCACTCAAGGTACCAGTAAACTGGGTATCTTGACAAGAAAGTATTCAAATTTGTATTTTGAACATCAGATTTTAAAGTCTGTATATTCTACAAATTTTGGATAACCTCAAACTCAAAATGTGGGGTGGGTGTGGTTTGGGTAAGGGTAGTGGAGCTATGAATTTCGGCCTCACTGGGTTTTGAGGACAAAATTAAATTGCCACCGAATTTATCGGAATCAATAGAAAAGTCTAATGTTGATTCAATTCTAGCTTTGCTTGTAACCCAAAAATCATAAATATTACTGTTTGCAACCGCTACGGGTAATTGAGTGTGTTTCATAGCACCAGTTGAGAACCATGAATCAAAGAAGTCATCACTTGCACCATCTGTGGGTAAAAGTTAAGAATTTTGCGTGGGTGCTTGGCTAAGTGGGGTTGAAAGAGAAGTCTTAGGGTTGATGGGTTGGGTGGCTGTCTCCAAGGCTTTGTCTAACAAGTGAAGACTGCTACAATAAAAGCTTTTAGATTTACTATATTCGCGTTCAATTTCATCCAAATTTATAGCTGCAGCTTCCTCATGGTATTTTAGGAGTGGAGAGTTACATATCTTATCATGCAGCCTAGATATCCTGGACCAAATATACTCAAACTCACGAATCTGAAGTTTTATTACTGCCCGTCGACCCTCTCCGAGTTCTCTAAACTCTTCATCTTTTGACTTCAAATCCACATGGATGTAGTGTAGGTTTGCGTTGGCCCAAGCTTTAGAAATAAAATTTAAAAATTTCTGGTAAAAAAACTTTGTAGTAGGTTAAAATTCAATTAATATACGGGTAATGAGTAAAAAGGGTTAAACCTGGGTTTGGGGTGCAAAAAGAGTTAAAAATTGTGTTAAACACGGGTTTGGTACAAAAATTCAGCCTCAGGTACAAAAAGGGTTGAAAATGGGTAAAGCACGGGATTGCGGTAAAAAACGGGTTAAACCACGGGTTTGCGGGTTAAAATTTCGTGAAAATGCAAGTTCTCAAATTAAAATTGGATAAAGCGAAAAAATTTATCAGTTGACAAAATTTCCTATTAGGTGTTTTACACTAAATTATATGCACTACACAATGTAACTGTCAACATCAGTTATTCGATCGCAAACTTAAAAAAGTTTTCAAAAAAACTACGAAAAGGGTGGGTGGGTTGAAAGAATAAACGTTTTTTATCTTGATTGCAATGAATTTTGGGTGGAAAGTGTAAAATTATGGGTTAAAAGGGTCATATGGAATTTTTTTTCAGTAAATTACAAACATATTTACTAACCTTGTTTGTTGGGTATAAGGTGTACAAACCTTCACAAGAGTAGCTTACATGTTCTCATTTTTTCGTTTTCTCTTTGTGCTGATCTTCCCGCTAGTGGAGCTGCAGTGTTGGGTCTAGGTACCCTGTTGTATTTGTTGGAAAACTTTACACTTGTTGTTAGTGATTTTTCACTTGTTTATATTTTTGGGTAATATTAATATTTTGTATACACTGGGAAAATAGCTAACCTTTATGTAAAGCTTTTTTTATTAAAAATTTATTTTTCAAATTTTTTCCAAAAAAATTAAAGCACTTTTACCAGAATATTTTCTATTGGGATTTTAGTGTTGTTCTTTTTCAATTTTCAAAAATATTTATTTTTGTTTTTTACAGTGTAGTGTAAATGTTTTTAGTATATGCTCTGTATTTGTTCTTCTTAATTGTTTATTTTAATAATTTATAATATATTTAAGGGTGGGTTTTAAAATTATTTTAATTGTTTTGTGGTTTTTAAAAAATCACTCTAGCACTGTTTTATTTGTCCTTTATGTACATAGGTTTAATTGAATTTTTTATTTTTAAAGATTTGTGTTTGTTTGTGGACTGTATTGGTTTTTTTAATTTCGTTTCGGTTCATTGTTTTTAATTTCTTTTTAAATGTTCTCGGTTACTGCTGATGGTGGATGCAGTTCAATGTTTTGCTGTTGAAACTTGTTTGTGACGTAGTTAACACTTTTTATAATATGTATATGTTTGTATATTTTCCACAGTTTTGTTTACAGTGACATAGAATTGTTCGTGTATGTTATATATTTGAAATTAAGGTACCAGGGTTTTGTAATTTAAATTAATTAAAATCACAATTTGCCATTTTATTAAACAATTTTTTATTATTTTTTTGAATACACTTTGTAATTGGTGTCCAAAACTTTTTGTGTGTCACTGTTCACTTGTTTTGTTTGCAAAAATGTAGCTTTGTATTGTTATTGTTTTTTCCCAAATGCTTTTTTTTAATATATATTTTATTTTTATAAAACCGCTTTTTTATTTTAACAATATTTTTATCACAATTGTAATATGTTTATTTTGTATTGTTCCAATTTATTTTTATGAAAACAGGTTTTTTACCATTTTATTGACTTGTACACTATTTGTATAATGATTTAAAATTTTTCTTCTTCTTTTGTTTCTTTTAACTTGTTCTATTATGTTCTAGATTTAGACGTCCTAACGTGTTGTTTTTGTATGAAATTTTAAACTGTTATTATTTTGGGTACATGTGTACAACTATTTTTGTTGTTTTAGCGGACTGTATTTTTTTTATATAGATCATGCTTTTTTTTACAAAAAGGATCATGAATTATTTACGGGTTTGGGGTGCTATTTCTATGATATGAATAAAAGATATCGTTTTCTTTTAAACGTTATAAAATATTTATTAACTTAAAACAAAATATATTTTAGGAAAAGTTTTCTTGTTTTTAGGGTAACGATTTATATATGTAAGTAAATGTAACTCACAATTTAGTTTTAGTCTTAATTATTTTTCTTTGTTTTTAGATTTAACTTGAGTTTATAATTAAGTTTTAGGTTTTAAAGTTTAGGTTTTAACACTTTATTAGTTTTATTTATTTTACTAATAAATTTAGGGTATATATTTAGTGTTAACTTTCACTGCGGTTATTCTTCACTTGTTGTGTCTTCTTGGGTGATGTTAAAAACAATAACATCAAGTTGTGTTTGACATAAAGGTTTAGCAGCTTTTTTGGCATGCTGGTCAAATTTCAATATGTGAGAACAGTTGGTGTTGGCACCTTGGGTACAAAAGTTTGGTACCAATTGTTCACGACGTGAACAATATCTGAAAATTGTTGAAATCTCGTAAAGAATAATAACGTTCAGCCATATTACACTTTAACAAATTCTAATGTAAGTGATCCTAACACAAGTTTTAAAGCTTCCTCAAGTAACTTATATAGTAAAAATAAATCAATCGATGATTTCAATGTTAGTTTAAGTAATTTGAAAACCACACTAATAAAAAAGAGAAAAATAAACCAAAAAGTTATAAATTAAAATCGGAGAAAGTATGCAAAATTATAAAAAACGTATACTTGGAAATCGTGAAACTTCTAATACAAATAATCAAAATTAAACGTTATTGAAAAAATTAAAAATCAAATTTGCAGATACTACCGATAAAAATAAAAAAACAAAATTTTGACTGTGTTGAATGAAATAAATCGAAAAGAAATAAGGAAACACTTTGACACAATAGATTATTTTATAAGAACTGCGAAAAAAATTATTTACTGAGAAGGAGCACTATCATATACATCAAAAATTTTCCAGAGAAAACGCATTGATGATACAATACAGACTTTTATGAAAATGACGAAGTAACCTGTATAACGCCGGCAAAAAATGATTATGTAACAATATGGAATAAGAAACATAGTCAAAAGATACATGTAATAGGAAACTTCAAGGTAATTTTACTGCAAAATTTTTTGTAAAGCTCCTACTGATGACTGCTATTTTAAGTAAATGCCAAAATTGGCCAGCAGTTTTACATCTATTTAAACATGAAACTAGCCACGAACGAACAAAATTTTCATATTTTGAGTTTTTAGAACAGCTGAAATCTAACAACGACGTGTTTTTTTGGAAAAAGTTTCGTATTTGATAGCAAAATTATTAAGACATTGCAGATCAGCAATCAAAATTTTTCAAATACACACAAAAAAAATTTTAAAATAGCGAAAGTATAATAAATTACGATTTTTCAAAGTTTTGCCTTGTGACAGAATTGGCGGTACTGTTAAGAGACTTGCTAGAAGATACTGCTTGCAACATCCAGAAATGGTTATAAAAACCGCTAAACAACTTTACAAATGGGCAACTGATAATATAACAAAAATATATATTTTTTTAATTTGATTCGGTTCTGCTAAAAGATGTTAGAAAAGGTTTAGCAAGAAAATACCCACAAAGGGAACTAAAAAATACCACTCGTTTATTCCCCTAGATGAAGGCACGATAATGGTAAAATAAACTTTAAACTCAAATGTACAATTAAAATCTAAAATTATGAAGTGAAATAATTGATAATTTAATAAATAATAATTATTATTTAATATCCCTATATAAAAATTTGTTAATTTATCTCTATATATAAAGGAATAACGTTACTGTCTGACCCACTCACTCCCTCATTCAACATCGCCCAGCCCAAACCGCAAGAGGTAGGAGGCTGAAGTTTTGTATGCAGAGACATCCATTAAGACAGGGTTTTTTGGAAAATCCCTCGGGAAGGGGCAAAAAGGGGGGAAAACTCCCCTTTCACGGCCTGCCCAAACCCCTTTAGCTAGAAACCTTAAATTCGAAATATGCCTTCCTGGGTGTATGTGCTAACTCTTTGGTAAGGTACGTTTTAGAATTTTGCCCAGTAACGTTGTAAAAGCCGGGGCTTAATGGGCGAAAAGTCTGTCCCTTTAATACCTGCCCAAACCGTTGGACCTATGAAGTTGAAGTTTGGTATGCAGGCTCCTTTTCCAGTGTAGATAGTCAAAGGGGAGGATGAAATTTCTCCCCTTTGACGACTTGCCAAAACCGCTAGAGCTTGGAAGTTAAAATTTGATACATGGGTTCCCACTCCAGCGTAGACATTCACACAAGTTAGATTTTTGGAACTTCCTCCTGGGTGGGGAAAAACCTCTTCACGGTCTACCCAAACTCCTATAGCTAGAAACCTGAAATTTGAAATATGCTTTTCTTGGAATATGTGCTAACATATCGATTAAGCCTCCCCCTTAACAGCCTGCACAAACCGTTGAAATTTAGTATGCAGGCTCCATCTCCAGTGTAGATAAAAGTTATGATGCAATTTTCGGAAAATTCAATGGGGAGGGAAAGAAAAGAGAAAATTCTTACCATTGAAAAAACTGCTGGAGCTGTGAAGTTTAAATTTGGTGCAAAGGTTCTTCCTCCGGTGTAGACATTCACCTAGGTCGGATTTTTGGAAATGTGTACGGGGAGGAGCAAAAAGTTGAACAGTCCCCTCCTTAACGGGCTGCCCCCACCGATTTAGTCAGACAGCTGAAATTTTAAATATGTGTGAACTGGAGTATGTGCTAACTTATTGATCACCAATATTTTATAGTTTTAGCCCGGTACATGGTAAAAATGGGGGTTCAAAGCGAAAAATCTGAAATTTTAAATATGTGTTACCTGGAGTATGGGCTAACTCATTATTGAGTTACATCCTAGAATTTTGGTCTGGGACACGGTAAAAATTAAGGACTCCGGGTAATCATCTGGGAACTCCGTATACACCCGGGCGTTAGCACGGGCAACCATTTTCTAGGCTAACAACGTATCGGGCTTTGCCCGCTATGGTGTATATGGGGAAATATTTGCAAGGTAAAATTTCGAATTGGAAGGGGACAGAAATGGAAATGGTACGAGTAACATTGAAACACTAGACAAGGGATACGAAATGGAATGAAACAGGGCACGAATTTAAAAACTTGACAATGGGATTGAAATGAGGAACGACTGACAGGGTAAAAAATAAAATGGAATGGGAAACGAGTGTAATTGAAACATTAGACGAGTGGAAATAAATGGAATGGGAACAAGTGGAAATCAATCACTAGACAAGGAGAACGAAATGGGATGGAAAGGGGAACAAGAAATATTAAAACAGTTAACACTGGGCGCGTCCCCCTTGAATGACCTGTAAACAAGAAATTCAAAACTTTAAATTTAACATCCACTTCAAAAGATGAAACAAATATATTTAAATAGTAAAATCTTTAGAAAATAGAATAATATTTTCTTCTCGAAGTAAGATTTAAAGTTATGAGCGTACACTTTTGATTCTCTGCCTAATTTTATGTTTTTTGAGAAAAGGAACCGTTAGATTTGCTAAATATACATGTTAAAAAATGTTCATCGTCGACGTCGGCAGAACTATAAGCAACAGTTTACATGTATCATTTAGTTTTTTTTGTATTAAATTAATGATATTTTTTGGGCTAATAGTTCGGAATGAGCTTAGAGCGTACTTTTATGACACCTAGTGCATATAGATACATTACAGAATATGATAAATATTATAATGAAATGCGAATTAGGTGTAGCGATAATCCAAAGTGCTTAGGTACGCTATTGGAGAAGTTTCCATCTTATTTGAAAACTAGTTAAAATAAAAAATTCGACATCGTAAGAGATGATGCAATATTTGAAATAATTCCTGCAGAAGAGTTTAAGGCCAGTTATAATGATTTGAACAAATCAAATACAGATGACATAAAAATTAGGCGTCTTCGACGTACGTTACCGCGGAACACCAGTCTTACCAGAAAGCGTTTCTTTTAACAAAAATTGGGTAAATGAGAGCGTTCATGAGAGAGTAATTGTGTTTCTCTTTTTACCAGAACTTACCAATTCTTTTTGTTTGGGTAAAATGGTAAAACTGTCAAATCATCACCTGCTGCTAATAAATCATCTGTTCTGCATTTATGAAAAAATTAAACTTAAATATAAAATTTACTATAAAGAACTTTTTCTTCTTAATGAAAAATACATTTCAAAATGTAAATAGTTATTTGCAATTACAAATATATTTATTAATTAAGCTGTTATTTAACATAAATAAATTTGAAGTTTAATCTTGGGTATGAAATGTGGTTTTGTGCGTTCGCAGTATTTTGGTTATTTTTATGGTTTTGTGAGAGAATGTTTTGCTTACTCTATACAATAAACCTCAAACTTACTTATTATACAATAAACCTCAAAACATACCAAGCTATATTAGAAAACAAGAATTCATAAAATAATACCATAACACTCCCAAAGGAGGACACTGTGGTATGAGGAGAACAATGCTAAAACTGAAACAGAAATACACGTGGAAGAACATGTCTAAGTGGTGACATATGCCTAATTAATAAATAGACAAAATGTTTATTTCTCGAGTAGTTTAAATTAAATTTTTAATTTTTTGTTTGTATATTTTAATTTTTGAGTAATTTTACTATTTTGACTATATCTTAAACTAGGATCAAGAAGAATTCTCATTTAATGGTTAACATTTTTCTAGAGTACGGGTTTTAAATTGGTTCAGTAGTTTTGGACCTATGGGTTAAAATTTTACAAAAAACTCTCTTTTTTCGGCAAAAACTGAAATCTGAAAATTTAAAAAAAAAAAAATGGTATTAATCTTAAAAGCAAAATTACAAAATAATTTTTTTTTCTAAATGTAGTACTTCTATATAAAAAATAAGTAATTTTCAAATAACATCTATGGGTAAATGCCAAAGTAATGACCATTTATGTAAAAGTAGCTAATTTGAGATTTTCTCCTTTTTTTTAGGAAATAATATTTGTTAAATTAGAAAAAATATTTTATTTTAATTTTTTCATAATTCTTAATCAAATCTTCAGCAATGGTATTGTACGCTGAGTTTTTGTTGTCTTGCAGGAAATCAAAAACCACCAATTTAAATGATTTCCAAGCTGCTGTCTCATGTGGGGACAAATATTTCTCGAATTTCGTATCTTTTATAAGTTTTTTTTTTATTTGTGTACCATTAAAAATTCCTTTTTTGATTTTTGCAAAAGAAATTCTTTTAAAAATTTTACTGAAATAGACGGAAGCTTGCCCTTCCTTTTTCAATGCTTTGACGAAGTTTTTCAAGCGTCCAAGTTTTATATGTAATAGTGGAAGAACAATGTTTTCTTTCCTAATAAGAGGCACATACTATATGTTGTCTTAGCCCACTGTAATGGCTAATCTTTCCAGCCAATGTTTTCTCTTATAATGAAAACCACGAGCTCGACTGTCCCAGACGAAAATAAAACAACAATATATTGTGTATGCACGTTGCATTCCACATAGCATGCCCACCACTTTAAAATCGGAACAAACTTTCTAATTGTGATCTTCATAGTTAATACATTTTAGCAATTTAACCATTGTTTCGTACGATTCTTTAGTGTTTACATCATGTGCAATGGGTACAGATGGTTTCTTGTTTCCGTTATGTAAAAAAACTGCTTTGAAACTTTCTTTACTACTATTAACATTGTAAGGCAATCCAAGCTCCTCTAACAAACCGGGAATGTCCCTGCCGAATCAAATTTCATCTTCGGTTGAATAATACTTCCCGTAAGGAGAATGGCGGTTTCTGTAGTATGTTACTTTTACACTTGACTCCAAAAAGTTTCATTGTTGTAAACTAGATGCAAGTACTTCTGCTTTTTCTTTTGTGAGCTCCAAGTCTCTGACCAAATCATTTAATTGAGCCTGAGTAAGTCAGCGACTCTCTCCACTAGTGTTATGATTGTCATCAGTTGAGTTTTGACTTACAAATGATGAGTCGGAACTTACGTTGGTGTAAGTTGATTTTGGCTATTTGGGAATGGGCAATATATCCGAAAGAAGAACTGGAAAACTGACAGAGGGTACATTAACATAAAACCGCCTTTTTTGGCTCAAAATCCAGAACTCTTGCATTGACAGAAATAGCAATCGTCGGTATGATTAGATGGTTTTCTCCAAATCATTGGTACTCCGAATTTCATGCATCGGTTAATAAAAACAAATTTTTACACATGAGGTATATATATTATATAAATCAGTAAAAAAATAATTTCAATTTCGTGCCAGAAACCCTTCCTGTAAGATTTCTATAGCACGGAAGACATATGATACTTGGTGTCCATCTTTCTTGCAAATTTGTGACAGGCATTCCAAAGTATTTCTGATAAATATCTTGGAGTAAATTGCATACCACCAACAAATTCTCATTTTTTGTGTAACATAACTAATACATTCGCATTTTTGTCATTTATATATATGAGGGCACTTGCTGTCTTGTCTACATAATTTGCAAATAAAATAAAAAAACGGGTTCTCAGTACCTGCTAAGAAGTACAACAATTTCAAAATTTTTCCTCCTAAAATAGATTTTTTAACTGTCCAATTTTAGTTTTCTAAAAAAAATTATTTTTGTGCAGTAATTCTGTAAAAAAAAGTAATATAAAACAAAAAACAGAAAAATTTAAAATTTTAAATTTTGGTACCTTTCCATAACTGATCATAACTTTGGTATTTATCCATATATTTTCTTTGTAGACATTTGTACACCATTTAAGAAAAAAATATTTTATATTTTACCATGTAAGACGAATATCTTTTATATTTTTTTGGAAATTTCAAAATTTGTGTTTTCATCAAAAAAAATTTATGTTTTCGCGAAATTTTGACCCATATCCTCTCAAATACTTAACCGATTTAAAAACCAACATGTTATGCCTTAACCGGGATGTCGTTTGCAATTTGACTGATAAAAAAATTTTGAGCCAAACTCGAGATATAGTAAAATGGTAAATTCACTAATAAATTAAAATAAAAAATTAAAAAAAATTCAAAAACTAGCCCAGAATTTTTTTTTTTTTAATTTCGGCTTTAGGAGGCCCTAATACATAAAAAAATAGTCGAATGCTTGTCTCATTTTGGCTGTAAACTAGTGTAATTTCCGATAAATTTTAACCATGCAATGCGAATTGACAAAATATATAATTGCTTGGCAACCCTGCCTGTAAACTGTCAAACAGAATAAAGTTTTTGCTGTGCATTTAATTAATTCTTTTTTATACTAAGTTTAAATAAATACGTGTTTAACTATTAAAATATTCATATTTGCGTGGCTCTTTTTTGCAATCGGTTGGAGTTCATCACAGTTACTGGCTATCAACCCTTATTTATAAAAGTGTCTGCTGTGGATTCTTTTGGTGTTTACGAGGTTTCTTTTGTTTTTTCATTTTCGCTTTGTTGCCGCCATTTGATTATTATTACAGCTGATAATAATAATCAATCCAATTTGGTTTGTTGATTTTTTGGTACTGCCTAAGCATATGCTTTAAAAAATCTATGAACAATAAACGTCCTAGACAGTTGTCTCCAGAACAGCTGATTAATAATATAAACAAAAAACAACATATTGCAAATACCACAAGTTGTAAACAAAGTCAACAAAATATGGAAACAAATCAAAATGCTAATGCTGATGTTTTTTCATGGAACAAACTTTGTAGTTTACTTGATGACAAACTAAAAGAGGTTGCTAAAAAAGATGATGTTCTATCGATAAAAACAGAAATTGATGATTTGAGGGAGGAGAATAAAAAACTTAGAAATGAAGTAAATATACTTTCATCTCGTATTGAACAAATTGATCGCAGGTCTCGTTGTACAAACATTGTTGTCAGTGGTCTAGTCAGTGCCAACGCAGCTGCCGCTAAATTCGATTTTAATGAATTATGCACTAAAAAATTAGGTGTTACCGCAAATGTAGTAACTGTTCGTGTACTACCAACTCAAAATTCTTTCTTATTTACATTAGAAACTTATTTGCAAGCCGCCAATGTTCTAGCTGCCAAGGATAAATTGAAAGGAGAACCGATTTTCATTCAAAAAGACTACACCAAGGATGAGCAAAATGTTCGCTACAATCTACGAAAGTTAAATAAATCAATTTCAAACTTCAATAAAAACATAAGGGTGAGACTTGGTGAATTTTGTTCTTTTATTAACAATAAAAAATACACCTGGATGTTGGGAAAAGTTGTAGCCTATTCAAATGATGATGCCGAATTTTTGAAAAACCTACTCATGCAAGCCAATTACCCCATTGAAGTCATTGTCAAAGATAGTTTAGCTGAGAAGTCTACCGCGCTTAACACTTTAAATACGAATTTAGAATAGCAATACAATTTATGTCATGTCCTTTCTTATAATGTTGCTAATCTTGCTAGTAGTGTTAAATTTTATAACATATATTAATAAATTTGATATCTTTTTCTTATTTGAAACCCATGTGTTGGGAAACAAACAAAATTACTTCTCTAATTTCTTACAACATTACAATTTACATTGGATTGATGCTAATAAAAGTAACAATGCTGGTCGTGCAAGCGGAGGATGTTTGTATGGTTACAAAAAAGAATTGAAGAAATTATTGTATTTAAATTTTTTGAGTATTGCTGATCGTAATGTTGTACTAACTGCAAAAATTAATAACAATCTTTTTTACTTTATACCACGTTATCTAAATTGCACAAACTGGAATGCTGAATTTAAATCCTTTGAAACTTTTCTAACTGAACTCTGTCCTACAAATTTTTGCATTCTTGGTGATTTAAATGCCCGCATCGGCAATGACCAACGAATATTGGATCCAAATTTATTAACTGATCTACCACACATTAACAAAATAAGATGTTCTAAAGATAAAATAATAAATGGTCAAGGTAAAAGATTAATAGAGTTATTTGAAAACATAGGAGGTATTGTGCTGAATGGCAGAATTGATGGAGACGCTCAAGGTGAACTAAGTTTTCATGGCGGTAGAGGTAATTCATTAATTGATTACTGTATTTGCTCCCATAGTTTCCTGTTGTTTGTTGATGCTTTTAAAATTGCTTGTAAGCCTTATTCTGACCATATGCCTCTCGATTTAAAAATTAGAATCCCTGCAAACAATAATACATTTAAACCTGTATTACGCCCACAAAGATTACACTGGAATATAAATACTGCTGCTAAATATGTTGAAAATCTAAATCAACTGACTTGCTCTTCCCCTTTATATGTAAATTCATCAGTTGATGCCTTGGTACAAGATTTGAAAAACAAAATTTTGGAAGCTACCGTGAAAGCCAAACCTAAATTTTATTTTGAGCCTAAGCAAAAGTGGTTGAACTGGAAGTGTGCCCGTAATCGTAAAACAATGCTAAAAAATCTTAAGAAGTACCGCAAAAATCATTCAAACGCCAACAAATTGAAGTATAAGTCTTCAAAAATAAAATATTTACATGTGTGTCGCACAAGTAAACTCCAACATTACAATTCAAACATTCAACAATTAAACAAAATAAGGTGCAGCAAAGAGTGGTGGAAATTATCCAACGATTCGAAATCTCGATCACATTCTGCACGTGGTAATTTAAGTGCTGATGATTTACTAGAACATTTTAGCTGTATTTTACAAGATTCAAATGAAATTAGTACGTTTCACTGGTGCTTGCCTTACAACATAGATGCCTTCCTAGATTCTCCAATTGAATTATGTGAACTTGTCTCTGTTCTTAAGTGTCTAAAGAACAATAAATCTCCCGGTTAGGATGGTATCAGCTACGAGTTTTTTAAATATGCATTACAGAATATGATAAATATTATAATGAAATGCGAATTAGGTGTAGCGATAATCCAAAGTGCTTAGGTACGCTATTGGAGAAGTTTCCATCTTATTTGAAAACTAGTAAAAATAAAAAATTCGACATCGTAAGAGATGACGCAATATTTGAAATAATTCCTGCAGAAGAGTTTAAGGCCAGTTATAATGATTTGAACAAATCAAATACAGATGACATAAAAATTAGGCGTCTTCGACGTACGTTACCGCGGAACACCAGTCTTACCAGAAAGCGTTTCTTGTAACAAAAATTGGGTAAATGAGAGCGTTCATGAGAGAGTAATTGTGTTTCTCTTTTTACCAGAACTTACCAATTCTTTTTGTTTGGGTAAAATGGTAAAACTGTCAAATCATCACCTGCTGCTAATAAATCATCTGTTCTGCATTTATGAAAAAATTAAACTTAAATATAAAATTTACTATAAAGAACTTTTTCTTCTTAATGAAAAATACATTTCAAAATGTAAATAGTTATTTGCAATTACAAATATATTTATTAATTAAGCTGTTATTTAATATAAATAAATTTGAAGTTTAATCTTGGGTATGAAATGTGGTTTTGTGCGTTCGCAGTATTTTGGTTATTTTTATGGTTTTGTGAGAGAATGTTTTGCTTACTCTATACAATAAACCTCAAACTTACTTATTATACAATAAACCTCAAAACATACCAAGCTATATTAGAAAACAAGAATTCATAAAATAATACCATAACACTCCCAAAGGAGGACACTGTGGTATGAGGAGAACAATGCTAAAACTGAAACAGAAATACACGTGGAAGAACATGTCTAAGTGGTGACATATGCCTAATTAATAAATAGACAAAATGTTTATTTCTCGAGTAGTTTTTGAAAAATTTTTAATTTTTTGTTTGTATATTTTAATTTTTGAGTAATTTTACTATTTTGACTATATCTTAAACTAGGATCAAGAAGAATTCTCATTTAATGGTTAACATTTTTCTAGAGTACGGATTTTAAATTGGTTCAGTAGTTTTGGACCTATGGGTTAAAATTTTACAAAAAACTCTCTTTTTTCGGCAAAAACTGAAATCTGAAAATTTAAAAAAAAAAAAAATGGTATTAATCTTAAAAGCAAAATTACAAAATAATTTTTTTTTCTAAATGTAGTACTTCTATATAAAAAATAAGTAATTTTCAAATAACATCTATGGGTAAATGCCAAAGTAATGACCATTTATGTAAAAGTAGCTAATTTGAGATTTTCTCCTTTTTTTTAGGAAATAATATTTGTTAAATTAGAAAAAATATTTTATTTTAATTTTTTCATAATTCTTAATCAAATCTTCAGCAATGGTATTGTACGCTGAGTTTTTGTTGTCTTGCAGGAAATCAAAAACCACCAATTTAAATGATTTCCAAGCTGCTGTCTCATGTGGGGACAAATATTTCTCGAATTTCGTATCTTTTATAAGTTTTTTTTTTATTTGTGTACCATTAAAAATTCCTTTTTTGATTTTTGCAAAAGAAATTCTTTTAAAAATTTTACTGAAATAGACGGAAGCTTGCCCTTCCTTTTTCAATGCTTTGACGAAGTTTTTCAAGCGTCCAAGTTTTATATGTAATAGTGGAAGAACAATGTTTTCTTTCCTAATAAGAGGCACATACTATATGTTGTCTTAGCCCACTGTAATGGCTAATCTTTCCAGCCAATGTTTTCTCTTATAATGAAAACCACGAGCTCGACTGTCCCAGACGAAAATAAAACAACAATATATTGTGTATGCACGTTGCATTCCACATAGCATGCCCACCACTTTAAAATCGGAACAAACTTTCTAATTGTGATCTTCATAGTTAATACATTTTAGCAATTTAACCATTGTTTCGTACGATTCTTTAGTGTTTACATCATGTGCAATGGGTACAGATGGTTTCTTGTTTCCGTTATGTAAAAAAACTGCTTTGAAACTTTCTTTACTACTATTAACATTGTAAGGCAATCCAAGCTCCTCTAACAAACCGGGAATGTCCCTGCCGAATCAAATTTCATCTTCGGTTGAATAATACTTCCCGTAAGGAGAATGGCGGTTTCTGTAGTATGTTACTTTTACACTTGACTCCAAAAAGTTTCATTGTTGTAAACTAGATGCAAGTACTTCTGCTTTTTCTTTTGTGAGCTCCAAGTCTCTGACCAAATCATTTAATTGAGCCTGAGTAAGTCAGCGACTCTCTCCACTAGTGTTATGATTGTCATCAGTTGAGTTTTGACTTACAAATGATGAGTCGGAACTTACGTTGGTGTAAGTTGATTTTGGCTATTTGGGAATGGGCAATATATCCGAAAGAAGAACTGGAAAACTGACAGAGGGTACATTAACATAAAACCGCCTTTTTTGGCTCAAAATCCAGAACTCTTGCATTGACAGAAATAGCAATCGTCGGTATGATTAGATGGTTTTCTCCAAATCATTGGTACTCCGAATTTCATGCATCGGTTAATAAAAACAAATTTTTACACATGAGGTATATATATTATATAAATCAGTAAAAAAATAATTTCAATTTCGTGCCAGAAACCCTTCCTGTAAGATTTCTATAGCACGGAAGACATATGATACTTGGTGTCCATCTTTCTTGCAAATTTGTGACAGGCATTCCAAAGTATTTCTGATAAATATCTTGGAGTAAATTGCATACCACCAACAAATTCTCATTTTTTGTGTAACATAACTAATACATTCGCATTTTTGTCATTTATATATATGAGGGCACTTGCTGTCTTGTCTACATAATTTGCAAATAAAATAAAAAAACGGGTTCTCAGTACCTGCTAAGAAGTACAACAATTTCAAAATTTTTCCTCCTAAAATAGATTTTTTAACTGTCCAATTTTAGTTTTCTAAAAAAAATTATTTTTGTGCAGTAATTCTGTAAAAAAAAGTAATATAAAACAAAAAACAGAAAAATTTAAAATTTTAAATTTTGGTACCTTTCCATAACTGATCATAACTTTGGTATTTATCCATATATTTTCTTTGTAGACATTTGTACACCATTTAAGAAAAAAATATTTTATATTTTACCATGTAAGACGAATATCTTTTATATTTTTTTGGAAATTTCAAAATTTGTGTTTTCATCAAAAAAAATTTATGTTTTCGCGAAATTTTGACCCATATCCTCTCAAATACTTAACCGATTTAAAAACCAACATGTTATGCCTTAACCGGGATGTCGTTTGCAATTTGACTGATAAAAAAATTTTGAGCCAAACTCGAGATATAGTAAAATGGTAAATTCACTAATAAATTAAAATAAAAAATTAAAAAAATTCAAAAACTAGCCCAGAATTTTTTTTTTTAATTTCGGCTTTAAGAGGCCCTAATACATAAAAAAATAGTCGAATGCTTGTCTCATTTTGGCTGTAAACTAGTGTAATTTCCGATAAATTTTAACCATGCAATGCGAATTGACAAAATATATAATTGCTTGGCAACCCTGCCTGTAAACTGTCAAACAGAATAAAGTTTTTGCTGTGCATTTAATTAATTCTTTTTTATACTAAGTTTAAATAAATACGTGTTTAACTATTAAAATATTCATATTTGCGTGGCTCTTTTTTGCAATCGGTTGGAGTTCATCACAGTTACTGGCTATCAACCCTTATTTATAAAAGTGTCTGCTGTGGATTCTTTTGGTGTTTACGAGGTTTCTTTTGTTTTTTCATTTTCGCTTTGTTGCCGCCATTTGATTATTATTACAGCTGATAATAATAATCAATCCAATTTGGTTTGTTGATTTTTTGGTACTGCCTAAGCATATGCTTTAAAAAATCTATGAACAATAAACGTCCTAGACAGTTGTCTCCAGAACAGCTGATTAATAATATAAACAAAAAACAACATATTGCAAATACCACAAGTTGTAAACAAAGTCAACAAAATATGGAAACAAATCAAAATGCTAATGCTGATGTTTTTTCATGGAACAAACTTTGTAGTTTACTTGATGACAAACTAAAAGAGGTTGCTAAAAAAGATGATGTTCTATCGATAAAAACAGAAATTGATGATTTGAGGGAGGAGAATAAAAAACTTAGAAATGAAGTAAATATACTTTCATCTCGTATTGAACAAATTGATCGCAGGTCTCGTTGTACAAACATTGTTGTCAGTGGTCTAGTCAGTGCCAACGCAGCTGCCGCTAAATTCGATTTTAATGAATTATGCACTAAAAAATTAGGTGTTACCGCAAATGTAGTAACTGTTCGTGTACTACCAACTCAAAATTCTTTCTTATTTACATTAGAAACTTATTTGCAAGCCGCCAATGTTCTAGCTGCCAAGGATAAATTGAAAGGAGAACCGATTTTCATTCAAAAAGACTACACCAAGGATGAGCAAAATGTTCGCTACAATCTACGAAAGTTAAATAAATCAATTTCAAACTTCAATAAAAACATAAGGGTGAGACTTGGTGAATTTTGTTCTTTTATTAACAATAAAAAATACACCTGGATGTTGGGAAAAGTTGTAGCCTATTCAAATGATGATGCCGAATTTTTGAAAAACCTACTCATGCAAGCCAATTACCCCATTGAAGTCATTGTCAAAGATAGTTTAGCTGAGAAGTCTACCGCGCTTAACACTTTAAATACGAATTTAGAATAGCAATACAATTTATGTCATGTCCTTTCTTATAATGTTGCTAATCTTGCTAGTAGTGTTAAATTTTATAACATATATTAATAAATTTGATATCTTTTTCTTATTTGAAACCCATGTGTTGGGAAACAAACAAAATTACTTCTCTAATTTCTTACAACATTACAATTTACATTGGATTGATGCTAATAAAAGTAACAATGCTGGTCGTGCAAGCGGAGGATGTTTGTATGGTTACAAAAAAGAATTGAAGAAATTATTGTATTTAAATTTTTTGAGTATTGCTGATCGTAATGTTGTACTAACTGCAAAAATTAATAACAATCTTTTTTACTTTATACCACGTTATCTAAATTGCACAAACTGGAATGCTGAATTTAAATCCTTTGAAACTTTTCTAACTGAACTCTGTCCTACAAATTTTTGCATTCTTGGTGATTTAAATGCCCGCATCGGCAATGACCAACGAATATTGGATCCAAATTTATTAACTGATCTACCACACATTAACAAAATAAGATGTTCTAAAGATAAAATAATAAATGGTCAAGGTAAAAGATTAATAGAGTTATTTGAAAACATAGGAGGTATTGTGCTGAATGGCAGAATTGATGGAGACGCTCAAGGTGAACTAAGTTTTCATGGCGGTAGAGGTAATTCATTAATTGATTACTGTATTTGCTCCCATAGTTTCCTGTTGTTTGTTGATGCTTTTAAAATTGCTTGTAAGCCTTATTCTGACCATATGCCTCTCGATTTAAAAATTAGAATCCCTGCAAACAATAATACATTTAAACCTGTATTACGCCCACAAAGATTACACTGGAATATAAATACTGCTGCTAAATATGTTGAAAATCTAAATCAACTGACTTGCTCTTCCCCTTTATATGTAAATTCATCAGTTGATGCCTTGGTACAAGATTTGAAAAACAAAATTTTGGAAGCTACCGTGAAAGCCAAACCTAAATTTTATTTTGAGCCTAAGCAAAAGTGGTTCAACTGGAAGTGTGCCCGTAATCGTAAAACAATGCTAAAAAATCTTAAGAAGTACCGCAAAAATCATTCAAACGCCAACAAATTGAAGTATAAGTCTTCAAAAATAAAATATTTACATGTGTGTTGCACAAGTAAACTCCAACATTACAATTCAAACATTCAACAATTAAACAAAATAAGGTGCAGCAAAGAGTGGTGGAAATTATCCAACGATTCGAAATCTCGATCACATTCTGCACGTGGTAATTTAAGTGCTGATGATTTACTAGAACATTTTAGCTGTATTTTACAAGATTCAAATGAAATTAGTACGTTTCACTGGTGCTTGCCTTACAACATAGATGCCTTCCTAGATTCTCCAATTGAATTATGTGAACTTGTCTCTGTTCTTAAGTGTCTAAAGGACAATAAATCTCCGGGTTAGAATGGTATCAGCTACGAGTTTTTTAAATATGCATTACAGAATATGATAAATATTATAATGAAATGCGAATTAGGTGTAGCGATAATCCAAAGTGCTTAGGTACGCTATTGGAGAAGTTTCCATCTTATTTGAAAACTAGTAAAAATAAAAAATTCGACATCGTAAGAGATGATGCAATATTTGAAATAATTCCTGCAGAAGAGTTTAAGGCCAGTTATAATGATTTGAACAAATCAAATACAGATGACATAAAAATTAGGCGTCTTCGACGTACGTTACCGCGGAACACCAGTCTTACCAGAAAGCGTTTCTTGTAACAAAAATTGGGTAAATGAGAGCGTTCATGAGAGAGTAATTGTGTTTCTCTTTTTACCAGAACTTACCAATTCTTTTTGTTTGGGTAAAATGGTAAAACTGTCAAATCATCACCTGCTGCTAATAAATCATCTGTTCTGCATTTATGAAAAAATTAAACTTAAATATAAAATTTACTATAAAGAACTTTTTCTTCTTAATGAAAAATACATTTCAAAATGTAAATAGTTATTTGCAATTACAAATATATTTATTAATTAAGCTGTTATTTAATATAAATAAATTTGAAGTTTAATCTTGGGTATGAAATGTGGTTTTGTGCGTTCGCAGTATTTTGGTTATTTTTATGGTTTTGTGAGAGAATGTTTTGCTTACTCTATACAATAAACCTCAAACTTACTTATTATACAATAAACCTCAAAACATACCAAGCTATATTAGAAAACAAGAATTCATAAAATAATACCATAACACTCCCAAAGGAGGACACTGTGGTATGAGGAGAACAATGCTAAAACTGAAACAGAAATACACGTGGAAGAACATGTCTAAGTGGTGACATATGCCTAATTAATAAATAGACAAAATGTTTATTTCTCGAGTAGTTTTTGAAAAATTTTTAATTTTTTGTTTGTATATTTTAATTTTTGAGTAATTTTACTATTTTGACTATATCTTAAACTAGAATCAAGAAGAATTCTCATTTAATGGTTAACATTTTTCTAGAGTACGGGTTTTAAATTGGTTCAGTAGTTTTGGACCTATGGGTTAAAATTTTACAAAAAACTCTCTTTTTTCGGCAAAAACTGAAATCTGAAAATTTAAAAAAAAAAAAATGGTATTAATCTTAAAAGCAAAATTACAAAATAATTTTTTTTTCTAAATGTAGTACTTCTATATAAAAAATAAGTAATTTTCAAATAACATCTATGGGTAAATGCCAAAGTAATGACCATTTATGTAAAAGTAGCTAATTTGAGATTTTCTCCTTTTTTTTAGGAAATAATATTTGTTAAATTAGAAAAAATATTTTATTTTAATTTTTTCATAATTCTTAATCAAATCTTCAGCAATGGTATTGTACGCTGAGTTTTTGTTGTCTTGCAGGAAATCAAAAACCACCAATTTAAATGATTTCCAAGCTGCTGTCTCATGTGGGGACAAATATTTCTCGAATTTCGTATCTTTTATAAGTTTTTTTTTTATTTGTGTACCATTAAAAATTCCTTTTTTGATTTTTGCAAAAGAAATTCTTTTAAAAATTTTACTGAAATAGACGGAAGCTTGCCCTTCCTTTTTCAATGCTTTGACGAAGTTTTTCAAGCGTCCAAGTTTTATATGTAATAGTGGAAGAACAATGTTTTCTTTCCTAATAAGAGGCACATACTATATGTTGTCTTAGCCCACTGTAATGGCTAATCTTTCCAGCCATTGTTTTCTCTTATAACGAAAACCACGAGCTCGACTGTCCCAGACGAAAATAAAACAACAATATATTGTGTATGCACGTTGCATTCCACATAGCATGCCCACCACTTTAAAATCGGAACAAACTTTCTAATTGTGATCTTCATAGTTAATACATTTTAGCAATTTAACCATTGTTTCGTACGATTCTTTAGTGTTTACATCATGTGCAATGGGTACAGATGGTTTCTTGTTTCCGTTATGTAAAAAAACTGCTTTGAAACTTTCTTTACTACTATTAACATTGTAAGGCAATCCAAGCTCCTCTAACAAACCGGGAATGTCCCTGCCGAATCAAATTTCATCTTCGGTTGAATAATACTTCCCGTAAGGAGAATGGCGGTTTCTGTAGTATGTTACTTTTACACTTGACTCCAAAAAGTTTCATTGTTGTAAACTAGATGCAAGTACTTCTGCTTTTTCTTTTGTGAGCTCCAAGTCTCTGACCAAATCATTTAATTGAGCCTGAGTAAGTCAGCGACTCTCTCCACTAGTGTTATGATTGTCATCAGTTGAGTTTTGACTTACAAATGATGAGTCGGAACTTACGTTGGTGTAAGTTGATTTTGGCTATTTGGGAATGGGCAATATATCCGAAAGAAGAACTGGAAAACTGACAGAGGGTACATTAACATAAAACCGCCTTTTTTGGCTCAAAATCCAGAACTCTTGCATTGACAGAAATAGCAATCGTCGGTATGATTAGATGGTTTTCTCCAAATCATTGGTACTCCGAATTTCATGCATCGGTTAATAAAAACAAATTTTTACACATGAGGTATATATATTATATAAATCAGTAAAAAAATAATTTCAATTTCGTGCCAGAAACCCTTCCTGTAAGATTTCTATAGCACGGAAGACATATGATACTTGGTGTCCATCTTTCTTGCAAATTTGTGACAGGCATTCCAAAGTATTTCTGATAAATATCTTGGAGTAAATTGCATACCACCAACAAATTCTCATTTTTTGTGTAACATAACTAATACATTCGCATTTTTGTCATTTATATATATGAGGGCACTTGCTGTCTTGTCTACATAATTTGCAAATAAAATAAAAAAACGGGTTCTCAGTACCTGCTAAGAAGTACAACAATTTCAAAATTTTTCCTCCTAAAATAGATTTTTTAACTGTCCAATTTTAGTTTTCTAAAAAAAATTATTTTTGTGCAGTAATTCTGTAAAAAAAAGTAATATAAAACAAAAAACAGAAAAATTTAAAATTTTAAATTTTGGTACCTTTCCATAACTGATCATAACTTTGGTATTTATCCATATATTTTCTTTGTAGACATTTGTACACCATTTAAGAAAAAAATATTTTATATTTTACCATGTAAGACGAATATCTTTTATATTTTTTTGGAAATTTCAAAATTTGTGTTTTCATCAAAAAAAATTTATGTTTTCGCGAAATTTTGACCCATATCCTCTCAAATACTTAACCGATTTAAAAACCAACATGTTATGCCTTAACCGGGATGTCGTTTGCAATTTGACTGATAAAAAAATTTTGAGCCAAACTCGAGATATAGTAAAATGGTAAATTCACTAATAAATTAAAATAAAAAATTAAAAAAAATTCAAAAACTAGCCCAGAATTTTTTTTTTTTAATTTCGGCTTTAGGAGGCCCTAATACATAAAAAAATAGTCGAATGCTTGTCTCATTTTGGCTGTAAACTAGTGTAATTTCCGATAAATTTTAACCATGCAATGCGAATTGACAAAATATATAATTGCTTGGCAACCCTGCCTGTAAACTGTCAAACAGAATAAAGTTTTTGCTGTGCATTTAATTAATTCTTTTTTATACTAAGTTTAAATAAATACGTGTTTAACTATTAAAATATTCATATTTGCGTGGTTCTTTTTTGCAATCGGTTGGAGTTCATCACAGTTACTGGCTATCAACCCTTATTTATAAAAGTGTCTGCTGTGGATTCTTTTGGTGTTTACGAGGTTTCTTTTGTTTTTTCATTTTCGCTTTGTTGCCGCCATTTGATTATTATTACAGCTGATAATAATAATCAATCCAATTTGGTTTGTTGATTTTTTGGTACTGCCTAAGCATATGCTTTAAAAAATCTATGAACAATAAACGTCCTAGACAGTTGTCTCCAGAACAGCTGATTAATAATATAAACAAAAAACAACATATTGCAAATACCACAAGTTGTAAACAAAGTCAACAAAATATGGAAACAAATCAAAATGCTAATGCTGATGTTTTTTCATGGAACAAACTTTGTAGTTTACTTGATGACAAACTAAAAGAGGTTGCTAAAAAAGATGATGTTCTATCGATAAAAACAGAAATTGATGATTTGAGGGAGGAGAATAAAAAACTTAGAAATGAAGTAAATATACTTTCATCTCGTATTGAACAAATTGATCGCAGGTCTCGTTGTACAAACATTGTTGTCAGTGGTCTAGTCAGTGCCAACGCAGCTGCCGCTAAATTCGATTTTAATGAATTATGCACTAAAAAATTAGGTGTTACCGCAAATGTAGTAACTGTTCGTGTACTACCAACTCAAAATTCTTTCTTATTTACATTAGAAACTTATTTGCAAGCCGCCAATGTTCTAGCTGCCAAGGATAAATTGAAAGGAGAACCGATTTTCATTCAAAAAGACTACACCAAGGATGAGCAAAATGTTCGCTACAATCTACGAAAGTTAAATAAATCAATTTCAAACTTCAATAAAAACATAAGGGTGAGACTTGGTGAATTTTGTTCTTTTATTAACAATAAAAAATACACCTGGATGTTGGGAAAAGTTGTAGCCTATTCAAATGATGATGCCGAATTTTTGAAAAAGCTACTCATGCAAGCCAATTACCCCATTGAAGTCATTGTCAAAGATAGTTTAGCTGAGAAGTCTACCGCGCTTAACACTTTAAATACGAATTTAGAATAGCAATACAATTTATGTCATGTCCTTTCTTATAATGTTGCTAATCTTGCTAGTAGTGTTAAATTTTATAACATATATTAATAAATTTGATATCTTTTTCTTATTTGAAACCCATGTGTTGGGAAACAAACAAAATTACTTCTCTAATTTCTTACAACATTACAATTTACATTGGATTGATGCTAATAAAAGTAACAATGCTGGTCGTGCAAGCGGAGGATGTTTGTATGGTTACAAAAAAGAATTGAAGAAATTATTGTATTTAAATTTTTTGAGTATTGCTGATCGTAATGTTGTACTAACTGCAAAAATTAATAACAATCTTTTTTACTTTATACCACGTTATCTAAATTGCACAAACTGGAATGCTGAATTTAAATCCTTTGAAACTTTTCTAACTGAACTCTGTCCTACAAATTTTTGCATTCTTGGTGATTTAAATGCCCGCATCGGCAATGACCAACGAATATTGGATCCAAATTTATTAACTGATCTACCACACATTAACAAAATAAGATGTTCTAAAGATAAAATAATAAATGGTCAAGGTAAAAGATTAATAGAGTTATTTGAAAACATAGGAGGTATTGTGCTGAATGGCAGAATTGATGGAGACGCTCAAGGTGAACTAAGTTTTCATGGCGGTAGAGGTAATTCATTAATTGATTACTGTATTTGCTCCCATAGTTTCCTGTTGTTTGTTGATGCTTTTAAAATTGCTTGTAAGCCTTATTCTGACCATATGCCTCTCGATTTAAAAATTAGAATCCCTGCAAACAATAATACATTTAAACCTGTATTACGCCCACAAAGATTACACTGGAATATAAATACTACTGCTAAATATGTTGAAAATCTAAATCAACTGACTTGCTCTTCCCCTTTATATGTAAATTCATCAGTTGATGCCTTGGTACAAGATTTGAAAAACAAAATTTTGGAAGCTACCGTGAAAGCCAAACCTAAATTTTATTTTGAGCCTAAGCAAAAGTGGTTCAACTGGAAGTGTGCCCGTAATCGTAAAACAATGCTAAAAAATCTTAAGAAGTACCGCAAAAATCATTCAAACGCCAACAAATTGAAGTATAAGTCTTCAAAAATAAAATATTTACATGTGTGTCGCACAAGTAAACTCCAACATTACAATTCAAACATTCAACAATTAAACAAAATAAGGTGCAGCAAAGAGTGGTGGAAATTATCCAACGATTCGAAATCTCGATCACATTCTGCACGTGGTAATTTAAGTGCTGATGATTTACTAGAACATTTTAGCTGTATTTTACAAGATTCAAATGAAATTAGTACGTTTCACTGGTGCTTGCCTTACAACATAGATGCCTTCCTAGATTCTCCAATTGAATTATGTGAACTTGTCTCTGTTCTTAAGTGTCTAAAGGACAATAAATCTCCCGGTTAGGATGGTATCAGCTACGAGTTTTTTAAATATGCTTTACAGAATATGATAAATTTTATAATGAAATGCGAATTAGGTGTAGCGATAATCCAAAGTGCTTAGGTACGCTATTGGAGAAGTTTCCATCTTATTTGAAAACTAGTAAAAATAAAAAATTCGACATCGTAAGAGATGATGCAATATTTGAAATAATTCCTGCAGAAGAGTTTAAGGCCAGTTATAATGATTTGAACAAATCAAATACAGATGACATAAAAATTAGGCGTCTTCGACGTACGTTACCGCGGAACACCAGTCTTACCAGAAAGCGTTTCTTGTAACAAAAATTGGGTAAATGAGAGCGTTCATGAGAGAGTAATTGTGTTTCTCTTTTTACCAGAACTTACCAATTCTTTTTGTTTGGGTAAAATGGTAAAACTGTCAAATCATCACCTGCTGCTAATAAATCATCTGTTCTGCATTTATGAAAAAATTAAACTTAAATATAAAATTTACTATAAAGAACTTTTTCTTCTTAATGAAAAATACATTTCAAAATGTAAATAGTTATTTGCAATTACAAATATATTTATTAATTAAGCTGTTATTTAATATAAATAAATTTGAAGTTTAATCTTGGGTATGAAATGTGGTTTTGTGCGTTCGCAGTATTTTGGTTATTTTTATGGTTTTGTGAGAGAATGTTTTGCTTACTCTATACAATAAACCTCAAACTTACTTATTATACAATAAACCTCAAAACATACCAAGCTATATTAGAAAACAAGAATTCATAAAATAATACCATAACACTCCCAAAGGAGGACACTGTGGTATGAGGAGAACAATGCTAAAACTGAAACAGAAATACACGTGGAAGAACATGTCTAAGTGGTGACATATGCCTAATTAATAAATAGACAAAATGTTTATTTCTCGAGTAGTTTTTGAAAAATTTTTAATTTTTTGTTTGTATATTTTAATTTTTGAGTAATTTTACTATTTTGACTATATCTTAAACTAGGATCAAGAAGAATTCTCATTTAATGGTTAACATTTTTCTAGAGTACGGGTTTTAAATTGGTTCAGTAGTTTTGGACCTATGGGTTAAAATTTTACAAAAAACTCTCTTTTTTCGGCAAAAACTGAAATCTGAAAATTTAAAAAAAAAAAAATGGTATTAATCTTAAAAGCAAAATTACAAAATAATTTTTTTTTCTAAATGTAGTACTTCTATATAAAAAATAAGTAATTTTCAAATAACATCTATGGGTAAATGCCAAAGTAATGACCATTTATGTAAAAGTAGCTAATTTGAGATTTTCTCCTTTTTTTTAGGAAATAATATTTGTTAAATTAGAAAAAATATTTTATTTTAATTTTTTCATAATTCTTAATCAAATCTTCAGCAATGGTATTGTACGCTGAGTTTTTGTTGTCTTGCAGGAAATCAAAAACCACCAATTTAAATGATTTCCAAGCTGCTGTCTCATGTGGGGACAAATATTTCTCGAATTTCGTATCTTTTATAAGTTTTTTTTTTATTTGTGTACCATTAAAAATTCCTTTTTTGATTTTTGCAAAAGAAATTCTTTTAAAAATTTTACTGAAATAGACGGAAGCTTGCCCTTCCTTTTTCAATGCTTTGACGAAGTTTTTCAAGCGTCCAAGTTTTATATGTAATAGTGGAAGAACAATGTTTTCTTTCCTAATAAGAGGCACATACTATATGTTGTCTTAGCCCACTGTAATGGCTAATCTTTCCAGCCAATGTTTTCTCTTATAATGAAAACCACGAGCTCGACTGTCCCAGACGAAAATAAAACAACAATATATTGTGTATGCACGTTGCATTCCACATAGCATGCCCACCACTTTAAAATCGGAACAAACTTTCTAATTGTGATCTTCATAGTTAATACATTTTAGCAATTTAACCATTGTTTCGTACGATTCTTTAGTGTTTACATCATGTGCAATGGGTACAGATGGTTTCTTGTTTCCGTTATGTAAAAAAACTGCTTTGAAACTTTCTTTACTACTATTAACATTGTAAGGCAATCCAAGCTCCTCTAACAAACCGGGAATGTCCCTGCCGAATCAAATTTCATCTTCGGTTGAATAATACTTCCCGTAAGGAGAATGGCGGTTTCTGTAGTATGTTACTTTTACACTTGACTCCAAAAAGTTTCATTGTTGTAAACTAGATGCAAGTACTTCTGCTTTTTCTTTTGTGAGCTCCAAGTCTCTGACCAAATCATTTAATTGAGCCTGAGTAAGTCAGCGACTCTCTCCACTAGTGTTATGATTGTCATCAGTTGAGTTTTGACTTACAAATGATGAGTCGGAACTTACGTTGGTGTAAGTTGATTTTGGCTATTTGGGAATGGGCAATATATCCGAAAGAAGAACTGGAAAACTGACAGAGGGTACATTAACATAAAACCGCCTTTTTTGGCTCAAAATCCAGAACTCTTGCATTGACAGAAATAGCAATCGTCGGTATGATTAGATGGTTTTCTCCAAATCATTGGTACTCCGAATTTCATGCATCGGTTAATAAAAACAAATTTTTACGCATGAGGTATATATATTATATAAATCAGTAAAAAAATAATTTCAATTTCGTGCCAGAAACCCTTCCTGTAAGATTTCTATAGCACGGAAGACATATGATACTTGGTGTCCATCTTTCTTGCAAATTTGTGACAGGCATTCCAAAGTATTTCTGATAAATATCTTGGAGTAAATTGCATACCACCAACAAATTCTCATTTTTTGTGTACAATAACTAATACATTCGCATTTTTGTCATTTATATATATGAGGGCACTTGCTGTCTTGTCTACATAATTTGCAAATAAAATAAAAAAACGGGTTCTCAGTACCTGCTAAGAAGTACAACAATTTCAAAATTTTTCCTCCTAAAATAGATTTTTTAACTGTCCAATTTTAGTTTTCTAAAAAAAATTATTTTTGTGCAGTAATTCTGTAAAAAAAAGTAATATAAAACAAAAAACAGAAAAATTTAAAATTTTAAATTTTGGTACCTTTCCATAACTGATCATAACTTTGGTATTTATCCATATATTTTCTTTGTAGACATTTGTACACCATTTAAGAAAAAAATATTTTATATTTTACCATGTAAGACGAATATCTTTTATATTTTTTTGGAAATTTCAAAATTTGTGTTTTCATCAAAAAAAATTTATGTTTTCGCGAAATTTTGACCCATATCCTCTCAAATACTTAACCGATTTAAAAACCAACATGTTATGCCTTAACCGGGATGTCGTTTGCAATTTGACTGATAAAAAAATTTTGAGCCAAACTCGAGATATAGTAAAATGGTAAATTCACTAATAAATTAAAATAAAAAATTAAAAAAAATTCAAAAACTAGCCCAGAATTTTTTTTTTTTAATTTCGGCTTTAGGAGGCCCTAATACATAAAAAAATAGTCGAATGCTTGTCTCATTTTGGCTGTAAACTAGTGTAATTTCCGATAAATTTTAAACATGCAATGCGAATTGACAAAATATATAATTGCTTGGCAACCCTGCCTGTAAACTGTCAAACAGAATAAAGTTTTTGCTGTGCATTTAATTAATTCTTTTTTATACTAAGTTTAAATAAATACGTGTTTAACTATTAAAATATTCATATTTGCGTGGTTCTTTTTTGCAATCGGTTGGAGTTCATCACAGTTACTGGCTATCAACCCTTATTTATAAAAGTGTCTGCTGTGGATTCTTTCGGTGTTTACGAGGTTTCTTTTGTTTTTTCATTTTCGCTTTGTTGCCGCCATTTGATTATTATTACAGCTGATAATAATAATCAATCCAATTTGGTTTGTTGATTTTTTGGTACTGCCTAAGCATATGCTTTAAAAAATCTATGAACAATAAACGTCCTAGACAGTTGTCTCCAGAACAGCTGATTAATAATATAAACAAAAAACAACATATTGCAAATACCACAAGTTGTAAACAAAGTCAACAAAATATGGAAACAAATCAAAATGCTAATGCTGATGTTTTTTCATGGAACAAACTTTGTAGTTTACTTGATGACAAACTTAAAGAGGTTGCTAAAAAAGATGATGTTCTATCGATAAAAACAGAAATTGATGATTTGAGGGAGGAGAATAAAAAACTTAGAAATGAAGTAAATATACTTTCATCTCGTATTGAACAAATTGATCGCAGGTCTCGTTGTACAAACATTGTTGTCAGTGGTCTAGTCAGTGCCAACGCAGCTGCCGCTAAATTCGATTTTAATGAATTATGCACTAAAAAATTAGGTGTTACCGCAAATGTAGTAACTGTTCGTGTACTACCAACTCAAAATTCTTTCTTATTTACATTAGAAACTTATTTGCAAGCCGCCAATGTTCTAGCTGCCAAGGATAAATTGAAAGGAGAACCGATTTTCATTCAAAAAGACTACACCAAGGATGAGCAAAATGTTCGCTACAATCTACGAAAGTTAAATAAATCAATTTCAAACTTCAATAAAAACATAAGGGTGAGACTTGGTGAATTTTGTTCTTTTATTAACAATAAAAAATACACCTGGATGTTGGGAAAAGTTGTAGCCTATTCAAATGATGATGCCGAATTTTTGAAAAACCTACTCATGCAAGCCAATTACCCCATTGAAGTCATTGTCAAAGATAGTTTAGCTGAGAAGTCTACCGCGCTTAACACTTTAAATACGAATTTAGAATAGCAATACAATTTATGTCATGTCCTTTCTTATAATGTTGCTAATCTTGCTAGTAGTGTTAAATTTTATAACATATATTAATAAATTTGATATCTTTTTCTTATTTGAAACCCATGTGTTGGGAAACAAACAAAATTACTTCTCTAATTTCTTACAACATTACAATTTACATTGGATTGATGCTAATAAAAGTAACAATGCTGGTCGTGCAAGCGGAGGATGTTTGTATGGTTACAAAAAAGAATTGAAGAAATTATTGTATTTAAATTTTTTGAGTATTGCTGATCGTAATGTTGTACTAACTGCAAAAATTAATAACAATCTTTTTTACTTTATACCACGTTATCTAAATTGCACAAACTGGAATGCTGAATTTAAATCCTTTGAAACTTTTCTAACTGAACTCTGTCCTACAAATTTTTGCATTCTTGGTGATTTAAATGCCCGCATCGGCAATGACCAACGAATATTGGATCCAAATTTATTAACTGATCTACCACACATTAACAAAATAAGATGTTCTAAAGATAAAATAATAAATGGTCAAGGTAAAAGATTAATAGAGTTATTTGAAAACATAGGAGGTATTGTGCTGAATGGCAGAATTGATGGAGACGCTCAAGGTGAACTAAGTTTTCATGGCGGTAGAGGTAATTCATTAATTGATTACTGTATTTGCTCCCATAGTTTCCTGTTGTTTGTTGATGCTTTTAAAATTGCTTGTAAGCCTTATTCTGACCATATGCCTCTCGATTTAAAAATTAGAATCCCTGCAAACAATAATACATTTAAACCTGTATTACGCCCACAAAGATTACACTGGAATATAAATACTGCTGCTAAATATGTTGAAAATCTAAATCAACTGACTTGCTCTTCCCCTTTATATGTAAATTCATCAGTTGATGCCTTGGTACAAGATTTGAAAAACAAAATTTTGGAAGCTACCGTGAAAGCCAAACCTAAATTTTATTTTGAGCCTAAGCAAAAGTGGTTCAACTGGAAGTGTGCCCGTAATCGTAAAACAATGCTAAAAAATCTTAAGAAGTACCGCAAAAATCATTCAAACGCCAACAAATTGAAGTATAAGTCTTCAAAAATAAAATATTTACATGTGTGTCGCACAAGTAAACTCCAACATTACAATTCAAACATTCAACAATTAAACAAAATAAGGTGCAGCAAAGAGTGGTGGAAATTATCCAACGATTCGAAATCTCGATCACATTCTGCACGTGGTAATTTAAGTGCTGATGATTTACTAGAACATTTTAGCTGTATTTTACAAGATTCAAATGAAATTAGTACGTTTCACTGGTGCTTGCCTTACAACATAGATGCCTTCCTAGATTCTCCAATTGAATTATGTGAACTTGTCTCTGTTCTTAAGTGTCTAAAGGACAATAAATCTCCCGGTTAGGATGGTATCAGCTACGAGTTTTTTAAATATGCTCCCGTAAACTTTGTACATGAAATACTATCTGTTTTAAACGTTATATTTCTTAAAGAAAATATACCATCTAGTTTCAAAACTGCAATTCTCATTCCTCTTCTAAAAAAAGGAGATCCAAACTGCCCTTCCAATTATCGCGGATTGTCTCTTATTGATACACTTTGTAAAATTTTTAATAATATACTTCTGAATCGTATTACTGATTGGACCAACAAATATAACATTTTAAATGAATACCAAGCTGGATTCAGAAAAAACTATTCAACTGTCGATAATGTGTTTAATCTAACTAATATTATTCATTTAAATAAACTGAACGGCAGAAATACTTATGCATTTTTCGTTGATTTTTCCTGCGCATTTGATATGATTCCTAGGAATTCATTGTTTTATAAATTGTCACTTATGGGATTGTCATCGAAAATAATACGAATACTTCAACTCTCGTATGAAAACACTACCAGTCAAATATTATTCGAAAACTCCATCTCCAATGCCTTCAATGTAAATCTTGGTGTCAAACAAGGGTGCATATTAAGCCCAATTCTATTTGCTTTGTACCTGAATGACTTAGCCGACGCTCTTTCTGGTGGAATAATAGTAGATAACATCAGAGTAAAAATACTTCTATATGCTGATGACATTGTCATATTATCTGACTCGCCTAGTGGTCTTCAAAATATGATTGATTCCCTTCTTACGTACAGTAACTTGTGGCATTTAAAAGTCAACCTTACTAAATCAAAAGTATTATTTTTTCGTAGTGGCACGAGAATATCTAATAACTTAAAGTGGACTTATGGAGAAAATGTAATTGAAATTGTAAACTCTTACAAGTACCTGGGTATGGATCTATGTTATAATTTGTCATTTAACAAACATTTAGAAAACAAACTAATAACATCAAAAATGGCGATTTCTTCTACTTGGTCTAAATATATAAACCATCCCAAAATACATAATAAAAATAAACTTAAAATCTTCAGTGCTGCTTCGCGTTCTATTATGTTTTATGGAGCCCAAATATGGGGTTACAAAAAATTCGATATAGTTGAAAAGTTATTAAGATTTTTCACCAAGAAGATGTTATTATTGCCTAGTAACACTCCAAACTATATGCTCTTTTTAGAAACTGGTTTGAACTCCTTATATCTAGATACTTTAAAATTGCATTTTGATTACATCAACAAAGTACTAAACATGCCATATAATAGATTGCCTCGCAAGCTTGCCGAATTAGTAATTGCTAAACATACGTTTTGGGCTGAAGATTGGTCGAACTTATGTGCTAAAATTAATTTTGTACCCGTAAATAATTCAGAGCCACTTTGCAAACACTACAAAGCAATTTTACCTCTCTTGAAATCTTACGAAATTGAAAACTCAATCTCCGATGCAAAAAGCTCTCAATTTCATGATTTATATCCACAGCTTCAATATTCTTTGGTGAAACTAACTTCCTCAAATCTCTCGTCACGTGCAATAAGTCTATTAATAAGAGCAAGAGGGGGCCTTTTGGATATTAATGCTAGACCATTCAGAACCACATCTGTTGGATTATGCAAACTTTGTAACCTCGACGCAACGGAAAACACCTTTCATTTCATTGGTATCTGCCCTATTTATAATGCGTTTAGACGTCAATATTTCGGTAAAAGTAACCTGGACTTAAATGAAGTACTAAACATACTCAATGGACATACTTGTCACTATGGTATTTTTGTAAATTATCTGGAAATTTGTTTAAAATACAGAAAACTAATAATAAATGAATTTTCATAGTTTCTGTTTTAAAGTTAAAAATATTTATATGTACATACATTACTTTTGTAACATTTTTACTTTCAATATGTATTGAATTTTATTACATGAATTTATAACAGCTTTTATTTTGCTAATCTGGCTTACAACGAATAAGTTATGCCAGTTATAGATAATTATTTATATTTATTCAAAATTTTGTAAATATTTTTATTATATAAATAAATAAAAATAAAATATAATTGCTTGTCCAATGGAGGCAAAGGAAGCGAAGTCAATAGCAAAGGTACTAGTGGAAAATGTTATTAAATTATGTTTTAGTTAACCTTATCATCACGAAACATTAGGCATAGTGGAAAGGAACCATAGAGTTCTCAATGAATCCTTTTTGTCTTTCGTAAAAGATAATAATTGGGTAAAATAGATTCCATACGACACATTTGCATACGACATAACTCCCCATGTAGTACTGAATACTTTTCATTTGAGCTGATATATGGAAAACTACCACGTTTACTAGGTGATGAATCATCCCAGGGTATACGATTTCGATAGTTATGTCAATGAACTAAAAGCCAGATTTAAGTATTCCCTACATAACACGAAACGTATGACGGAACAAGCAAAAGAAAATAGAGAGATAGAATCACACAAGAAGACGAATCAGGGATGCGAATGCAAATTTCAATTTCGTACAAAAGTGATTATCAAATTGTACTTTTTTGGCCTCAATTGTACCATTTTTTAGTATTAAAAAAAACTAAAACACCAATTATAGATTTCTTTAATATATTTATTTTTAATAAACATAACAAAAAAACTTTACAGAAAATGCAGTTGTACATTAAAAGAATACAATAAAAATATGTAAAATAAGGTACAAAAATCCATGAGATCAATATCATATTTAAGTAGATAACAAACTATTTGTTATCTTAAAATTATAGCAACAATAATTCCATAAATGTAACAAATCTTTCGTTAGGACTAGACTAGAAACTGTTGACAATTTATGCGATGCAATTTTCTTAATTCCCTTTTCAAAGTTGCTTCCAAAGTTATGTGACTTCAATTGCACGAAAACTGAATGTGAATAAACAACAAAATAAGAATACATATGAGTGTGAAAAAGAAACATGCACGAAAAACGAAAACAAAATAAGAATACATATGAGTGTGAAAAAGAAACATGCACGAAAAACGAAAACTGTGCCTTTTTTGTTACTCCGCTTGCTTCTCTACCCCGTTCTTCAACAATCGAAAATTGCATGCAATAATTATATGCAACAAAGTCGCCGTCTAAATTGGCACTAATATAAAAGATATTTACACAGATGTGACAGCAAAAATGAGTTGCCAAGAAAATACAGTTTGGTGCAAAAGTGAACCAATGGTTTAAATAAAACGAGCAACCTTTGTTTTTTATGGTGTTTATTTAATAAATAAAAAACTATTTACTTTAACGAAAATATACATCATTTAAAAATAAAACAACTAAAACATGAACATGTAATCCAAACTTACGTATCTAAAAACATAATACTTTGAAATTCAGGCCATTGGCTCACTTTTGCACTAAGGGTTTTCTAATCTTAATTTAATACTTTATCCAGTATCCCTTTGCTTTTTCCAACTGATTAATTCCCCTTAGCATGGATTCATACAGTTTCGATAATAATCCACAGAAATTGTTTTCCATTCAGCCTGTAACCTCTCCCACAGCTCACTGATACTCTTTTGGAGACTCTTCGTAATCTGCCAAACGACATTTTAAGTAAGATCGGGGCTTTAAGGTGGCCACTCCATGAGCCTAAATACCTGGGAACTAAGCCAACTAAGTGGGCCCACACCATACATCCCCAAACCATAAGAGAACCGCCTCCGTGCTTTATGGTCTGAGTTACATGGGCTGGGTTTGGTGTGGTTGATGGCTTGGCCCAATACCAAACTTTTCCATTCGATTCGTGTCTGTTGATTTTGGTCTCATCGGACCGTATTATCTACAAAATAAAGAAAACTGCCACATATATGACAAAATAAGCTAGTAAAATAATCATACCTTATACCAGTCCAAAATTTATATTTTTCCAAAAAGAATTTTTGCGCTTTTACGTTTTTTAGTGATAGTTTTGTCTTTTTCTTTTTAATACTGGCTTTGTAACCAACGCTTTTGAGAGCCCTTGGGACTGTCCATCTGCTAACATTGACCATTCAGAAACTGCCTCTTTTTTGCTCCTTATTTTGCCCGAAGTGAAAAGACGTCCAATGGCTCTAGCTTCGGTGTCACTGATTTTTTCTAGTTTTTTGCAATACTATTTGCCACTGTTCACGTTATCGGCTGTTGGTTTCATCGACATTTTTTTACTATTTTTCACTTTATTATGCATAAAATTAAAAAAAATTTTTAAGCTAACAATAAGTTTAAGCAATTTTAGTACCCTTTATTGAGTATTTTTTTTGTTGGTGCAAAAGTGAGCCAATTGCCTTGAGTTAAAAAGATCGATTTTTTCAAATGAAGAGAACGGATTTTGAGTAAGATTACTTAAATTTTAACAGAACTATAAGTATGAAATCTAAATAAGGAAAAAGTTTTGTTTTTGTAAAGCAAACAGAAAAATGACAGATTATTTACAAATATTTTTATATAACTCTTAGGCCCAATATTATAACTTGCCTTTAAGGTGCGTGTTAGTTAAAGGTAACTTTAGCTAAAGTGAGGAATAAAGTGACCTTTAACTTTTTTTGGTTATTACAACTTCCTTATAAAATAAAATTAAGTTTTTTGAAAATATGGCATTACCAGAGCAAAAACCAATTACTTTTGACAAATTAAAATGGTTTTTTAAAATACGTAGTGGCAACGACGTACTTTTATTTATTTACTTACAACAAACAAAAAATACAAACGAAAAACAAAATTTCTTCGAATTGTGTAAAAGATCAAAATGTTTGTTGTAAAAAATTTACATTGTCGACGCCGAACACAGAAATAAACCAAGCAGCAAAGATACGGTCAAAAAACTACACGGCAACTACACAGCAGAGCAGAAAATGAGGCTACTTCAAATGATTAAACCTTACGTTAAAAGTTAAAGGTAAGATGAACTTACCTTTAGCTTATCGGTCACTTTTAGGTTAAAGTATACTTATAATAACGAAAAACTAATAATCTGTCCGTTAAAATCCTATCGGCAAGTTATAATAATAAAAAATTGTAAGCAATAATAGATAGTAAGCAAAAATTAATTAACATATATTTTTTTATTGTTAATAAAATTTATATTAAAATGTTAATAGCATTCATAAGATATAAAATTGCAAAACAAGATCGTAAGTTAAAAAAAATAAGAACAAAAAATAAAATAGAATGAGTGTACACAGAAATAAACCAAGCAGCAAAGATACGGTCAAAAAACTACACGGCAACTACACAACAGAGCAGAAAATGAGGCTACTTCAAATGATTAAACCTTACGTTAAAAGTTAAAGGTAAGATGAACTTACCTTTAGCTTATCGGTCACTTTTAGGTTAAAGTATACTTATAATAACGAAAAACTAATAATCTGTCCGTTAAAATCCTATCGGCAAGTTATAATAATAAAAAATTGTAAGCAATAATAGATAGTAAGCAAAAATTAATTAACATATATTTTTTTATTGTTAATAAAATTTATATTTAAATGTTAATAGCATTCATAAGATATAAAATTGCAAAACAAGATCGTAAGTTAAAAAAAAATAAGAACAAAAAATAAAATAGAATGAGTGTACAAACACATTCTATGCGTACTGCATTATATTTTTACTGCATTGCTAAATGCAATACTGAAAAAAAATGCAGTAACCAGTAAAGTGTTACTGATTGCTGAAAGAAAATTGCAGTAACCAGTAACGTTTTATTCATTACTAAAAAAAAATTGCATTACAATTTTTGTTAAAACGTTAAAGCATACCATTACTTTTTTATTTATAATTTCAATTCAATTTTTTTAATAAAAAAACTGGTAAAAATCTGCCCTTGCGTTTTTCAATTTTATTCATATTTTTTTATTCAGAATCTTTACGAACCCACTTAAAAATTAACGTTTTTAGTTTTTTAAATATTAAAAAATCGGCCAATAAACTATTTTAATAAATATTATACATTATTAGCTTTTCTCAACACAAGCATTTCAAAATTTACATCGCTGAGTTTTTGCCTTCTGGAACGATTCACAATTCCTCTAAGAGACAATAATGCAAATAATAAAGCAAACAAATTTAAAAATTATAATTAGGCATATTTTTTTATAACACATATTTTAAGGTGGTATATTAAATGCTATAAAGAGCTAGTTTTTTGGATGTGAGTCAAACTTGGTTTAATGGCTTATTAGTTAAAATAAAAATAAATTTAAACTGGCTTAAGCCTAAGACTTGACAGATAAGGTAATGCTGCCATATTTTATTACAACAATATTTTATAGCCAAACATATGGTATCATTGAAAATACTTAATAAAAAATCAAAACAAATATTTTTTCAAACAAAAGCACGTGTTCACGAATTTAAATAAATAATTCAGACGAGTTCTAATTGTATTCGGCTTTCTTGTTATGGTCTTATTTAAATTTGCATATATTTCAGAATCGCTGAAATCTTCATAATATGAGGAATAATCCATTTTTATTTGTAAACAACTTTTTAGTATTTACGAAACAGCTGATTTATTTAGAGACGCTTTTCATCAGCTGTGTGTTTTGACATATGTAACTTTGTATATTTTGTATTTGTATTGTTCAATACACAAGACCCAGGGTCTTTTTTTGCAGTATGGAACTGATATTTAAACATTTTCAAATCATAATTATAATCAATAACTAATTACAAAAGTCATAAAAGTTGAGAATAAAAATTTTACTATTAATATCAAATATTTAGATCTCAAAACAAATTAACATTAAACAAATCATTAAAATGAGTCGAAAATAGAATCAGTTTAAAAAAAAATATATTAAATTTTAACATCAAAGAATTAAATAGAAAGATTAACGAAGTAGGTACAGTTTTAAAATGTTATTTTTAAATTGTCGTGCGTTACTTAAAATTTGAATGCTATGAGGAATTGAGTTCCAGAGAGATATTGCAAAAATATAGAAATACCATTTTGATATTAAACTTCTGTATCCAAATGATATTATTCTTTTACCCCTGAGGTCAGAGAAGTTAAGTTTGCTAAATAGATGGTGAGTGTAAATGATTTTATGTAAGAAGGTTAAAACTCTTATGTTGAGTAAATTATCAAACGAAATACCATAAAGCTGAGAGGAAAACAAAGATACTCTTGATCGCCTATGCAGACCAAATACATAACGTATTACATTGTTAAATGCGATGTTCAATTTTCCTTTGCTTACGCTGTCACACCTAGCAAACAGCTCACAACCGTACAATAAAACGGATATTAAATACGTTTTGGCAAGTAGAATCCTTATTTTGATAGGTGTACAGTGTTGCGTTTGCCAAAGCATTCTCGTCATAGAGAAAATACGACCACAAGCATAGTTAATGTGATCTGACCACGTAAGAGTGCAATTGAAAAAGATCCCAAGATTTCTAGCAGATTTCACTATCTCGATGGGTTGATTATTTATAAATATATTGGGTTGAAAATTAAATTTGGCAAGTCGTTTTTGAATCACAATACATTTAGATTTTTTGGGATTGATCCCGAGGCCATTTGCTGAAGCCCATGTTTGGATGCGATTAAGTTGCTGATTTAAGGATATAATACACTGGTTGATCAAGGCATTGCTACAACTGGTATAACGTTGAACGTCATCTGCATACATTCTTACATTGCAATTAGTTAATATACTAGGGAGATCATTAGAGTATATTGAAAATAATAGGGGCCCGACTATAGATCCCTGCGGAACCCCTCTTAGTACAGGCAAAGCTTTCGATCTTTTGTTTTGAGTTTCAACATACTGATACCTGCCACAAAGATATGTCGAGATTAATCGAGTAGCAGTCGAAGAAAAATTAAAAAAATTATTCAGTTTGTGACAAAGTATATTGTGATCCACAGTATCAAACGCTTTGGAATGATCCAATAGCACCAGAAAAGTAGTTTTACCATTATCAAGCTCTTTTCTGATCTCCTCGGTAACATCGACTAGGGCTGTTGTACAACTGTGTTTTTTTCTAAATCCGGATTGACGATCTGTGAGCAAGTTGTTAGTTTCCAAAAAAGAAGTCATTTGATTATGCATAATTCTTTCGAAGACCTTAGAAAGATATGGTAAAATTGCTATGGGTCTATAATCAGATCTGGTTTTGGGTATAGGTATTATTTTAGCTATTTTCCATTTCGAAGGAAAGTAACTCGAGGTGAGTATTTTGTTGTAAAATAACGTTATCATAGGAAGCAGTTAAGGTAAAAGGATTTTCAAAAACTTCGGGTTAATTCCATCAACTCCCACAGAGTTGGACTCTATCGACAAAAAAACTTGATAAAATATCACATTGATCCACAGCAGCGAAAGAGAAAAAAGATTCTGAGTTGTTGTTAGGAGTATTGTTCATATAATAATTCCGGTCAGCTTCTACCATTGGAATATTCAAAAACTTTTCATTTAAAATATCAGAGTCAATTTCGCAGGCTTCCTGACTTGTAGATTTGCCAATACCAATTTGACGTATTGTTTGCCATGTTTTTTTGGAGCTAAGTGCGAAAGAAAATTTTTCAGCATAGAATTCAGATTTTGCATTTTTAATCCGTTTATTGGTTGTTCTCTTAGCCGTTCGGTAATCTTCATGTAATAATGTAGTTTTAAATCTTTTCCATCGCGCATACGCTAAATCCCTTTGATAGATGGCTTCTTTTATTTCAGACGAGAACCAGGGTTTTTGTTTCTGACCAATAATCTTCGTTTTCAGAGGGACTGTTATATTAAATAGATGATTTTTGTTGTGTTCTAGAAATGAAAGCTGATCATCTACAGAACTAAAATTATATAAAAGATTCCAGTCAATTTTTTGAAATTCATCCCCTAGGAGTCTAAAATCAATGTTTTTGAAGTCGCGAAAGGTTATTATATGGATCGGTATTAATAATTGAAAATTGTAGGCCATAAAAATGAGATCATGTTTTGAAAAACATGACGCAGATAGTTGGTCATATAGAAGGATGTTAGATTCATTGCTTACCAGAAACAGATCAAAGAGAGTATTAGTTGTGGCAGTGAAGTGTGTAGGAGTAATGGTATTTGGAGACATTAAACCTAGTGAAGTATAGTCGTCAGGAAAACGACGATCTACTAAAAGATCAGAATTAAAATCACCTGATATTATAACGTCATCATACATAGCTGTTTGTATCTCAAGAGTTTTAATAAACCGACTGGTACTTATGTTCTTATTGGGTCTATAAACGCTACCCACTAATAATTTTCTTCCTTCATTGTTAACTTCGATGAATAGATACTCAACCAGATTTATGGGATCCGAATTATTAACATCTACAGCGTCACCATTGTCGCTAGACGTGTATTTGATGCTAAAAGATATACCCTTTTTAATGTATATTGCTACGCCTCCATATCCATCTTCTCTATCAACTCTTCGCAAGTTATATCCACTAAGTGAAACAAAGGAGTCCATTATGTTGGGATCAAACCAAGTTTCTGATACACATATAAAATGAACACCAGAATTCTCAAAAATTAATCTAAATTCATCGAACTTCTTTTTCAAACTTTGAACATTAATGTGACATATTTTTATACCTTCCTTCTGTTTAGCCAGAACTTTGACCATATTTGCAACTCTATCTCTGGAACGAAATCTATAGCTATCGATCATTGATAAGTTGAAAAATTAATGAAAAAATAACGCACTAGTCATAAATTGCTGTAAAACTATTTTTATATATAAACATCATTCTAACGTCAATTATCAAAATTAAAAAAATATTTAAAAAATATGTAATAAATATTAAGTTTAAACTGACATAATTAAAGAAAATAATATAATTAATTAACTAAAAAAGGAGTCCGTATAAATTTACTGCTGAGTGAGAGGTTGGTTTGATAAGTCATCATAAAATTTATCAACAGCAATCATAGGTTCAGGTTCTCGAAATAACTCGTACAAATCGTCTAGCTCATCAATGCGAATTAAATTGTTATCGGCAGTATTTTTTATGTAAACAAAACCACGCATACTAAAGGCACTGTGAATACGATTTTCCTTTTTAAGCTTAATTGCGGCACGTAAAATATTAAAATTAGTCTGAGTCAGGTTTCTTTCACAAAAAATTTGCTGTCAGAAGATTCTCCAATATGTTTTAAGTTAAAATAAAAACCTTTATTAATTTATAGATAGTTAGCGAATGATTTAAAAAAAAAGTTTTTGTCATATGGAGACCACATCTTCACGATTATAACCGCATCTTTTGAATAATTTTTGTTTTTGTTGTTAAGGTTCTGTAGACTATATATAGTTTTGACAGCAGAAACAGAAATATTAATAGCATTGCAGATTTTTTCAAATATTAAAAATAAATTCTCATTGTCCTTGTATGGAATTTCATTTAATCGCAATTCGCATGACACATTTTTATTTTCTTGTTGCTTAATTTTTGTTTTAAGAAAATTTATTTCAGTTTGCATTCTATTTATGTTGACCGTGACTGTTTCTAATTGTTGAACTCTTTCAGTAACATTATTAAATTCTTTCTTAAGAATAGTGAAACTCTTTTCAAACACACCTAAGAGTTCTGTTTTGCACTCAGTGAATTTATTGCTTATCATTGTTTAAATTTCTTTAGAGAGTTTATCAAAACGTTTATCCAATATATTTCACGATTTAAATGGGGAGACTGTGTTTGTGTTTGCCAACCGCGGTGGTTTACATGTATTACCGATAAAAGAGTTTTTTAGATTATCTCTTAAACGTTTTTGTGTAGGATTATTTATCATTGTTGTTATTGTTGTAGGGTTAAGATCAAGTGTGTTAAACTCTTCTTGTGCATAAATTTCATATTGCGTTATGTCTGTTTCTTCATACCGTTAGTAATATTGTGAACGCTTAGGCCTTTGTTATTATTTTTCCTTTTACTTCTTTTCAAAGAAGATTTTTTAGCAGATTTTAAGCAAGGCATAAGATTTACTATAGTTGTTGTTGTTATGGTGTTATTTTAAAAATTAAGGGTGTTTCTTTTAAAAATTAATTAAAACAAAAAATACAATAGTTTTTTGTGAATTTTCAGTTTGTTATTGAAAACTTAGTTCTTTATTTATTGCTTGGTGCAAAATTTATGATTAAAAAAAGTTAGGTTTAACTCTCCAAATTAAAACAAAATAAACTTGATCTCAAAAACAGCATTCCAAGTTTAAACCAATAAACAAGGTTAAACTAAATCCAAAAAACTAGCTCTAAGTGTCTAAATGATTTCTTGGTACAAAATTACTGATAACTGCATCTATTTAAGTATTCAGTAAAAAAAAAAAATACTGTTTACTATAATTTTTTTTTCAGTAATCAGTAAAACGTTACTGGTTACTGCAATTTTTTTATCAGTAATCAGTAACAGTTTACTGGTACTGAAAATTACGTTGCATTATCAGTGAAAATTTATTTTTACTGAAATTTTACTGGTATTGTAAATTTCCCAACTATGCTTTTAAGCAATCCTCCATTTTATCACTTTTAGGAATTGTATGATTCCTCTTGATGGTGTAGTGTATGCATACTGTAGAGTATTCAAGTAGTGCATACTGTAGAGTATTCAAGTAGGGAAATTTAAAACTATTCAAGCTAACATTGAAATACATGTGTTATTAACAAGATATTGAAAAACCCAAAATATAAAAAAACTAAAAGGGTTTCTTATTTCATTGTATTCATTTCAATTGTGTATGATGCATTTTATGACCGCACTAGTAGTAGTAGTTATTCTTTATTTATATTTTAAAATTTAGCAATATATGTACATTTTTAATTTTAATATAGAAGTTTTTAAGATATACAATATAAATCCAACTTTGACTCTATGTCGTCAGTCGGAATACTTTTTGATAATAACTTTATACATGAATACATTTCTTTTTATACATTAAATTTAGCTATTAAATAATTTCGATATATTACACATATTTTCATATAATTTTCCAATAACTTACAAAAATGTGTTTTACCATTTAATACATTTATTATTTCCTCTTCACTAAGTACAGTTTTTCCAAAAATTTGAAGCCCTAAATTCCCTTAAAGTGTAACAACGTCCTATAAAATGTTCTATGTCTTCTTTAAAATTGCAAAGTGAGCATAAAATTGAAGTATTCTCATTAAAATTATTACCATTTAGCTTAATCATATCACTTTTGCCTTAAATATCCATGTTATATCTTCAATCTTTGTGTAATCGGTCATATATTTAACTCCTGCAAGTGGATCTAGTTTTCCAAAAATTCTACTTGTTTGGTCTTCTTGTGACAGTTCATTTTGTTTATATTTAATTCTTAACGCATTCAGTAAATGTTCACGATTTGCATTCTTTGTGTTTTGTTAATGTTTAGTTGTTGTGTCCAAAACATTTCACAATCTGCACTTATCTTTTCTGATCCTTAACCCAAAGTAGTTGATTCTGTACTAGGAGTTTAGTGAGCTGATTTGGAAGTCTTTGTTGGTCGTATTCAAACATGGTCCCATAGATATAAGTGTAGGTCTAGTGTGTACAAATGCCCGTTTTCCATTCCAGTTTCTAACATAAGTATATGGGTTGGTGTAAAACTGGGAAGTTTTAAAATTTTCTTTATAAAAAACAGCTGCAGTTTATCCACCTCTTCAAAAAGTGAGAAACCCCATACCTGGGCCACATAAATTTGAACAGCTCTACTCACTGCCAAAGAGAGTTTCCATTTAGATCTTAGCGATATATTAGATTTGTTGAGAAAGTTATTCCAAGTTATATTCATGCTATTTTTCGCAGATATGTTTCTATCATTGTGGGAGACAATATGACGCCTAGATAAAAATACTCGGAAACTATTTGTGTTTGCCGGAAAGCAGTGAAAAGGTTCCAAAGAAATGAATGACAAAATATATGTTTTTTTTTTTTAAATGAGAAAAGGTCTCAGTTTATTTATATAAAAAAGTATATTACCTTTGCAAAGAGCTTCGGGTGTATATAGTTGACAAGTTAGATTGTAACTAGTAAAAAAAGAAGCCAAAGGCGGCTGACAATATAAAAAAGGAGTACCGTTAACGGTTTTACTAGTTAGAATTTATGTAAATACTGCCACCAATGTTGTAAAAGAGGGGAGTAAAATATAGATCCTAACGTAGTATTAACCCAAATAGGGAAGGTGGTACCAAAAGGGCACCAAAATAGAATAATCCAAAATAAAAGGTTTTGGTTAAAACATTGCCGGCCACCTTGCAACATATAGGCATGTTGCAACAAATCTTAATAATTTACATTTAAGGAAAAATATAAAATAAGAGTCTAATTTATGTTATATGTTTATTATATTCATTTTTTTTTCAAAAAACACTTAAAACTACGACGATGATCCAAGAGGATCCTAGGCCCAAAGGGGATCGTGGTGACACAAGGGGTGTCTGTTGATCCAAAGGATCGTTGACCCAAAGGGGCCAGGGTTGATCCCGAAAGATCTTTAGTCCAAAGGGGACAGGGTTGATCCCGAAAGATCTATAGTCCAAAGGGGACTGGGTTGATCCAAATGGATCTATATTTTAAATTGGAGATTGGCCAGATATGACCCACCCAAATATCGTATATTGAGCCAATGGAAGGCCCGGACTCGAATAGACTTTGCCCCTGAGCACTTGAGGGCTAACTTCAGGTCCTAAAACTAGAGCTACACGACCAGAAACATTAAAAGTAGGATCAGCCAGCTGAAAACCAGCAAAGCTGTCCCGGACGGTGTCCGAAACCGTCTCCGAAGGAGTTTTAACACCTACCATTTTCGTCACCTTTGCAGTAAAGCTAATTTGCTGAGAAGCATCGTAGGACGACCCGACCGTTAAACGGCAGTATTTGATGCCATCCATATTGGACACTGGTAACCTCAGGTTTTGAACCAAGGTTTCGTAAATGTAACTAGCGTTACAACACGGGTCCAGTGCCGCACGAACCGGGATCGACCTTTTCGGAAAATATAGTTGAGCCACAATAGTAGGCGAAAACGTGACAATATATCGAATAGGCAACGAACAAATTCCAGACACGGACGGAGAGTTGTGCTGTGCCACAACAGTGGTTTTAGGCTGGTCTGAGGCAGTCTTCCTGGACGAAGAAGTTTGCACAGATCGTTTGGTTTTAGGACCAGATTTGGAAGAAGAAGGAGCATGCAAAATCGAATTGTGATTTCCATTACAATGGCGGCATTTAGCCGAACTCGGACAGTTTTTGGCTTCGTGGGTATGAGTCAAACAACGGGAGCAGTAGTGGTGAAGAAGCACAAAGCGAAGCTTTCGTGCGTGACTTGCCTTCCGAAAGGTAGAACAAGACCGCAATGGGTGTCTACCACTACAAACTCGTCATTGAAGACTTTTCACTTCCATTTTCTTTGCGGACGTATTCGAGGCCGGGTCTCCATTAGAAGCCGATGATGATTTGGGTGTCGAAGATTTAGCGGTTACTTCGTTTAAAGTAGGCACCGCAACCGGAGTAGGTACCTCAGAAGGAGGTGAAACCACATGAATAGGTGGCACGACAGCTGGTCATCAAAAAGAGTTTTTAAGGATTCCATTATGCTATGTTAGGAGATAAAAAGTGTTATTCGAGAAAATAGATTTAATTGGTCAGAATGACCAGTTTTGCGATATGTCGCCTTACAACCCCGTTCGCGGTCCGTACATCAACGACTCTAATATGACCGTCACTTCCCGGATAAATTTTAACTACTCGACCTAACCGCCAGGAAGTTGGAGGAAGCTGCTCGTGCCGGATCACGACCAAATCATTTTCCTGAATCTCGCGTTTAGCGTTTCTCCATATATACCATTTGTGTAAGCTCATTAAATATTCCTCCTTCCACCGACGGCAGAAATGTTGAGAAATAGCCTTCATCTCCTGGAAGCGATTAACCAGACTGATTGGGGAATCAAGTACTGGAGGCTCCGGTGGAGCTAATATCGGAAACCGATTAGAAAGTGACCAGGGGTCAGCGCAATTGGTTCCTGTGGACTGTCAGACATGGGACAAAAAGGTCTCGAATTAAGACAAGCTTCTATTCTAGAAAGAATAGTCGAAAGTTCCTCAAAAGTATACTTAAAGGACTGTGCCTCTTTTCGAAAGTGAAGTTTAAAACTCTTCACACCGGCTTCCCAAAGTCCACCCATATGAGGAGAGCCCGCTGGAATAAAACGCCAAGAAAGGCCTTGAATGCCGTAAGATGAGCATACAGTGTTTTGACTTTCCCGAACAAAAGTCCTAAAATCTCTTTCCAATTCACGCGACGCACCCACAAAGTTTGTGCCGTTGTCCGAAAATATTGTACTAGGGCAACCTCGTCGCGAAATAAACCGTTGAAAACAGACAAAAAAGTAGCAGTTGACAAATCAGATGTCGCTTCTAAATGTATTGCCTTTGTAGAAAAGCAAACAAATATGCACACGTAGCCTTAGTAATCTTGCAAGCTCGACCCGTAAAACTTTTAATATCAAAAGGACCAGCAAAATCAACACCTGTGGTAGTAAAAGACCTATCAAGAAGGGTCCTCTCCGGCAGAAGAGCGGCCATAATTTGACTGCAAGAACGTTTCCTGTCAAGAACACAACGCTTGCAGCCGCTAATAACGGCTCGAATTTTAGATTTAAGTCTAGGTACCCAATATTCGATCCGAAGAATTCCCAGCATTAATTGATTTCCACCGTGAATGGAAATTAAATGAATAAACTCAGTCAAGAGTAGCGTAAATCTGCTTGAGTATGGTAAAATAATTGGGTGTTGTTCGGTATATGTGAGCGAAGGCGATTTTACCAAACGACCATTCAACCTCATAACGCCATCATTATCCAGAAAAGGGTTCAAAGTAACAAGACTACTTTTCGGAGGTAAAGGTTCCCTATCCAAAAGACAACGATACTCCTTCGGAAAGTGCTTTTGAGCAACTTTGGCCAAGTGTAATTTAGTTCGATTCAATTCGTTACACAAAAGAGTCTTATTCGAATACAAGCGACGACCCGACTTATGATTCGGGTGAATGTTGTAAAAGAATCGTAATATATAAGATATTACGCGAAGAGCCTTATCAAAACGAGAATAGTCCTTCAAAATATCAACATAAATATCACTACCACTTTTGTCCGTAAAAAACGAAGCATAAACTTTAACTACACGACCCTCAATATCAGTGTCAAGATGAGAAAGATCCGTGATGTTCCATTGCGATTTACCTTCAGCAAGCCATGGTGGCCCATGCCACCAAAGTGAACTATCAGATAACTCTGAGGGAGAAATACCACGACTACTCAAATCGGCGGGGTTATCTTCCGATCGGACATGATACCAGTTATGTCGACCAACATTCTCCTGAATCCTGCAAACCCTATTAGCAACAAACGTGGTCCAGGAACAAGGGTCCTTTTTCAACCAGGACAGAACTATAGTAGAATCTGTCCAACAATAAATTCGCCGAAGACGAATATCAATTTCACTGAGAACAGTTTTCAAAAGCTCAGAAGCCAAAACCGCACCGCAAAGTTCCAAACGTGGTATTGAAATTGATTTAATGGGGGCCACTTTTGTTTTACAAGATAACAAATGAGTATGAATTTCGCCGGTAAGGGATTCGATACGAATATATATCACCCCCGCGTATGCCTTCTCCGAGGCATCCGAAAAAACGTGGAGTTCGACAGAAGAATCAGTCGTATAGTGAATCCATCTCGGAATTCTAATTTTATTAACTTCGTGGTAAGAAGCAACAAATTTTTTCCAATCATTTTCAGTAGAGAGTGGAAGTAAATCATCCAAATCGATGTTATCGAGCCATACTCTCTGCATAATCATTTTCGCCACAATCACAACGGGACCTAGCCAACCAACAGGATCAAACAACTTGGCAATAATAGACAAAACTTCCCTCTTCGTATGATTTGATTTGTGTGCGATTGGATCCACTTTAAAGAAAAATGAGTCCATCTGAGCATTCCATTGAATCCCCAAAGTCTTTGAACTACTTGACTCGACAAAAGTCAAAAGTTTGGCATCGACTAAATGTTCCGGCGGAAAACCTTCTAAAATCGAGCGATCGTTGGAAGTCCACTTTCGGAGATCGAATTTTGCCGAAGCTAAAGCAGCAATAAGCTGATCACGGGCAACTAGAGCAGATGAAATATCGTGAGTACCTGTTAAAACGTCGTCAACGTACATGCACTTTCGTAGAATGTGCGATGCAACAGGGTACTCAGCATCTGAATCGTCGGCCAATTGCAACAGGGTGCGTATGGCGAGATACGGGGCGCAATTAACACCGAACGTTACCGTCTGCAACTCATAATCCTTAACGTTCTCCGTAGGAGAATCTCTAAACCAGATCCGTTGAAACGGAGTATGAGCAGAATCAACCCGAATTTGTCTATACATTTGCGTTATGTCGCAATTAAAAACAAATTTAAAAAGTCGCCAACGAAGTATTAAAAGAACCAAATCTGACTGCAAAGTGGGGCCCACATAAAGACAGTCATTTAGACTCACTCCATTTGACGTTTTATTCGATGCGTTGAAAACGACGCGCAACTTGGTGGTCTTCCGTTCAGGCTTAACTACTGGATGATGTGGCAAATAACAAGTAGAAGCGGAAGCTGGATTCGAAATAAGTTTCATATGATCCAATTGCAAATACTCATTAACGACGTTGTCGTACATTTTATTGATCTCAGGTCTCCGTAAAAGAGAGGATTCAGTTCTGAGATATTGTTTAAGAACACTTGACCTAGATGTACCCAAATATAAATGTTGAGGAAATTCAGGCTTGAAAGGAAGCATAACAATGTAGCGACCATCAGCACCTCGACGTGTAGTCTTTTCATAATTTTCCTCACAAATTTTATCATAAGTAATTTTCTTTTTAGGAGTGTCCTCAAGTTCCCAAAATCTAAGAAGATTTCTATTAAGGCAATCTTCCTCTGAAAATTCGACTTTAGTAGAAAAGACGTGAACTTGAGGTTGTGAAACTGGCCCCGTAATAATCCAACCAAAAACTGTGTTCTGAGCCACCATTGAGCCCATAAAGTCCCGAGGAAGTTCCCTTAACTAAACCTCGGGATATAATTCACCACCTAGCAAAATATCAACTGGCCTACTTTCGTAAAATTTAGGATCTGCATAGCGAAGATTTGGTAAAGTTGCCTTCGCAATCGAAGGTATTTTAAAGGATGGTAAACTTTCAGATACCTCAGTAACGACAAGAGCCAAAACTTCCAAAGAAAATGATGAATCCAAAGAAGAGCCAATTTTGAACGAACAAAGCCTCTTTGAACTAGAGGACATGCGCTCGACGCCAGAAATGTGAGCGTTTGTGGGATATGTAGAAAGTTTCAAGCGATTTTGCAACCGTTTCGATATAAAACTTCCCTCTGAAGCAGGATCAATGAGAGCACGCGACTTATATTCTTAAAGTGTATTATTAATAAAAAAAAAATAATAAAAAAAAAACAAATAAAACACGCATTTTTATTTCTTGTCAAAATTCCTTTATTTAACTTTACTCCAGAACGGAAGAACTAAAACTAAACTTACAAAAATTCTTTTATTCTTTCTTGACTTAAACTTTAAAGTCTTTGTTGTATTGGCAAGTATTCTTATTGGTTAATTTAGTTAAAATTTTTGTTACCCGAATATGTCGATCTTGCATTTCTGTATATTAAAAACATTGTTATTGGTCAACACATTAAACTTTCCTAGCTTCAATAAATTGCAATGTTGCAATTTATTGCAGACAAATTTCAACTGAATTTTCGTGAGAACGGAAATATCATATTTTTGTTGTGCAATTTTATAAAGTTCACTCACACTTGCCAACACAAAAAGATTACTTTGATACACTTTCCAAAAATAAATCAATTCTATCAGGTTTGGTAGAATTATATGTAACTACTCCCCCCTTTTGATTAGAATTCTCCTGAATTCTCTTATTTAATATAATTTTTACATGTTTATGTTTTATTATTATTATCAAAATTAAAATTAGTATTACAAATACAATGATAATATTACATCCATATGTTAGCTTAGTGTGGTATTTTAGTGTCTTGATATTCTTTACATTATTTTTGTGTTCAACTTCGATTTCTTGAAATGAGAGAAATTTTGATTTGTATTGATACTTTCTATAATTTGTTTTTCTTCTATATTTTCAACAATATTTGAAAAGTAATAGTCTTTAATTCTAACTGAACAATTATTAAAATTTATTTAGTAATTTCCATTTAAAGTGATCTTTTCCAAGTTACAGTTTTGTATGATACTTATGTTTATTGCATTTTTTATTATAACTGCATCTATATCTAATTGTATAATTTTCAAATCTTTATTTTTTGTAATTGACAATTGTTTTTCATTATACAGTGATTACTCAATTTTAAATTCCTTAAATGCTTATTTTCTTCAAATTTATATGTTTTATTTTCGAAATCAACTGTTTGCTCTATTACAGAATCTATTTCATCATTGTGAACATTAGGTAGTGGAACAATATATCTTAATTTAACTATTATAAATGTTTTAGGTATTTTAATACCAAAAACTAGACATGACTTATTGTAATATGTTGTTCCTATCTGAATATGTTTTAATTTATTATAATCAATTTCATATTTCATTATTTCATTGTTAGTCAAAATACTTGGATGCACCATGCCGTATTGTGCGGAAATAATATTGTCTTGTAAATGCTCTATTTTATTTTTAATAAGTTGTATATAATTGTTCCAAGTATATATTTTGTTCTCTTTCTGTTTCCATAAATTTGTTTATAGAATTTAACTCTGTTTCTATTATATTTCTGTCATTTTTTACAATAATTTTTAAGTTGTTTATATTCTCATTAAAATAGTTATTAATTAAAACTTGTTGATCATTGTTAGTTTCAATTTCATCAATCTTAAAAAGATGTTTTTGGATATTCTGTCTGTCTTCATCGTCCATAGTCCCAACAACCATTTCGACATACTACCCACACCGTTAATAAGTCCGCGTCGTTGTCTGTTTTGTTTTGGTATTAACGTTACAAGTTTATTTCTAGCATCTAGTAGTTCTAGTTGAAGTATTTGTTTATTTTTTGTTTTCATTAAAATTATATTTTCTGTCATTTGATCTATAATGCTTTTTATTTCGTGTAAGTTTACTATGTGTAGTATTATGTCCGAGTCCTTCACTATTTCCTGATCCTTCATATAAATCTCTACGTATCCGTTTTGTTCTGTCAATGACCTAGTGGTTATTTCTCCTTCAATTATTGTCATCTGCGTCATTATTAGAAGCCAAATAGTCAGTATCTGTAAATTTATATGGTATTTTAATGTTACTAGGATGTACTCTTTCTAGTTTTGATCTTTTATATTTTGGTTGTTCTTTATGTCTCACTGCCTTATAGTTCCTTATGAACCCTTCTTCCCTACTTTCTCTGTAGTTTTCTCTAGACCGATTTAACTTTTCTATTACCTTTCTTTTGTTTTCTTTTAGATTCTGTCTAACTTTGTTCTCATCTATTTTCCCTTGCTGAACCTCACTTGGGGTACCCTGGATAGTTGAATGATATCGTTCATTATAATTCCTAACCGATCTCTGAATTAATTGTTTTATTCCTACTCCTTTATCCATTTTATACATAATTCTAAATTTTTCTGCGATCGTACTATGTACTCTTTCGATGTCTGAGTTACCTGTATGACTACACAGTGACGCAATATTCAACTTTTTGACTCCAAACAAAAAAACACTTATCCCAGCCGAAAGTACTCGATGAGAGGAGAAAAGTAATTTCTGGATTTTGCTAGATTGGTTGCCGTTCGTTTTTTATGAGCCTCTATAGTTTTTTCGCCAAATTCGATTTTGAGCACTTTTTTGCAATTTTCTTCTATTTTTCGCATGGCCATAGCTCGAAAAATGCTGTGAATTTTTTTTGCAGTCTTCAGAAAAGTTGTAGCTCTTGACTCGGCCAACAAAAACGCTGAATATATTAAGTTGGAAAAATTCATCTTCATGCTCAAAACCCCAAAAATGTCGAAAAAATTACCACTTTTTTCACAGATTTTTTCCGTTTTTCAACTACAGCTCTTGAACTATTGAAAATTTTACCAAGCAATCAAGGGAAGACGTGTAGCCTATAAAATTATAAACAACTTTCCAGTACATAGTAACTTCATACGACCACTCCTTGATACGGATTTTGCCATACAAATGTGATTAATTTTCATTTTTTTTTTTGATTTTATTGTTTTTATTGAGCAAACGTTTAAAAAAGGCACATGTATATTTTTTTTGCAATTTAGTATTGAATTTTCTGATTAAAGTGAAAAACATGAAAATATGTGAAAGAGTATGAAAAAAAGTATAAAAAAAGGCATCAAACGGGTATTAATTTCTATTTTTTTTTTGTTAATCAGTATCGTCGATGTCCATTTGGGCTGTCTGGCGCGAAGTTGATGATTTGACAGTTGACGTTCCAGAAGTGGAAGGCCGAAATTTCTTCGCATCTGGTTCGCTTGATTCGTCGTCTGATTCTGAGCTTAAAATAGCCACGGCGATATCTTCTGCGTCATTTCCAGTTTGTGGAGTGAATAACGGTACATCTTCTTCTGTATGTCCTTCTTTATTATCCTCCGTCAACTCGTGCTCGAATCGTGATATCTTTTGAGACCACCAGCATACTTCAGCAATCATTGCGTCGATTTTCTTACCTTTGAAACATCTTTCCATCGGCATGGTTACCTGGTGGAATCGTTCACCCTGCTCGTCTGATTCTGTGGGCAGTTGTTTCAGGAACACGTCTAGATGATGGTGCATAAAATGGAGTTTTAATGTCATCGATGCATGAATGGAATCAAAGGCAGTGATCATATTCTTCACCAATTGCGTTGCTTTCTCATTGTCCACGCGGTTTTTACCCAAAACATCTTGAATAACTGCTTTTATTGCAATCCAAGCTTCAAGTTTTTTGGCAGACAATACTTGCATGAAAGCTTCACTTTTAATGAGTTTGTGGATGTCTGGTCCATTTAACACACCTGTATAAAAAATGAGAAAAAGCAACAAGTAACATACATAAAAAACAGTGCGAATATAGCGAAGTGAATCAACATTAATGCTAAAAAATGAAATACAATACCTGCAGTAATTTTATCATTGCTTAGTTTCGGAAATATTCGTTTCAAGCAATCGAAAATCTGATCGTTTCCTTTGACGGCCACTTCAATAAACTTTTTCACGATGCCCAATTTTATATGTAGTGGCGGTAGCAAAATATTATCAATATTCTCAATTAACGGTTTGTTGAACAAATTCAAATGCTTTTGATTCTTCAGATCTCTTTTCACCCAATGTGTGGCCTTATAGTGGTCATGTTTATACCGCGAATCCCATGTGCAGTAGAAGCAGAAGAATTTCGGGAAGCCGCCTTTTTCAATGACACCTTGCAAAATATTTACTACTTTTAAGTCGCAGCAAATTTTCCAGTTATGCTGCGTATATTTGATTTTGTCCAATATATCTGCTATGACTTCATAACATTCCTTCATATCCGTTCCGAATGCCAACGGGATGGATGGCATTTTATTTGTAACATGTAATAATACGGCCTTCAAACTTAACGTGGAGCCATCTATAAATAATCTCCAGTCGGCAGCATTATATTCCAAACCCATTTTGTTCACTAAGGCTTTTATGTCGTTGCAATATGTGAACGTATTCAAATCATTGACGTTGTATAGTGTTTGGAACTCAGCTTGGCGTTTACGGTAACCGCTGGCGATAACGTTTTTCTGTGTGAGCTTTCTGCGCTTCATAAATGTAGTGAAAAATTCGGCATCACGCTGCGACAAACAAAATTTGGCTACGAGGAAATCGATTTCTTCTTGTGCTAGTGGCCTTGCTGCATCATCTGCGATTTCAGGGAAAAAATCCGGATCGAAGTGACCATAGTTGGTGTTTCCACTTTTTAATGACATCATTGACAGCATACTCGGACTCGGTGGTTTTGGTACTTCGGCATCATCGGGCATCGGTATTGGTAATGCAGCGGAGTCAGAGGCATTATATACTTTTGCTCCGCGTTTTTTTCTAGTCATTTCTTTGGTAAAATTTACGCAAGCGTAGCACTTGTCTGGCTCATGTACCCCGAACGTATTCCTTACCCACAGCATTGGCTTGGCATACCGTAAACATACATTTCTTTGATGCAACCACCCCAAGAGATTGCCATAACATAATGAACACACCGTATTTGGCGTATGTTCGTCACCACTTGTATCCTCTTCACCGAAATAGAGTTTATATGCGAGTTTAAAATCATTAGAAAATAAATTTTTCCGTTCTTTTTTTCCATGTTTTGGCTCTAGTTTACCACAAACGTAACAGAAACTATCTAATTTCGAGCATCTTTTCATTTTCAATCACTCACTTCAATCACTTATATAAAAAAAGTAGAATGACGTAATTAATTTTATTGTAGAAATTGAAATCGTGGCAGTTTTATTTTTTATTTTCACTTTATCTATTTAGATTTTCGATCCAAAAATCAAAAATTTACCATATGCGTTTTCTGACAAACGGTACAAACAAAATCAAAAATATCAACAACTTCTAGTCCAAAGTCCAACATGTAACAACAACTTGACAAACATTAGTATATACATTTACTTTGTTCTTTCGTTAAAAAAATAACAACAACGATTTTGACAAATGCGCATTTATTTTGTTGTTTCGTATATAAAAATTAAAATAAAAAATTGCAAAAATGTTTGTCAAGGAGTGGTCGTTTATAGGCTACATTTCTTCCCTTGATTATTTGGTAAAATTTTCAATAGTTCAAAAGCTGTAGTCGAAAAACGGAAAAAATCGGTGAAAAAAGTGGTAATTTTTTCAACATTTTGGGGTTTTGAGCATGAAGATGAAATTTTTCCGACTTAATATATTCAGCATTTTTGTTGGTCAAGAGCTACAACTTTGCTGAAGACTGCAAACAAAAATTCACAGCATTTTACGAGCTATGGCCATGCGAAAAATAGAAGAAAATTGCAAAAAAGTGCTCAAAATCGAATTTGGCGAAAATACTATAGAGGCTCATAAAAATCAAACGGCAACCAATCTAGCAAAATCCAGAAATTACTTTTCTCCTCTCATCGAGTACTTTCGGCTGGGATAAGTGTTTTTTTGTTTGGAATTTTTGTGTTGTACTGTGCTATTAGGTTTAGTAAGATGTAATTCTATATTTTCGTTATTCAAAAATTCTTTTATTCTAACAGCGTTAAATTCGTTGTCTGCAACGATCTTTTTCGGTTTACCGAACTTAGCGAAATGTTCCTCCAGTTGCTCGATAATTGTTATAGTGTTCCTATCATTTAATGAATATGCTGCGGCGAATTTAGAGAACTTGTCTATTGTTGTGAGAAAATGGAATCCCTTTATAACATACGTATCTATGTGTATTATTTCATTTTTCGTTACTGGTGTTTCTGTATCTGAAAATTTTGGTTTGATTGGATTTCGGTCATATTTTACCTCCTGACAGATTTCGCACTGATTAATTACTAACTGAATTATTTCCATAAGTTTTGGGTAATAAATTTTATTCTTAACCTGATTATAAGTTTCGTTTATACCCGAGTGTACGCTTTCTCTTACATGGTATGGGGATATTTGCCTGATTGCCTCTACTTCCGTTTCTATATCTTGAGCCCTCATTGTACATTTAGTGAAATCTATTTGTCTATCGTTTGAGAACATCTCTATTAGTTTCTCCTGTACCACGTTGTAACGTCTTTCAGAAAGTTCTGAATATATGCCAATTTTTCCTTTCTTAATATATCTCCTAAATATATCACCCATCTGATTAAAATCGTGTTCCGCTATAAATATAATCCTTTTGCCGTGTAATAATTTCATTTCCTCAACTTTATTATTTGTTAATATTATTTGGGTTTTGTATTTGTTGACTATTTCTTCCCTAATGTAGAAATGATCCTGAAGATTTTCTTCTGCTGAATGAACTGTAGCTATAGACACATTTTCATCTTCCACATTATTTACAATATTAAATTTTGGTTCGTCATCTCTGTCCTGTTCAAAGTTAGTTTCATTAACATTTTCTAGTCTACTTAGAAAATCTGCCACTCTGTTCTCTTTGCCCTTTATGTACTCAATTCCAAAATCGTACTCGCCCAATTTTAAGAGCCATCTTTGATGTCTTGGGGACATATCCTTTCCCTTATATTTGGAGTGTAAGAACTTAATGGGTTGATGATCAGTGAGGATCCTGAATCGTCGACCATATAAGTACAGTCGTAGGTAATTTACGCTCTATAAAATTGCTAAGAATTCCTTATCGGTTGCCGAATAATTACGTTCATGATTATTCAAAGTTCTAGAAGCATAGCAGACGGGATGACCTCTTGTGATAGTACCGCTCCGATAATTTGAAGCATCGGTGGTTAGTACAAATGTTTTCTCAAAATTTGGATATTTCAGTATGGGATGAGAGCTTATTAGAAGTTTCAATTTATCGAACGCTTCTATATACATTGGATATTTTGTGTTAACTTTTACTCCCTTTTTCAAATATTTAATTATTGGTTGTGCGACCTTGGCATAATCTTTAATAAATTTTCTATAAAAGCCCGTTAAACCTAAAAAACTTTTTATCTGCTTTTCTGTTCTAGGTATTTCTAATTCCTAAATAACTTTTATTTTATTTGGATTAGGTTTTAATCCTTCTTTAGACAAAATATGCCCTAGGAATTCAGTTTCTTTTTTCATAAAATTACATTTATCGATCTGCACTTTCAGGTTGGCTCGTTCCAAATCTGAGAATATATCTCTTATAGCCTTCACATGTTCCCTAAGGGAAGTGCTAAAAATTAGTATATCATCCAGATACACAACACATGTTTTGTTTATAAAGTCCCTCAACGTCCGTTCATAAGTCTTTGAAAGGTTGCCGGTGCGTTCTTTAAACCGAATGGCATTCTAACAAATTCGTACAGTCCATGTGGTGTCACAAAAGCTGTTTTTTCCCTGTCTTGTTCTCTAATCAAAATTTGGTGGTATCCTTTTGCTAAGTCAATTGTAGTGAAATATTGGGCTCGTCCTAATTTGTCTAGAATTGCGTCTATATTAGGTAAAGGATATTTGTCGTCAATTGTTACTTCGTTCAATTTTCGGTAGTCCACTACTAGTCGATATTTACGTTGTCCTGAATTGTCTATTTTTTTCGGAACTACTATCAAAGGGCTCGAATATCTTGAACAACTTTTTCGGATAATGCCCTGTTCTTCCATTTCTTTAATTTGTCTTCGCACTTCATTTTTATGCTGTGGAGGGTACCTATATAGCTTGGAATTTATCTGTTCATCTGTTGTTGTCCTTATTTCATGTTTCACATTCATTGTACTTGTTAGTTGGTCACCTTCCTTAAAAAATATTTTATTAAATCTTCTTAGGATTTTTGTAATCTCCTTATGTTCCTCAGGATTTAAATGGTCTAACTGAATTCTATCTAACTCATATTCTTGTCCTTCTAATGTGTATATTTCCAAGTCCTTGTAAGGATTTATTAAAAATTTTGTGGTCTTATTATTAAGTATTATGTAACCGTCTATTAAATTGATCATTGTATTAAAATGGTTTAGCAAATCAATTCCTATTATAAAATTATAATTTCTGCCTTTCAACTCTTTCATTTTCCACCTAATTCTTGTATTATTTGGAACATTAAATTCCATTGGTGCCTCAGTAATAATTTCATATTCAATAATATCTTTTTTCGTTATGGTGCTAAATTCTATAGGTTGTTTAAGCAAAATTCGTCGGTAACCTGTTATGTTGCTATCAATTAAACTAATGTTTGCACCTGTGTCTATCAATGCTTTGTATTTCTTTCCACTAATTGTAATGGTTATGGTAGGTAAACAGTCTGAGGCTGTTTTTGAAAAAAATTTTGTTGTCTCTCCACTACATCCTGATTGCTTTGTATATTACCTTGGTTACTACAATTTTCTTGATTATTATAATTCACTTTATTATTTTGATTTACTTCATTAACCTGATTATTACGATTTATTTGACATACCTGATTATGTCTGTTAATTTCATTAAATCGATTATTACGATTCACTTGTACATTATCTATTTTCATAGGCTCAGCTTGGCCTTGCCTGGGTTGATTCCAGCGATTTTGGCCGAAATTTGGCCCAGGGTTTCCTGCCCGTCCGAACCTTTGAAAATTGCCTGAAATATTATTATTATCATTATTATGTTGCATCCTATATCTTCCTGAATTATTTATATTCTTACTATGGTTGAACTCATGATTGTAATTATTATTGTGATTATTATTATATTTAACATTGAAATTACCTGGCCCTCTGTTCTGATAACCTTGATTCTTGTTATAGTTAGAGTAAGTATTGTTAAATTTATTTGTATGCTTAGTGGTATTTGGAAAATTTCCCCTAAACTTTCCAAACTCCTGCCTAATACAACTATCCTCGTATCTCCTTTTCATCATAATATCTATTACATTCCCCAAATCCCTTTCTTCATAGATCTTATCTAATAATATTCCTTGCGTCATTTCTTTTGCTATATTGGTCAATAAACTGTCCACGTTGGATAAATCTACGCATTGATTATCACTATAATATATTCTAAGCTCGTCACTCTTATATTTAAGAATTTGTAATTCTATTGCTAACTCACTTACATTATTCACTTTAAGTTCATTAATTCTTCTATAGATTTGGTGAGGCTCTACATTCGGTCGGTACCTCAGCTTCAATGTCCTCTTTATCAGTTGCCAATTATCAGGTTGCTGTATGTTTATAACCACGTTTTTTGCTTCTCCTTGTATGTTTCTGTAAAAAATAGCTTCTGTCGCTTCCTTCTTTAGTTCTTCCTCTCTTATTGTAGACAGCAAGTACTCCACGCTGCTCAGGAATGAATTGATGGTGATATCGCCGACACTCTGTCCATCTGGTTTGGTTGCTGTTGTTGATGTTGTTGTAACTGCTGCACTTGTTGCTGTTGCTGCAATTGTTGCTGTTGCTGCTGTAGCTCTAAATATGCCACTCTCAACCGCTCTAATTGTTGATCTTTCCTGGCAAGTTCTTCTGCCAAATTGACTTGGGCTTGAGCCTGTTCCTCCATATTAGGTCTTGATTGGTCAAAGCGTCGAGCTTTGTTCTGCCTGGATGTTTGTTCAGGAATTTTTGTAATTTATATTTTCTGGTCCTGTTCACCACTTTTCTTTTCTTGGTGCAGGATACTCAGACTTTTTATCACTTTATTGCTTCTTAACGGTGGTGTCCACTTTTAATTAATTCAATCAATTTATTAAATGTTCACTACACCGAGCCGGCACTATTATATTTTTTTTCTTTTGTACGATCCGAATCACGAGATCCTTATTTTATTAAGGATCCTACCGACTGCGCCACTTATATTCTTATCGTTTATTATTAATAAAAAAAAATAATAAAAAAAACAAATAAAACACGCACTTTTATTTCTTGTCAAAATTCCTTTATTTAACTTTACTCCAGAACGGAAGAACTAAAACTAAACTTACAAAAATTCTTTTATTCTTTCTTGACTTAAACTTTAAAGTCTTTGTTGTATTGGCAAGTATTCTTATTGGTTAATTTAGTTAAAATTTTTGTTACCCGAATATGTCGATCTTGCATTTCTGTATATTAAAAACATTGTTATTGGTCAACATTAAACTTTCCTAGCTTCAATAAATTGCAATGTTGCAATTTATTGCAGACAAATTTCAACTGAATTTTCGTGAGAACGGAAATGAAATATCATAATTTTGTTGTGCAATTTTATAAAGTTCACTCACACTTGCCAACACAAAAAGATTACTTTGATACACTTTCTAAAAATAAATCAATTCTATCAGGTTTGGTAGAATTATATGTAACTCGCGCTGGGTACGTAATACCCTGATGAACAATATTCACCATAGCAGTCCCGAAAAGTACAGCTCCATTCTGAGAGGTATGAAATACCTGTCTAGAAGAAGGAACTGTGGGATTGCCTCCACCAGAAGTGGATTGTATATTAGGATCAGTTAGTGCAGGATTGGGAAGACGAAGAGCTGTACCCGAACCCGCAAGTGAAGAAGTATTCTCCCTAACCGATGCCTCATTTGAAGTTAAATCGTGATGCAATAACGTGTGATGCCGCTTATTGCATTTTGAACAAGCATGCGTACTACTGCAATCCTTAGCTTCATGTGCCTTCGAAAGACAATTTACACAACAATGAAACTTTTTAACGGTAGAATATCTCTCTGAAACTGATAAATTTTTAAACCGTGGACAGGCGCGCAAAAAATGCACCTGATTTTTGCACATAACGCAGGACTTGCCTACAGAAGTAGTAGATTTAGTCAGATGTGCCTTAACCCTAATTTCTGCAGACCTCTTAGAAAGATGAGAAGCCCGGAGATCGTGAGAGCTCTCTAAAGTGTCAATTCTTTCCGTCAGAAAGTTACCCAAATCACACCAACTAGACAATGCCCTTTTATCCTTAACGGACTGCTCCCATAGATTCACGGTGGTTGCAGGTAGCCGTTGAATACAAATAAAAACAATCATATGCGCGCTTAACTCCCCAGAAGATGAAATATTTAACGCAGACAAAGCCGAAATGCAACCGTTTATTCCGCGCTGCAAGGATTTTAAACTCTCAATACTTTCCTTATCGAGATAAGGAAGATTAAAAAGCTCAATGAGCTGATGGTTTACCAGCAAACGTAAATTTTCGTATCTTTCGGACAAGCTTTTTCAATCAATGTCAAAGCCCTTATCCGTAAGGGGCGCTTTCGAAGCAAATTCATGTGCATCGCCACTTGTTTTCTCAAGCAAAGCAAAAAGTCGCAAAATTGGACTTATACGCGAGTTTCCTATGTAAATCGCGGTGAAAATATCCCGAAAAGTGGGCCACGATGTTACTTCGCTATCAAAAACGGGGATATTGCACGGCGGAAGCTTTAAAGAATAGCCAAAATCTTCTAAATTATCTTTTACAGTCGGAGACTGATCACTGGTTTTGGCCAAAGCACTCGAACGCGATTCAAAATCGTGCAATTTTTCGTTAATTGACGATAAACAATTAACGTACGCGTTCAAAGTGGCTTCGTATTTAGCCTCGGCAGCATCCACATCCGATGGCTCTGTCGATTCACTATTTTCCAAAAAGCTCAGACAAGTCCGGTACACTGTCTTTACCTGCTCCCATAAAGCGCTTAATTCCTTTCCACGAATCTCGAGTTTAAATACCGAATGCTCCTCTTCACGAAGTTAGTTAAACTTCGCTTCAAATTTTATTAGAGCGTCGGATTCTCTAATGAAGACATCGAGTGCGTTATCTGACATTTTAATTAAATTTGACAGAAATTTATACGAAAAAATCCTAAAAAATTTACGAAGAAAGGTACCGATTTTCCAATATTGGTAATAAATCTGACCAAAAGTCAATAAAAATTATTTTCAAAATATTTTTAATTAACGAGCACAAACTGTATATGTCGCGACTAAACCGGACAGTAGGGTGACTTTCTGTTTTCTAAAAAACAACAAAAGCAATACAGTAAGTATGTAAGCCTTGACTATAGCTTGTATGTTTGTATGTAAACAAACGTACAAGCAAATAAAATAGATGGTAAAAATATAAACAAAAAACTGATGTGGGTGCGTATGTATGTAAAAAAATAAAAACACTGAATTATGTATGTATATGCAATTGTGTATGTTACCTTTCAACAATAAAATTTATCACAAAATTATCACTTTATCTATAACCAACCGACGGCTTTCGATTAAATAAAATAAGAAAAACAATATGAACTTATTATGTATGAATTTTAATTACACTTTCACAACGAAATAATTTTTTAATGCCAAAAAAATTACCCCGTCCCTCGCGTATACAAACGAATTGTTGTAAAAACAAAGCAAAACGTCAAAAATTGGACTGTATAAAAATAATTTTGCGAGGGGTTGTAACGCGATCAATTCACAATAAAAAAAATAAAAAGTATTAAATTTTTAATACTTTTTTATGCAAAATAATAAATTATCCTTATTTTATTTTCTTTATTAATTATTTACACTTTTTCACTATTTTCTTTTTAACACTTAAAAAAACTTTACGCACCTGTTTTTCGTAGAAAATAAATAAATTTTACCAAGAAATGTTGTTGTTGCGATGATGCCACAAAAAAGATGGAGTCTGGAAATTTTAGAAAATTATTTCCACTTCTTTGTCGATTTTTCCTTGGATAAAGTGTCAATTCTTTCCGTCAGAAAGTTACCCAAATCACACCAACTAGACAATGCCCTTTTATCCTTAACGGACTGCTCCCATAGATTCACGGTGGTTGCAGGTAGCCGTTGAATACAAATAAAAACAATCATATGCGCGCTTAACTCCCCAGAAGATGAAATATTTAACGCAGACAAAGCCAAAATGCAACCGTTTATTCCGCGCTGCAAGGATTTTAAACTCTCAATACTTTCCTTATCGAGATAAGGAAGATTAAAAAGCTCAATGAGCTGATGGTTTACCAGCAAACGTAAATTTTCGTATCTTTCGGACAAGCTTTTTCAATCAATGTCAAAGCCCTTATCCGTAAGGGGCGCTTTCGAAGCAAATTCATGTGCATCGCCACTTGTTTTCTCAAGCAAAGCAAAAAGTCGCAAAATTGGACTTATACGCGAGTTTCCTATGTAAATCGCGGTGAAAATATCCCGAAAAGTGGGCCACGATGTTACTTCGCTATCAAAAACGGGGATATTGCACGGCGGAAGCTTTAAAGAATAGCCAAAATCTTCTAAATTATCTTTTACAGTCGGAGACTGATCACTGGTTTTGGCCAAAGCACTCGAACGCGATTCAAAATCGTGCAATTTTTCGTTAATTGACGATAAACAATTAACGTACGCGTTCAAAGTGGCTTCGTATTTAGCCTCGGCAGCATCCACATCCGATGGCTCTGTCGATTCACTATTTTCCAAAAAGCTCAGACAAGTCCGGTACACTGTCTTTACCTGCTCCCATAAAGCGCTTAATTCCTTTCCACGAATCTCGAGTTTAAATACCGAATGCTCCTCTTCACGAAGTTAGTTAAACTTCGCTTCAAATTTAATTAGAGCGTCGGATTCTCTAATGAAGACATCGAGTGCGTTATCTGACATTTTAATTAAATTTGACAGAAATTTATACGAAAAAATCCTAAAAAACTTACGAAGAAAGGTACCGATTTTCCAATATTGGTAATAAATCTGACCAAAAGTCAATAAAAATTATTTTCAAAATATTTTTAATTAACGAGCACAAACTGTATATGTCGCGACTAAACCGGACAGTAGGGCGACTTTCTGTTTTCTAAAAAACAACAAAAGCAATACAGTAAGTATGTAAGCCTTGACTATAGCTTGTATGTTTGTATGTAAACAAACGTACAAGCAAATAAAATAGATGGTAAAAATATAAACAAAAAACTGATGTGGGTGCGTATGTATGTAAAAAAATAAAAACACTGAATTATGTATGTATATGCAATTGTGTATGTTACCTTTCAACAATAAAAATTATCACAAAATTATCACTTTATCTATAACCAACCGACGGCTTTCGATTAAATAAAATAAGAAAAACAATATGAACTTATTATGTATGAATTTTAATTACACTTTCACAACGAAATAATTTTTTAATGCCAAAATAATTACCCCGTCCCTCGCGTATACAAACGAATTGTTGTAAAAACAAAGCAAAACGTCAAAAATTGGACTGTATAAAAATAATTTTGCGAGGGGTTGTAACGCGATCAATTCACAATAAAAAAAATAAAAAGTATTAAATTTTTAATACTTTTTTATGCAAAATAATAAATTATCCTTATTTTATTTTCTTTATTAATTATTTACACTTTTTCACTATTTTCTTTTTAACACTTAAAAAAACTTTACGCACCTGTTTTTCGTAGAAAATAAATAAATTTTACCAAGAAATGTTGTTGTTGCGATGATGCCACAAAAAAGATGGAGTCTGGAAATTTTAGAAAATTATTTCCACTTCTTTGTCGATTTTTCCTTGGAAATCCGTTTCGAATGGACCAAAATGTTTGCCGGAAAGCAGTGAAAAGGTCCCAAAGAAATGAAAGACAAAAGATATGTTTTTTTTAAATGAGAAAAGGTCTCAGTTTATTTATATAAAAAATTATATTACCTTTGCAAAGAGCTTCGGGTGTATATAGTTGACAAGTAAGATTGTAATTAGTAAAAAAAGAAGCAAAAGGCGGCTGACAATATAAAAAAGGAGTACCGTTAACGGTTTTACTAGTTAGAATTTATGTAAATACTGCCACCAATGTTGTAAAAGAGGGGAGTAAAATATAGATCCTAACGTAGTATTAACCCAAATAGGGAAGGTGGTACCAAAAGGGCACCAAAATAGAATAATCCAAAATAAAAGGTTTTGGTTTAAACAATTTGTATCTCTTCTCCATTAAAATACCATTTTTCGTTTCGTGGCAATTTTCCACCTTTTCTAAATGCCATAATTTGTGACTTGCTTAGATTTTCTTCTACGTCCCACATTGTGCAGTATTCTTTTAATTTATAAATAATTTTCTGTAGGATACTAACTTCGTCTGCGAGGATAACGATGTCATCTGCATATAGCAATTGACGAATATTTAGACCTTTGATATTTATCCCTCCTTCTAAGTGGTCATGTAAGTCGTTAAAATATAACGCAAACAGTAACGGCGACGAAAGCCATCCTTGTTTTACACCTGATACCGTTGAAAAGGGGTCAGATAGCTCTTGGCCTGCCCAAACAGCTGATTCTGTGTTTTCATACATATTTTCTATAAATTTTACTGTTTTGGTCGAGATGCATATTGTGTGTAAATTATATATTAGAGCATTTCGTGAGACTTTGTCAATTGAGGCTTTAAGTCCACAAAGAAGGCATACGTTTTCTTCTTCGGTTGGCGATTTAAATGAACTAGTGCTGTAAGGTTATAAATATTATCAACCGTTGAGTAATTTTTTCGAAATCCAGCTTGATATTCATTCAGACATTTGTGGCGTTCAACGAAATCAGACAGTCTGTTAGTTATTAATCCCACCATTATTTTTGGCAAAGGGTTCATGAAAGAGATTCCTATATTGAAGAGTCGCCTTTTTTATGTATCGGATAAATTATGCTTAAAATAACCGATTCACCTTTTTTATAACTATCAAACATAACGTTACAGGTTGTTGCAATTTCTCCAATTAATTCATCCGGAGCATTTTTAAAAAATTCATATGGCGCTTTGTTATTTTTAGCTTTTACCAACACTTCTTTTATTTCGGCTGTTGTTATCACTCTATCTAAGTGACTATCTACTCTATGCAAGTAAACATATTGTATGTCTATTGGGTTTTGTACATGATTCAATAGCTGCTGAAAATATGTCTTGAGATTTTCGGCCGGGGCCAATATAAAGGGTGTCCCAAGAAGAACGCAATTTTTAAATCTGGCAACATTCGAAGTGTCATTGTTTGACATTTGAACAATTGTTATTGTTTGCTAGTAGAAGGTACGAGGTTACTAAAAATGGAGCGCTACACCAATGAACAACGCATTCTCATTGTGAAATTGTTTTACCAAAATGGTGAAAGTTTTGCGGCTACAGTTCGCAAATTGCGATCAATTTGGGGTCACAATAATGCTCCAAAAGAGTCAACTGTAAAGAGATTAATGGATAAATTTGCCGAAACTGGGTCTGTTAGTGATGTAAAGACAACAACGCGCCATCGACCAGGTCGATCGACCGAAAATGTCGCAGCTGTACGTGATGATGTCGCTCAAACACCATCCACTTCAATTCGACACCGAGCTCAGCAAATTGGTGTCTTCAAATCCACTTTGCAGCGAATTTTGACGAAAGATTTGCATCTTCATGCATACAAAGTTCAATTGACTCAGGAACTGAAGCCAGCTGACCATGGACAGCGAAGGGAGTTCGTTAATTGGGTATTGGAGAGACAACATGAAAATGCTGATTTTGCCGATAAAATCATCTTCAGTGACGAGGCCCATTTTCATCTTGATGGCTTCGTCAATAGGCAGAATTGTCGCATTTGGGGTGAGGAAAATCCTCGAGTGATTCACGAGAAGCAAATGCATCCTCAACGTGTCATTGTGTGGTGTGGAGGAATCATTGGACCTTTTTTTATGAAAATGAGGCAGGTCAAGCGCAAACAGCCAATGGTGTTCGGTATCGTGAAATGATAACCAGTTTTTCTTGCCTAGAATTGAAGAAATGAATGTGGAGGGCATGTGGTTCCAACAAGACGGCGCCACATGTCATACAGCCAGAGAAACAATTCAATTGCTGCATCAGTCATTTCCCGGTCGTGTTATTTCGCGTTTTGGAGATCTGAATTGGCCGCCTAGATCGTGCGATTTAACACCATTAGATTTTTTTCTTTGGGGTTTTTTGAAGTCGATGGTTTACGCAAATAAGCCGACGACGACTCAAGCCTTAAAAGAGGAAATTGGACGCTGCATTAATGAAATACCGCAGCATTCATGCAAAACGGTCATTGAAAATTTCATTAAAAGATCGCGTGCATGCCAGCAAAGCCGCGGCGGCCATCTGCACGATATATTGTTCCATACATAACCTCATTCTGTCTACTTTACGATATAATAAAGTTTCACGATTTTTTTTTAAAAAAATCTGTGTTTTATTTAAAATTTAAAAATTGCGTTCTTCTTGGGACACCCTTTACTTTGTAAATTATCACCGTTTGTAAATTATCAAATTTGCGATTTTCCACCTATCTCTGCTATTACTAACTCTTTCTAACATTTTATTTAGATTCATATACCTGGTCATATACCTGGTCTTACGTTTAGGTCACCGATTAAGAATGGGTTGTTTTATTTCCATTCTTTAAAGAGAAACTCCAATTTATCAAACGCCTGTTTCCATATCGCACCTCTTATATAAATTGGTATAATTTCAAAATTGACTGACTTAACTTTGACATTAATAATTACAATTTGTTGCAAGTTAACATATGAGCAGCTAACACCAAATTTACACAACTCTTTTTTTCACTCCCAACAAACTACCTCCAATTGCTCTTCCATAACACTTTGCTGGTATCCAACATAGCTCATAACCACCAAAATATTTATTAAAGTTTTTAGATTCTTCCTGAATAATATGGGTTTCAAATAAGGCAAAATATCATAACACTTTACATAATTAAAAATCAAGATAGAGCAATTTATTTTTCAATCCATGAATTTTTTATGATAATAATTTAAGGCTTCTAAAATCTTCTAAGACTGTACTATTACATATATTGTTGATATCTAGTTTTTTTTAATTTATTTTTGCTAACAATGCATCACAACTTAAGTTTAAATTATTAATTTTATCTTTATAAAGATCAGTTAATACCTCATATCCATCCTTTTATCCACACATCAATTCTCGCTTGTTGTTCCATATCATTCAATTAATGGCAATCTTAATAGAATCGTTTTTAACAAAAATTTTATGTTTTGCCGGTGTCAAGTACGTCTGTTTTTAGCTGAATCATCACCTTTCTATCCTGTTGCCTACTCTCATTTATTTCTTTTTCTACTTTTATTTTTGAGCCTTCCAAATTTTTCAAACTTCTAAATATTTTATTAGCCATGGGTTCCTCCTTAATTTCAGTTATCACACTGATTTTTTTATCGGCAACGTAAAGAACCCTTACTGAGCTAATTTCAACTTTCGGTAGTTTCAATAGGTCTTTGCATATTTTTTCAATGGACGCTGTTTATGTACCTTCCTTTCCATTACCTCTAAAAATTACGTTCTTTTTTCTAACTTATACGATACGTTGTGGTTGTTGATGATCTGTTTGCATATCTTTCCTTAACTGTTTGATTTCCTCTCGTAACGCTATATTTTCTTTTTGCATTGATTCATATTTCGCATTGACATCTTCCATGTTTTATTTCCTCAACATCTGTTTTGGTAGATATATTTTCAGTTTTTCCTCCATTATTTCCTCCATCGAGTTTTTCATCATTTGCATTAAGTCTTTAAGTGCAACATTGTTAACTAAGTCATCTCCACTTTTTGCGTATGGGGATGTCTCAATTAATTTACGTTTGGCTTGTTAGGTAATAGATTTGTTTCAACTAGACTTATTAGAAGGTAATTTAGTGTACTCGTCAGAAATAACAAGCAGCTTTGATATATGTCAGCTTTTTAAATGTTAAATATGGCAGCACAACCAGTTTGCCAGTATTTTGCGAAAAAGAAGCAGCTGATGTTGTTTATTATAAAATTTTGTTCGTGTAGATTATTTTTGAGTGATTTTTTGCAATTTTTTATTTGGTTCACTTTCCAATAGAATCAAATAGATAACGAAAGTTAAAAAATGCAAATAATTGTAGATTAATGAACCAATCCACTAATTACACAATTCACACACTCAATATTTTAATGTCTTTCTGATAAAGCAGTTTGTGTTTTAATTGGAAATGCTTAAATATTTTTTTTTCACAAATGGCCGGAGCTCAATCAAAACACGTCTTGTATCTTGAATGTATATACAGTAATGTCATGACCGCACTATAAACAATAAATGAAATAAGTTTGGTTGTTGGACACATTGTAGGTGGTATATGGAGCTAATTTTGGCATACATTTCCATCATTTAGGCCGGTATCTCACCAATGGAAGCTGTGATGTTGTCCTCCAGGGCTGGAATTGTGGCTGATTTGTCTCTGTACAAAAAATAGTCTATTGGGGTCAAATCGCAAGATCTTGACGTCTTGGTATCGCGTGCCGTGTGGCATGTGGCACCGTCTTGTTACAAGCACATGTCAACCAAGGCCAATTCTTCCATTTTGGCAAAGAAAAGTCGGTAATCATCGCACGGTACCACAGTGCTTTGTTCCCATATAACGAATGGACAAAAATAGAAGGAATTATCGTAGGTTACTAAAATTTGGAACGCGGTTTTGGTTTTAGTAAATTAGAAGATAAACGAAACTTTAGGAACATTGGTGCAAGGACGCGCCTACCTCTCATATATCCTGTAGTTTAAAACTTCAAATTTGGTCCGAACATAACGAAAATTGATAATTGGTATTAAAACAAAGTTATTAGCGTGCCTGTCAATTTTTTTTCCAATCGAAGCAAGCACTCGCTTACCTGTCATATATCCTTTTAAAAAAAAATGCTATAAAACCTTTAAAAGTTGACCGATTGCATTCAAACTCATTATATTAAAATAAATATAACAAACATGTATACTAAAATTCGTTGAATTCTGTTTTGTAACTAAAAAGTCATTGGTATATCCTTTTTTACAAACAATACCCCTAAAATATTGTAATAATTTTAAATTTAACTTAAAATATCGTTACTTTGTAGTCCTTGAAAATTATTTCTAACATTAAAGTTGAATAAATTTGTTTTTTATTACTCTTAATATACTGAAATTATTGAAATATTCGTTATCGAACCACGCATGTTAGAAATCAATCCCTAACTTAGTGCAATGTATCGTGTTTGGTGGTTGAAAAGCAAGTCCTCTTTTTTTATTATTCATCTACATTAATATTCTCTTAATAACTAATTTGACAGATCAGCTTTTATCAGTTGTATACTTTAGCATATACAATTTGTATCAGTTGTATACCTTAGCGTAATACTACAACTCCTCTCTCAAGTTTAATAATACTAACTAACTTATAATACTTATAAAATTTATAGTTCATAAAATTCAAAATTTATATTTTATATACCAAATATAATTTTGGTTTTGTTTTAATACATTGATAGGAATATTTACATATAAAGATATTTTATTTTCAAAATAAAAAAATAATATAATATAACATTGAAAGTTATTCTTTGTAATTAAATTAAATTTCGAGATCTAGTTTCTTTTTTATTCGGAGTAACATTCTGCTGTCCACCTCCCTCTTCAGATGCTGTTTTGTGAGGATCTGATGAACTCTGCTCAATAGAAGTACTAGGCACTGCTGGCTCGTTTACATCCGCCTTCTCATTTTCATTTTGTGTACCGCGAATCATTTGATTGGCGTGTCTTTTAATTATTCTGTTATTGCGAGCTAAAAGACAATTATAAGACTGCGGACCTAAATGTTCCTTAACCGTAGCCTCTTGCCAAGAATCTTTATTCGGATTCGAATAATCACGCACAAACACATTTTTACCGACATCAAAACTAATTTTCGTGCCCCTTTATGATTCTTGATGTTAGACAGTTGACTCTCTACAATTTTATCTTTTACTAAAGGTGGAATAAGCATACTGAAACGAGTTTAATCTCCTTACCTAACATTAATTTGGCAGGAGTTTCACCTGTAACACAATGTTTGGTTGTTCTATAATCCAATAAAAATGTATTTATAATCTCATCGAGATTTTCACCTTCACGTAAGTTGGCTAAAAGAGACTTTTTAAAAGTCTTAACAAAATTTTCGGCTTGACCGTTGGTCGCCGGATGACCAGGAGCAATCAAACTATGCTTAATATTATTTGCTTTCATAAATTGTTTAAATTCTTCAGCCGTAAATTGCCGTCCGTTATCACTTACAATTATATCTGCTAAACCAAACCTACTTAAAACTTCACTTAATTTGCCGATAGTAAAATTTGACGTAATATTTTTTGTTTTAAAAACTTCGACCCATTTCGAGTACGAATCAATAATTAAAAGAAAATGAAAATCCTTAATAGGACCCGCAAAATCAATATGCACTCTGGACCAAGCTGAATTTGTCGGTACCCATGGAATCAATGGACCTTTTTCAGGACTTGGTTGGCTTATCTTACATGAAACACAATTAGACACTAATGTTTCAATATCGTGGTCTATTTTAGGCCACCACACGTACGAACGAGCTAAAGATTTAGTTTTTACTATCCCAAAATGAGAAAAATGCAATTGCTGTAAAACTTTACTACGCAATTTTCCTGGAACAACCACTCTATAGCCCCATAGAATACAGTCGTATTCAACTGAAAGCTCATCCTTTCGATTAATAAAAGGAACAAACTCATCGCCTTTTAACAATCCAATTTTGCCAACTTGAATCGCCTCTTTTAATTTCGACAAAATGGGATCCCGTCTAGTTTCCTTAGAAATATCTTTAAAATTAAGATTTAGCTTATTATCGCCGCAAATATAAGCTACAAAACCAAAGTCTTCACTATCCTCGACTTCTTTCCGTTGAGGAAATCGAGATAAATGATCTGCCGAATTTTCGGTACCTTTTACAAAACGCATGGTATAGTTGAAACCATATAAAATAAAAGCCCATCTTTGGATACGAGCTGCTGCCATTGCAGGCAACCCTTTATTTTCACCAAAAATGGCTAAAAGCGGTTTATGATCCGATTCTAATGTAAAATGAATACCGAGCAAATATTGCTTGAGTTTTGTTACGCTAAAAACAATAGCTAACGCTTCTTTTTGTATAGTACTATAATTCATTTCGGTTTGTGTAAGAGCACGAGAAACAAAAGCTATGGGTTTTTTCGACCCATCTGGGCACATATGGGATAAAATTCCAGCCACCGCGAAATTAGAAGCATCCGTTGAAAGCAATATGGGCAATCTAGGGTTAAAATGAACCAATATTTTATCTGACGTCACCTCTTGCTTCAACGACTCAAAAGCATTTTGACAGAATTTTGACCATTTAAATTTAACATCTTTTCGTAAGAGTTTATAAAGAGGTGCCATTTTATGGGCAAAACTAGGAATAAACTTGGAATAATAGTTTAACATCTCCACAAACGCTCTAACTTCAGACACATTTTTAGGAACTGGAGCTTCCAGAACTATAGAAATGCGGTTCTTATTCATGCTTAACCCCTCACGATCAATGTTAAAGCCTAAATAAGATATTTTATCTTTGAAAAACTCACATTTAGCACTATTAAGTCGCAACCCCACTGATTCCAATTTAGTTAATACTTGCTCAATAGTTTTGACATGGTCGTCAAGAGTACGACCTGTGATAATAATATGATCCAAGTAATTAACAACATTTGGAATACCACGTAAAACATTTTCAATGGTTTTCTGAAAAATAGCCGCTGCAGGCTTCACTCCAAACGGTAAACGAGTCATTTTGAATATACCCATATGTGTACTCCATGCACATAACAGTTGTGAACTTTCGTCCAATAACAATTGGTTATACGCGTTAGAAAGATCTAATTTTGTAAAAACCTCTCCCCTAAGGGAAGCAAATAACTCATCAATTAATGGTAATGGGTATTTCACATCTTCTAAATATTTATTAATGGTAGTTTTATAATCCCCGCAAATACGGATCATTTGGTTTAATAATTTAGCGTAATACTACACTTAGTAAATTTAAATAACGGTAAATAAAATGTCAATATAATAAAACAAAACAAGTACTATCAGGGTTGGAACCCTTTAAATAATACTAAACTTTAACCAAAATTAAAATCGATGGTAATTTTTATAACGCATTTATTATTATTATTATTGAGCTTCATTAAAATCGAAAAGTTTTTTATTTGTTTAATCTTGATCCCCAGTTTTAGAATATTTTTCTCTTTCTATTTATTTTACAACTTCTGTGTCTATTTTATAACTCTCAATTATTAACATTTTCCAAAATTTATCATTTTTAGTTTTTTTGTTTAATTACAAGTCAAAATTATTTTCTTTCCAACATAAAAATTCAAAGGCGGAAACAAAATTTGTTGAAGGTTTTTATCATGGATGGTAACCGAAACAAATGTGGTTATCGGTAAAGGTAACGCTATTTTCTACAATTTCGGTAACGTTATTTTCAGGGTAACGCTATTTTCTATTATTTCGGTAACGTTATTTTAAGGATAACGATTTTTTCAGTTATTTCGATAACGGTATTTTAGGAATAACGATTTTTTCAGTTATTTCGGTATCGGTATTTTAGCGTTGACGGTATTTTCCATTATTTCACACTTAAAAAATAAATAAAATAACAACAAAAAAATTAAACAACGTTAAAATTTAATGGGAATTGGGAAACTCAATAAAAGTAAAATTCGGAGTACGAAACCACGTGGAAGGCCGCCTATGAACGTTCGATATATTTACCGCAAAAGTATGGATTACGCAAAAAAAGTTGAAGAGTTAAAACTCAGTGGAAATTTGGCAGACAATTGGAGAGTCTTTTGGCAAAATTTCCAATTATTTGCAACAGCCATTGAACTACATGCTAAACCTGAAGCTGTTAAAGTGGCAATTTTTTTAAATGCAATAGGAGCTGATGCGGTAGAAGTATTCCTCATTGAATATTAGTGCAAGTGATAGACAAAAATATACATCTGTCACTGCGGCATTTGAAGAATTTTGCAAACCAAAATGCAATGAAGTTTATGAAAGTTTTGTGTTTCATAATAGATCACAAAAACAAGGCGAGCCTTTTGATAATTTTTTAATGGACATTAAAAAGATTGTACGGAGAATGGACAGAATTGTTCTTGGAACGTGTGACAAGAAACTGCAAAAAAGGCTGTTGGATACAGAAAAGTTGACATTGGAGCTATCTATAGATATGGCACGTTCAGCAGAAGCTAGTAATCAACAAGTACAGAAACTACAAGGTGAAGAGGGTGCTGTGTTGAATATGGTTAAAAAGGTGCAAATTGGCAAGTGAAGAGAAACCATCCCAATAATGATAAAATAAAATATTTGCAGAGAAGAGAAGACAACAACAGTGAAAGAGCAGCTAGTTCAAACTTTGAGTGTAAATTTTGTGGACGAAAGCATACCAAAGGTAAATGTCCAGCATATGGTAAAATCTGTAATAATTGCAAAGGGAAAAATCATTTTTCAGTAGTGTGTAAGAAAAGAGAAGTGCAGGGTATTAGTACAAAATATTTTAGTGATTCGAGTGTTTCTAGTTTATATGTTGACTCAATTACCAATTTTGAAAAGAAAAAGAAAAGGTCAGGGTTTGAAAATATTAAAATACAATCAGAGTTTATTCAATTTAAATTAGATACAGGACGCTAATATATTGCCCTTTAAATAATTGAAACACGAAAATGTTGAAGAAAGTTCAGAAAGATTGTTGGCGTATAATTATACTGGGATATAGAGCATAGGTGAGGTTGATTTGATACGTAGTGTTCGTGACAATGATTCAATGGTGAGATTGTTGTAGTCGATGAAAGGTATATACCACTTCTGGGACTTGAATCATGGGAAGATTTAGGTTTGGTTAGGAGAGTAAATTCTATTACAAACGATGATTTGCGTGTTAAATATGAAGATGTTTTTAATGGCTTGGGCTGTTTCAAGAATAATTTTTTAATCGAGTTAAAGAATAATGTTGCACCAACCTCAAAACCGGCAAGTAGAGTTCCCTTAGCTATTAGATCGAAACGAAAGGCTGAGTTGGATAATTTGTGTAGGAGGGATATTATTGAGAGAATAGAGAAGCCGGATTCATGGGTGTCTAACATAGTTATAGTTGAAAAACCAAACAAATCATTGCGTATTTGCATTAACACTAAGGAACTTAATATTTCTATTAAGGATGATTTTTATGAAATTCCCGCAGCTAGTTCAAACTTTGAGTGTAAATTTTGTGGACGAAAGCATACCAAAGGTAAATGTCCAGCATATGGTAAAATCTGTAATAATTGCAAAGGGAAAAATCATTTTTCAGTAGTGTGTAAGAAAAGAGAAGTGCAGGGTATTAGTACAAAATATTTTAGTGATTCGAGTGTTTCTAGTTTATATGTTGACTCAATTACCAATTTTGAAAAGAAAAAGAAAAGGTCAGGGTTTGAAAATATTAAAATACAATCAGAGTTTATTCAATTTAAATTAGATACAGGACGCTAATATATTGCCCTTTAAATAATTGAAACACGAAAATGTTGAAGAAAGTTCAGAAAGATTGTTGGCGTATAATTATACTGGGATATAGAGCATAGGTGAGGTTGATTTGATACGTAGTGTTCGTGACAATGATTCAATGGTGAGATTGTTGTAGTCGATGAAAGGTATATACCACTTCTGGGACTTGAATCATGGGAAGATTTAGGTTTGGTTAGGAGAGTAAATTCTATTACAAACGATGATTTGCGTGTTAAATATGAAGATGTTTTTAATGGCTTGGGCTGTTTCAAGAATAATTTTTTAATCGAGTTAAAGAATAATGTTGCACCAACCTCAAAACCGGCAAGTAGAGTTCCCTTAGCTATTAGATCGAAACGAAAGGCTGAGTTGGATAATTTGTGTAGGAGGGATATTATTGAGAGAATAGAGAAGCCGGATTCATGGGTGTCTAACATAGTTATAGTTGAAAAACCAAACAAATCATTGCGTATTTGCATTAACACTAAGGAACTTAATATTTCTATTAAGGATGATTTTTATGAAATTCCCACATTTTAACAAATTAAAACCAATTTGGTGAACAAGGAACTCTTTTCTGTTTTTGATTTAAAGGACGGCTTTTGGCAGGTGGCCCTGGATGACAAAAGCAAATATTTATGTTGACTTAGCACACCTTTTGGGTGTTATAGGTTTAGAAGGTTGCCGTTTGGAATAAAAATAGCTCCGGAAGCTTTTCAGAGGTTAAGTGAGGAGAATTTTGATGATATTGTGAATGTTACGGTGTATGTTAATGATATTTTGATATCGGCGGAGAATGAGCAGGATCATGATAGGACTGTGGATTTGGTTATGAAAACAGCTATTGAGAAAAATGTAAAATCTAATTGGGATAAGATACAATTTAAGAAAAAAGTGGTTTTGTTTTTAGGACATGTGATTTCGGAAAATGGTATTGGATGTGATAAAAATAGATAGAAGGGTATTGAGGATTTGGGAGCACCCAAATGTAAAAAAGATTTGCAGATGCTAATGGGATTTATTAACTATTTAAGGGAATATATACCAAATCTTGCAACCGTAAGCAGCCCTTTACGTGAGCTAAAGAAAAATTCAATTATTTTTAATTGGTTACCGGTGCACGAAAATTGCTTAAATGAAAGTAAAAATTTGATACTTGAGGCACCTTTATTGAAACCTTTTAATGAGAAGGAGAATATAACGTTACAAACTGATGCCTCTAAGAGTGGTTTAGGGTTTACGTTATTACAAAACAAAAGACCTGTTTGTTTTGCATCTCGTAGTTTGACAGATGCTGAAACAAGATATGCACAGATTGAAAAGGAGATGTTGGCTAGTTACAGATCTCAAACCGTTGTTAGGAATAATGAAGAAGGATTACAATAAAATACCATCATCAAAGTTTCAAAGAATGAAGTTGAGGCTGGAAAAGTACAAATTAACATTTACTTACCTACCGGGGAAATTTATGTATTTAGCTGATTAGCTATCAAGGAGCTTTTCAGGCAAGATTGAAAAAGGTGATGAGATAAACGGCTTAGGTGAAATGATTCATACAATTAATGTTAGTGATGAGAGAAAAACTTTGCTTCAGGAAAATACTAAGAAAGATAAGATTTTGAGAGAAGTTATGGATCATTGTTTAAACGGATGGCCTGTGGACATGGGAAAATTATAGGATAAAATTAGGTTTCTGTGGAAAATGAGAAATAATATATTCTTAGAAGATGGTTTGATATTATAGTTAGGTGCAATTTATGTCAATAATATCGTTCGGCTAATATTATGGAACCTTTGCTAAATGATAAGGTACCTAGTGGTCCTTATAGAAAAATTGCGATGGACGTAATGAAGGCGTGTGGAAAGGAATATTTCGTTATAGGTGATTATTTTTCTAAATATTTGGATATTATTCCTCTTGGAAAGAAAACGGCGTTGGCAATAAGTGAAAAACTTTTAATACCTGAAATCGTTGCTGATAATGTCCCTTTTGGATCATTTGAATTTAGAACTTGGGCTAATAAGTTGGATATTAAGGTAACAACGGTTAATCCTAGATATCCTAAATCTAACGGATTCGCAGAGAGAATGGTTCAGGTTGCTAAGAAACTAATTCTAAAATATGCTGACGAAAAATCGAATATATGGCAAGCGTTATTAGAGTATAGAAATACGTCAATAAAAAATTCAGAATTTTCGCCAGCAGAATTACTAATGGGAAGGCAAACTAGAACGTTGGATCCTGGAAAAAATATATTTTATAAAAATTCAAAAATTTGCGATAAAGTCAAGCCCGTCTTAATACAGAACAACAATATGAACAAGAAATAATATGATTGAAAAAGTACATTTAGAAAAAATTTTGTAAAGGGGAAAAGGGTATGGATAAAAGAGGATAAACAGTGGGTTCCAGGAACCATTTTAGAAAAACATGAAACACCAAGGAGTTATATTGTAGAAAGAGATGGAAAAACTTATCGTAGAAGCTCTTATTTTTTAAGATCTCGAGTATTATCATTACATTCCAATTGATATTTGTAAACCTTGATTAATTATTTTATCTAGTTCTCAATAAGTTTTGTACAAAGATTTATGTATACTGTTATAATAAATTTTATAACAGATACAAAGGTTTTTACAGTATTATTATTTTGATATTACTTAAAGGAGGAGATGTACTGATTAGTGTTAATTATTAAGATACTAATTAAATATGAATATGATTTACCCTATGACCTAGCTACGTATTGAATTGTAATATGTAAACAACTACCATAAGAATGTAAATAACAAAGAAAAACACAATAAAGACAAATCTAAAGAAAGCAAGTCACACTTTTACAAGGGATAACGATTTTTCAGTTATTTCGGTAACGAAATTTTAAGGGTACCATTATTTTTGCTATTGCGGTATCGGTATTCTAGTAATAACGCTAGTTTCAATGCACAGCGATATATTTAACACCATAATGATCAGACTTTTGGAAGATAGATATATGTATGTACAGAGAATATATTTTTAAACCTTGTTACTTCACAGCGGCCCCTTGCAGATATATATCTATTATTAACACAAACATTTTTACCTAATGAACCACAGATGGTTTAAAATTAATTGGTCCGTAAGTAGGTCCGAGTAAAAAAAAAAATTAATCTGGCACAATATTTAATCATTTCCAATTTTTTATTCCTTAATATCTTATTTGATCCGAAAAATGGCAGATCAAATTAGATCCAGAAATATATTTGAGGATTTAGATGGATCTGAATTGATGCGAAAAATGTCTGATTAAATTAGACCCAACAATATATTTATAAAGTAATATCCAAATTTATCCGAAAAAAGTCAGATCGAATTGTATCAGATTAGATCCAACAATATAATATACACGAAAACTACAACTTTTCCAATTGTATTTCAAAAATTGTCAATTGTATTTCAGAAATTGTCTATTGTATTTGAGAAATAGTCAATTGTATTTGAGAAATAGTCGATTGTATTTCAGAAATAGTCAATTGCATTTCAGAAATAGTCAATTGTATTTCAGAAATAGTCAATTGCATTTCAGAAATAGTCAATTGTATTTCAGGAATAGTCAATTGTATTTCAGAAATCGTGAATTGTATTTCAGAAATAGTCAATTGTATTTCAGAAATAGTCAACTGTATTTCAGAAATTTTCAATTGTTTTCAGAAATAGTCGATTGTATTTCAAAAATACTCAATTGTATTTCTGAAATAGTCAATTGTATTTCAGAAATTGTCAATTGCGTTTCAGAAATAGTCAATTGTGTTTAAGAAATAGTCAATTGTATTTCAGAAAAAAAAAATTATACCCTACGATTTGAAGTTGTTATAATTAAATTCATTATTGTCTTGTATTATAATAATTTTTGTATTTTCAAATGCTGAAACTAGAAAGTTGAAATTTGGTATGAAGGTTCCTTCTCCATTGTAGATAACAGCTATGGCGAAACTTTTGGAAAATCCAAAGAGGAGGGACAAAAAAGCGGAAAATTTTCCCCCTTGACGGCCTGCCAAAACCGCTGGAGCTGTGAAGTTAATATTTGGTACATAGATTCCTCATCCAATGTAAATGTGCAATTATGCTAATGTGCAAATTTGTAAATCTGCAAATGTGAAAGTGTGCAAATTTGCAGAAGTAAAAATGTGCATATATGCTAATGTGAAAATGTGCAAATTTGTAAAAGTGCAAATTTACAAATGTGCAAAAGTGAAAATTTTATTGATTGTTTTATGGTTTGATGGATCGAAGGCAAATCTGCAAATGTGAAAATGTGTAAATATGTAAATATTTATTTCTTTATTTCATTCTACAACACCCAGCCAAACCGTAGGAGGTAGGAAGCTGACATTTTGTATATAGGTTCTCCCTACGGCGTAGACATTCGCTAAGACGAGGTTCTTTGAAACTCCTTCGGGGAAGAGCAAAATGATGAAAAACTCCCCTTTCACGGCATGCACAAACCTAATAGCAAGAAACCGGAAATTTGAAATATGCTTTAACAGCATGCACAAACTGTTGGACCTATAAAGTTAAAATCCAAGAGGGAGGGGCAGAAATGGTAAAAATTCTCACCCTTGACGTCCTGCCCAAAAACGCTGGAGCTAGGAAGTTGAAATTCGGTTCATATGTTCCTCCTCTGGTGTAGACATTCACCTAGGTCGGATTTTTGTAAATAAAACTCCTTCGGGGAAGAGCAAAATGATGAAAAACTCCCCTTTCACGGCATGCACAAACCTAATAGCAAGAAACCGGAAATTTGAAATATGCTTTAACAGCATGCACAAACTGTTGGACCTATAAAGTTAAAATCCAAGAGGGAGGGGCAGAAATGGTAAAAATTCTCACCCTTGACGTCCTGCCCAAAAACGCTGGAGCTAGGAAGTTGAAATTCGGTTCATATGTTCCTCCTCTGGTGTAGACATTCACCTAGGTCGGATTTTTGTAAATGTCTCCGAAAAGAAGCAAAAAGGTGAATAGTCTCCCTTAAGGCGCTGCCCACATCGATTTAGCTAGAAACCCGAAGTTTAAAATATGTGTTACCTGGAGTTTGGGTTAACTCATTATTGAGGTAGATCTTAGAGTTTTGGTCTGGGACATGGTAAAATAATTATATTTAAAGCGAAAAAAATATATATATAAATTTTCACTACTTATATCCTATCAAAATATCTAGATCTTGTTATCCCGAAATGATTCAAATTTGAAAGTTTTGTAAAAAAAATATTAATAAGGAAATAAAACAAACTAAAAGCACAAAAATTTGATCTCACCACGTATAATTATATGAAATTATATCTTTTACCAAATACTCTAGATATGGAACTATATAGGGTAACGCTATTTTCTATTATTTCGGAAACGTTATTTTAGGGATAACGATTTTTCAATTATTTCTGTAACGGTATTTTAAGGATAATAATTTTTTCAGTTATTTTGATAACGGTATTTTAAGGATAACGATTTTTTCAGTTATTTCGGTAACTGTATTTTAAGGGTGACGATAGTGAGTTGAAAGGGTATTGAATCGATAACGGTGTTTAGGGGTATTGCCTGCCAACCCTGGTTTTTATTAAAAATTATATTCTAAGTTTGGTAAAAATTTATTGTAAAATTAAAAACTCAAACATGAAATACTTTTATTAAAAAAATAATTTTTAATATTTTTTGTGAAGCAACTAATACTAGAGATTTCACAAATACTCGGTCCCTATTCGGTATTCGGCATGTTTTGGGCTATTTACCGATTACCGAATATTGTTACTATTCATCCAAACACCGAATATTGCCATTATTTCGCCGAATTATTCGTATAATAAAAATGTGCTAAAATCAATGATTTTTATTTAAAAGAAATCAAAACAAGTCCAAAATTTAAAAAATTTGTATAAAATATGTTTTAGATTATTATTGACTTATTTAAAAAAATAAAGCGTTATAATCGAAAAACTTTTATTCGTTGCCTAAGTGTAATCTTTTTATTAAAAACGTTATGAATATGTACTTTTTATTCGGAATTTGGTGCTTTTTCTGTTCGAACCGAATACCGAATATTCGGTATTTGGAATGCACTATTCGTGACGAATAGTCTCGAATACACTATTTGTAATATCTCTAAATAAACCCATTTCTTGTTAATAATTTTTGCTTCAAAATTTTTTAACACAACGCCTTATAATTTTTTTTTAAAATATGGTTTTTATATATATAATATCGGGGAACTTTATTTTACTTAACACCATTCTACAAAATTGCATCAATTTTAAGAAAAAATTATGAAAATATATTTTTTTAAAAACATGATTTATTGTAATTTATGGCAAAATATTTGTTCTATTTTTCTTATTATCTTTGAGATAATAGTATAAACTATAAAAAACGTCAAACAAAACAAAATCTATTAATTAATGCAAAAAAAATTATTTAAATGATTTATATTAAAACTTATATTTTTAGCTTATATCAAATATACTAGAAGAATTAAAAAAAATTAATGCCCAAATTTTGTAAATCCCCTGCGTTCAACGTCTCACCTACACTTTACTTTCTAACGCCAACTCGATTGTAAAAAAATCGAATTTTATAAATCACTATGTCATTGCGTTGGACTTCTGCGTTATCACTTTAATTGTCAAATTAAAATAATAGCAAAACATGTTCTTGTTTTATTCCAGAGGGGGTCATTTATTTCTTTTTTGAAAAACGCATGAGAAAGTGCTTTTATTATACAACACAAATGCAAATAAATTAATTTTGGAAAAGATAAAAACAATTTATAAAATGATTCTGCACAATATTTAATAATTTACCTGCATCTATGCATATACGCAATTTATGTTTGCATTGTTGCATTTATCCCTACTGTTTTGCTATTGGCAACACAGTTGATTGAAAATCACTTTGTGTTATGTAAATATTTAGGCCGCCTGAAACGTAAACCCACAAAAAGATTTATGGAACAATTTTTTAAATTTTTTTCATTTTTAAAATTTGTTCAGAGGAATTTTTACTATTTCTACGACATATCGTCCCAAGAACAAAAAAAAAATAATTCAAAAACTGCTTAATAAATATAAAATTTATTGCAAATTTATTTCAAATCGTTTGCTCTTAAATAGTTTGAAAAAAATTTCAAACCAACGCTCAAACAATTAAAATGGTGATTTTGACATCTCTAGTGATTAATTTTTCAACGCAGTGATTTATGAAGTTCCATTTTGTATGTACAAAATTTCAAATAACGAGTAGCTGTTTCAACTCGAGCAATCACCTAATTTATTCAAGTGATTTACAAAATCGATTTTTTTAAAAATTATGTGAAGTGAGGCGTTGCGTTTTGCAAAATAAGGGCATAAATCATTTTTTAAAAAACTTAATTTTTTTATATTCTTCGTGAAACATCTAAAACTTTTGTCTTTAACTACTTTTGTGTTTAATCAAAGAGAATAAGATAGGTATAGATTGTCGGAACTAATCTTCGAGAAATTCAACATGCTACAGAGTTCAGCGGCATCATGTTTATGTAAGTGGGCAACATTGCTAATGGGTTAAAAAACATTAAATTTGGTTAATGCAGTGTTGCCACGTAAGCAGTTTAATTGTTTATCCCAATTTTTGGGATTCTTTTTTCATGAAAACAACTGTTTTTAAGTTCATGCATTTTTTATAGTTTTATTTATTATATGTTGGAGCAATTAATAGCATATTTGTTCTCTTTATTATACATTGTTACCATATAAATGGGAAATAATGGATATGAATAGACACCCAGCAAATGTGAAGCTGCCAAAGAAGCAATAAGCATTACTTCTTTTCTGATGGTTTCATCGATTAATTTAACATTGGCGTGTCATAGAATTCAAGCATTCAAATGTAGTTACTACCATTACACATAATTTACTCTAAGGAAGCGGTGAAAATTTAATGATTAGATATTCTGTTGCATAAGTGGAAAATGTTCATATATTTTGTAGTATTTAAGCTTTGATCAAAATTTTATTCATAAAAATGCATAAAAATTAGTTTAAAGAAGCGATTATATATCAATGCATAAAGCATTGATATATAAACACTCTTTATTAGAACAAATAAATATTTCTGCGTTAGTGAAAAAACTTTCCCATTGACGTTAAAAAACATACATTGTAGTTATATACCGATTATTACACTTTAAATAATTTACTAAAAATTGTTTTTGATATATTTAGTTTTTATCACAAAAAAACATAGTTTGTAAAATTAGGTGTACATTTTTAATTAAGTTTATATTTTAATTTACAAAAAAACAAAACATTAGGTAGTGTTTAAAATGTTTCAAAATCGTCCAAAAATGTTCTAAATTTTTGCAAAACTTCATTAAAACTTTTAAAAAATTGAAACATTTTTGCTTGAATATTCTTTAAAAAATGCTTAAATGTTAAAAGATTTTTTGACAATTTTTAAATATTTTTGAACAATTTGAAAAAATTTTTGGACAATTTTAAAACATTTTTGCACAATTTTAATTTTATTTTGGAATTTTCTGAACTAAAATTAGAAATGATGTAGTGTTAAATAAAATACACAATGCAAAAATGCACAGATTGCGTCGGTGTAACTACCCTGCGGGAAAAAAGGAGTCAGTTGGGAATTGGGACCTGTCCCGGGATAAGTGAAAACTGAACCGGTTCCGAAAAAATATATCACGAGATAGGTGAAAAGAGCACCGGTTCCTAAAGGAACTATCACATGACCGGTTTAAAAGTCGCGACTTTTCCTTTTAGACCAGTCCTGTGACACGTCACATAGGGCAATTGACCCCCTTCTAGGACAAGCCCATGTTAAAGTGATCGGTCCCGTGACCGGTCCCTATCACAATGAACCGGTCATGTGACGTGTAAAGGGATAGGTCCTTTTCCCGCAGGGTACTTAAGGCTGAAAATAATGCAAATGAAACTAATTAAAGGTTAAAAAAACTGTTTACTTGATTGTTCAAAACTTTTATTAAAAATTGCAAAACCGCATAAAATTTAACCTGCGTGAAATTTTAAACAAAAATATAAAAAGTGATTTAATGGCTCAAACGCCCTTAAGTTGCTAAAATATGTGAAATCTGTAGAAATTTTGCAAAAATGTTAATTTTGAGCTACAGAATCTGCCAGTTAAATTTTCATAACACTTCAACTTTTCGAGGTATGGTATTTTTTGTTTGAAAAAATTATTTTTGAAAACTTTTTAAAAGGCAAAAAACAACGATTCTGCTGTATGCAAGCATTAAAAACATGCACATACCCTGCGGGAAAAGGACCTATCCCGGGACACGATACGTGACCGGTTCACGGTGATAGGTCATAGGACCGGTCACTTTAACATGGGAGGGGGTCAATTGTCCTCTGTGACATGTCACAGGATTGGTCTAAAAGAACATGTCATGACTTTTAAACCGGTGACGTGGTAGGTACTTTAAGAATCGGTCCTCTTGTCAACTATCTCGTGATATGTATTTTCGGAACCGGTCCAGTTTTTACCTACCACAGGACAGGTTTAATTCCCAACTGACCTCTTTTTTCCCGCAGGGTATTTACAAACATAATACAAAATAATTTATACTAGAGTAAAACCTCCCATTACGAACACTTAAAAAATTATCTTCCTTCAAAGGTCGCCATCAGTTATTCAAGAGTCGCTATTAATTATTGAAATGTTTCACTTGGACTTCCAAGAATTTTAAAATTTTCACATATAAATTAAAATTTTTGAAAGATTATTAATTACTTGTTTTATTACGTTGAACATTACAATTCCGAAATTTATTTCTTATTTTCAAATACACTCAGAATATTATGTAGTTAACTGTTTGTAGTTTAATAAAAAAGTTTTTCGTTCCATTTAAAAATAAAGAAACATACTTTATTTTTCGAAGAAATATCTATATTAACTTTTTCATACATTTATTCGAAATAATTTACTATCATTTACCGATTTATTTCAGTTTCATTTATTTTTTCATTTGTTTAAAATTTAATAAAAGTTTACCCACAAAACAGAAATTTGTGGTTTATTTGTGTAAGTAACAGTTATTCAAATTTAAAAAAATTTCAATGTTTTTTTATTTAAATTGGTTGTATATATACAAAATTTTCAATTCAAATTACAAGAACTTCATAAACACACATACATACACATTCACACAAAAAGTGTCTATAGCTATGCATACATACATTCTGTATTAACAAAAAAAAAACAAAAAATACAAAAAGGGAAACAATTTCAAATAAATAATATAAACATTTATTTTTTAAGGAATTGGTTGGTAAAATTTTGACATTTATTTTAACTGATTATATTATTTGTTTCTAACGGATATGTCGGTTGATTAGTCAACATTTAAAAATAAATAGCAAATAAATTTATATGAAAATTAAGTAGACCGGTTTTTAAATGAAATATCATGTCTTGTAAATGACATTTTCTGTTATTTCAACTTACAAACTATTTTAAGTGTATATGTCTACATAAAATTTTCAATAGTTAAAATAAATGTTTAATATTTATGTACATCACTTTGGAAGACTTTATTTGGTTGTATCGGGATATTGTTTCCTATAATCTGCCACAATTTGCATCAATTACTTATCTTCTTCGTCTCGTGACAACACTTGATTATAGTCTCCCATGAGCTGAGTCATTAACAACTTTCAATTTACTTACTATGCCCAAACCAATATTATAACAGATGGCATTTTTCCATTCCTTAGGATCTTTCTTTAGAAATTCCGTTGAAATAGAAAATCTTTTAAAAAAGCTAAGTGCTTTTTGCGAAATAAAATCCCCAATGTTTTTATCGGCGTTCTGGCTAATTTGATGGGGAAGAATTGTCAATTTTTAGTTGTCACTATCATTACAGGCAACCGATCGATGTGTTCTTTACCCATCCCAATAAACAGTTATTGCTGTAATTTCTTTATCTTTAAATGTATCCCAAATGTTTGTCCTGTTTCATATCGAACTTGTATGCGGTATCGGCGAATTGAAGTTTCGTTTGTTACTAAATCATTTACGTCGTGTTTTAAAGCTTCAGCAGTTCGTTCTGCGTCACGATTACTTATTTTGCATTTATCTAATACCACAGTGCAGCACTAAAATCTTGAACCAATTGAGACCCCCAAAATCTGAAAGCTTATGATAGTAGAAGAAAAACCCTAGCTGGGTTTTGAATTATTAGCTAAGGTTTTTTTAAATTAAGTTTTGAAATTTTCGACTGGGAGGAGGATTTTAGTACAAAACCATATTGAAATCTTCACTTTTTAGCAACTTTCGAATGTCTGGTCCATTAAATACACCTGTTTTAAGCAAAAAAAAAATGCACAAAAAATAAATAAAAATTTGAAGAAATAAGATAAGAAATACATTACCGGCTTTAATTTTTGATCACTGAGTCTTGGAAAAATGTTCTTAAGGCTGTGAAATACGTTGTCCTTCTATAAACTACTTCGCTATGCCCAACTTAATATGCAGTGGTGGCAACAATATGTCACTTATATTTTTTATTAGTGGCTCTGTTGTCATGTCTAAAGTGGCATCTTTCACTCCCGACTTTCGTTTTTCCCAAGTGTGCGAGTAGTGGTCGACTTTTGCTCGTGTGTCCCAACGGCACAGAAAGCAATAATACTTTGGCCATCCACCCTTTATGCCTTGCAAAATGTTGACAACTTTAAGGTCGCAACAGATTTTCCATATATGATCTGCGTATTTAAGATCTCTTAGCAAAATTTCCATTGTTGCATAGCATTCCTTTAATTCTGTGCTAAATGCTAAAGGTATTGAGGGCTTCAGGTTCATTTTATGCAGTAACACTGCTTTTAAGCTAGTGACTGAGCTATCGATGAACAGTCGCCAGTCCTTAGCGATATATTCTAATCCCATATCATTGGCTAATCCTTTTATGTTGTTGCAGTAGGTGTAAAAGTTTTCGTCGTTAACGCTGTAAAACATTTTAAATTCCGCTTGACGGTTACGGTGTATCGAGGTCTTAACATCAACGTCCGTTAGCTTTTTTCGTTTAAGAAATGCGGATAAAAATTCAGATTTGCGCTTTGACAAACCTAACTTGGCGACAACATAGTTCATTTCGCATTGTGTTACGAGCTCAGGCTTGCTGATTGTTTCTTCGGGTTCGAACGGTGGATCAGCCAGCGCATTCTCAAACGTTTCCGCAGTCCATACAGTTGCTCTATCTGGACTCGGTGGTCTTGGTGGTGGGTTGGCTTCAGAATGTTCTTGCGGGAGAGAAGCATGAGGACCAGGAATGTACACTACATTTGACATTTTTTTTTTATTCATTCCACTTTTAAAATGTATGCATCCGTAGCATGTGTTTTCGTCGTGTCCCTTTGGGTCCGCCCATATTACTGGTGTTCCATAAGACAGTGGGCTTGGTTTTCTGTTTATCCATTTAAATATATAACAAAAACAACGTATGCATACTACATGTGGTGTTCACGAACAATCAAATAAGTCCAACTGGTCAGAATAATATAAGAGGTACCCATTTATAAATTCAACAGTAAAATTTATTTTTTGCATTTTCATTAAACACATAAATGACACATAAATACCACAAACATAGCAAAACAAGTTCAGCTTCCAACACTTTTCCATATAAACTTTTTCTTTCTACAATGTATGCCGTAATATTAAAATTCCCCAAATTTATTTAATTCGAACGTGCAATAAAAACAATGTAAATTTTTTGACATTTGAAATATGCCGTTATTTTGCATCAAACAATGATTCTAACGGACGGTGTTTACATGGTACAGATTTTTCTGCGACATGTGGACGGTGTTTACGCGGTGCATATGTCGCTGCGACATGTCTTTAATAAAAAACTCAAAGGGCCTCTAACATTTTCATTATTTATTTCTATTTTGTACCTAAGCATAGCATTTTTAATTTCGATACACATACATTGAAAGTGATTTCTTGGTCCTTTATTGAATTTTTGATGACTTTGTCGGGCTTAACTATGTGAAGGAGTCATCAAATGAAATCGGCTTGTTAAGAATAGTTGTTTGTTTTGCTTTTGAATATCTTTTTGTCATATATTGTCTGGCCGAGTTTCGAAGCAATTTTTGAAATAAGTGTGAAGAACCATAAAAAATATGACGAAATTTTACGTTTTTTGACAGTTTTGCTGTTTTTAGTAAGATGTAGTTGTTTTTTTTATTTTATCTCAGGGCGAAATTTTTAGATCTAATTAAGAGGTAAAAATTTACTAAAGAGAGAAAAGCAATATTTCGAATAGTTCACGAGATATAGGCTTAAGAATCAGTACATGTTCTTTGAAAAATGTACTAAAATCCTCCTCCCAGTCGAAAACTTAAAAAATGAATTAAAAAAAAACCTTAGCTAATAATTCAAAACCCAGCTAGGGTTTTTCTTCTACTATCATAAGCTTTCAGATTTAGGGTGTCTCAATTGGTTCAAGATTATGAAGTTGAAAAATGTGCTACTGTGTACTTGTATAGTTTTGGTGTAAAAAATGATGTTGACCTAGTTTTTTTGTTGAATGGCTTCGACCTGGTTCATTTTTTGGGTCTTCAATACTACGCAGCTCAAGATGTTGTTCATCGCTTGATTCGGAGTCCAAATTTTCGTACTCTTCCGTAAAATTTGTTTTAAAATTATCTAAATTAAATATAAGATAATTTCACATTTATAAAATGTAAAGAATAACAATTTTATGAAATCTTTATATCTCATCGAAATTTTATAATGCCTTCCAAAGACCCGTAACCTGTTAACTGGTTTTGCATTTCTTAAAATGTATAAGCCAGTTAACAGGCTAAGGAGTCACTACTTGTTTTTAAATACTAAACTTATTATTTTAGCACCATATAATTGGAGGTAATGATACATCCTTACAGGTAATGATATGGTAATGGCTAATACATCATTATTGGTTAAGAAGTTTAATTTTATTTAGTAAGTGACAAACTTTTTCCAGTGTTTACCAAGGTTTTGCTGGGAACTTGATAACCCACAGTCATTCTGTTAGATACCTTCCCAAGCGGATGCACATTGGAAGGTAATTTAGCACCGATAATTTGACTTTCGTCATGGTCGAGCTTATATAACTTCCTCTCTTGTATTAATTTTTTCTTTTACTTCTTCAACTTTATTTATTTTTTTAAGTTTGTTACTTTAATATTCGCTTTAATATCACTTTATTCTTTTTTCACTTTAATCTACATAAATGATTTATTGTCTAAATAAAACTTTTACTTCAGAAAACTGCTGTTTTTGTTTACTTTGTGAACAAAAGATTTTAGCTCTGGGAATTACGAACCAAAAAGAGTACCAGGATCATTAGGTAGAATTTTATGAGACAAATAATAAGCTTCATTAAATGGTAATAATGATCAATTTCACAATTTCTTTGTTTTGATTTTAACCTAACTGTGAAAATCTGAAATTACAAAAAAGTTTGACTTAGTTACATTTCGTAATGTAATTTTGTATGCTATTGAAAGCCGTCAAAAAGGTATCTTTTTTATAAAAAATAACATCACGTAAAACGTTGACGCGCTATGATATTTTAATTAACAGATTCGGATTCAGCGTAAAATTTTACATCACAATCAACCTTAAAAAATTTCAGTTTGTGGCAAAATTAATATTTGTGCAAATTTTATTCAAATTTCACATATTTTAGCAACTTTAGGGCATTTGAGCCACGCCTTCCCGATATTCGATAAGCTTAATTTTTTGTAAAATATAGTTTTTCACTAAGAGGAACATTTTAGGGTGAATTACGGTCGAATTTCGCAAGTTGAAAAATAAGGTGCACCCTAGTGTACACTTTAGTACTTTTCATGTCACAATGTTATGTTTGAATTCGTAGCTATTTTTTAACACAATTGCAAAGTTTGGTTGTATTTTTTACTTATATTAAATATGTCCAATTTAAGTTAAAATAAATAATATTATTATATGCAAAATCTGAAAAACACGAACAAAATAAAAAAAAAAATTATGAAAAATCTTAAGCATCCAACGGAAAAAACAGCTTAAATTGGCTATATAGCACTGATAGACCTACTAAAAGTTACCGGCCAAAACTCATCTTTGTTGCTGCCAAACTATGTGCGTCTTCTAAGAGTACTAATAAAATTCTTGAGAGGGAACCATTCTCTTGAGAATTCTATACTTTTTGATTGGTTAGTCTATTCATGGTGAAATGGCAAACCTTACTACGAATTTTTGGCTTTACCACATGTCACGAATCTTTTTTTTTTCATTTCAACTTAAAATTTTGTATAAATAGTTCAAGCTTTTGTACTTTTTCTTCTCACCGTATTGAACTAAAGTGCATTAGGCTAAGAAAGTGCTTGCTTGACATCAAACTGAAAGGTTCTTTTACTTCTGTTTTTAGTACTCGTACATAATGGTAAGTATGTGTAAAAATGTCTTGAAAGTCATGCAAAATTTCGGAAAAGCAAAAACATACAATTTTCCGATTAAGTCTACATACAATCATATAAAATGAATTTTTAATGAAACTAAAGCAGTTTAGAAAAGTCTTGTCTATATAGTTTATAGTATTTCGATAAATATTAGAAATACGTAGCAAAAAAACTCATACTTAATACTTGTATGCAGTAAATTTGGTAATATGTTAGATTTAATACTCAAAAAAGTGTACATCACAAGCTTTTTAAAAAAGATCCGTTCCTAATTAACGGTATTATATTTTGTTGTATTATATTTTGTTGTGCAGTTTGACGTATGTATTTATTAATTAAACATTTTTAGAGTAAAACTCTTGTTTTTTCGTTACAATGTTACTTACAGTATTTTATTTTTAAAAATTTGCATTTACAACGTGAACAAATTCTAAACTAATAAAACAAAATTAGATGTTTTTTGTTTAAAATCGATCACGCTTATATACAAATTATTAGGGATTGAAATATAAGAAAACATGTATTTATTTAACAATTTAAATAAATTAAGTTCTACTTTTAAAATCCTCGTCAACATTCCGCCAGCCTGGAACGGCATTTATGAAGTTCAATCATCTTTCGGCAAGGGATACAATTTAGTCACGGGTCTTCGGAACGTTGATGTTGATGTTTTTATAGTAGCCACTCTAACTAGATCATCTGAACCAGCATGGGTTTCTATCACACAACCCATTTTCCAGTAAGTGGGAGGTACTTTATATTCTCGGAGAAGGACTACGTCATCTTTTTGTAGATTTGGGTTTGCATTTAACCATTTCGCCTTAGGTTGAAGAGACAGAAGATAATCATTTGACCACCGGGACCAAAAGTATTGTGACAACTGTTGAATAAGTCTCCACTTGGAAATAGCAGACGTCTTTAAATGGATCACATCAACCTCAGGCAGAGCATTTAGGGGTCTGCCGATTAGAAAATGGCCTGGGATAATATATGGCAGGTCATCTGAGTCAGCTTGGACCAATGGTCGTGAGTTCAGAATAGCTTCAATTCTTGTTAACAGTGTAGTTAGTTCTTCATATTTAAGGGTAGCTTGGCCAACAGTTCTCCGTAGGTGATATTTTATACTTTTCACTGCGGATTCCCATACACCTCCAAAGTGTGGTGCCGCAGGTGGGATGAAGTGCCATTGAATGCCTTTATTGGATAAAAAATTTGAAATATTATTATTAAATTCAAAATTTGTTACCGCTTTGTGGATTTCTCCAAGTTTCTTGGCAGCGCCTTGAAAGTTGGTACCATTGTCACTGTGTATGTGACCTCAAAATCCTCTTCGGGATACGAATCTGTCTAGAGCAGCTAGAAAGGCATCAGAACTTAAGTCCGTGACAAGTTCTAGATGCACGGCTTTCGTGACCAAGCAAATGAACACAGCGATGTATGCTTTCGCAATCGGAGATTTCCGGCCATTATGCTGTTTATATAATATTGGCCCTGCGTAGTCACAACCGACTTCACAAAATGGGTAGGCGGCATTGACCCTAAATTTGGGAAGATCGCCCATAAGTTGATCGTGTTGTAGCGATGACAAACAGGGCATTTATCACAAACTCGTTTAGCCAGTTCGCGTGCATCTACAATCCAATACCTTTGCCGCAGTGTTGCGATGAGTAAAGTAATTCCGGCATGTAAATTTTTAAGATGACAGTCGTGAATGATTTTATGAGCAATAGGGCAATCTTTGTGCAGTATAATTTGGTGCTGACTATCATACGGCAAATCAGCTTTATTAAGTCTACCACCCCCTCGTAAAATCCCATGGTCATCTATAAAGGGGGATAAACGTTTTAGTTTTTTACTCGTTATAGGCTCCTTTTTCAGAATTGATGATTTGACATCAGCGAAATCAGAGTCTTGATAATATTTGAGGAATTCATTTTCTGCATCTCTTATTTCATTCACCTGAAGTGGCAATTTATTTTTAGATTTAATTTGAAAATTGTTGTATGCTCTATAGTAGTAAGCAAGTGCACGGACCATACGAGGGAAACGCGACATCCGATTATTCAATCTTTCAATAATGTTGATAGAAGTTGTTGTGGTTAAAACAACTTGTTCCCCTAAACGTAACTCTTCATTAGTTTTAAATTCTTTAATAGGATTTGGCCACTCAGTGGGGTCCTTTAGTAAAAAAGGGGGCCCTTGAAACCACATTGGATTATTAACTAGATTGCTGGACTTATTACCTCTACTAGCACAATCAGCTGGATTTAATTTAGTTGGAACATATCTCAACTGTACATCAGGAAGGGTGTCAAGAATATACCCAGTTCGATGTCCGACAATTCCATTTAGTGGGATGTGCTAATAGCCACGCCAAAACAGTTTTGCTATCTGACCAGCATACAATGTTTTTCTTATCTATATGCAGCAAGGGCATCAAGTACTCCAAAAGTTGCGCTAAATGATATGCAGCACACAGTTCCAGCCGGGGAATTGACACCATGGTTATCGGCGCCACCTTTGTTTTAGCCATCACTATGTTGGTGGATACCTGGCCACCTGTTGATGATTTGCAACAATACACCACTGCTGCATAAGCTGCCAGCCGTGAGCAGCTGGTTTAAGTCTTCTGCTAATTGTTGAGCTTCTCTTATAGTGTTGGAGCCAGCCATACAATCATCAACGTAAAAACAGGTTTTTAGTGCCTCACATGCTAGTGGAAAGCGCTCACCCTCATCTTCACTCAGTTGTAAAAGTGTACTTATTGCTAGGGAGGGGGCAGAGGTCGTGCCGTAAGTCACTGTAGTGAGAATATAGTGCCTTATTTCATCACTAGGATTTTCTCTCCATAAAATTCTCTGAAAATCACGATCACATTCCTGTATCTCAATCATACGGAACATTTGCTTTATATCTGCAGAAAAGCAGTATTTCTTACACCTATATCGTAATATAACAGCTACTAAATCTTGCTGTAACACCGGACCTTTTAACAGGTAATCGTTCAAAGATTGTCCGTTTGATGATTTGCTAGAGCCATCAAATACAACACGTAGTTTTGTGGTAAGACTTGTATCTTTTACCACAGCGTGGTGTGGTAAATAGTACACGTTAGCAGCGGGGCGATGAATTTCATTTTTAGGCACGAGTTCCATATGGCCCAACGAAATGTATTCATTCATAAATTCAGAATATGCATTTTTTAAATTAGTATTAAATTTAAACTTACGTTCCATAGCATTCAGTCTTCTCAGGGCTCCAGTATAGGATTTACCCAGCTCAGGGATTTGCTTAAAGGGCAATCTTAAGGCATATATTTCCGATCGGGTTGTTGTAGAACAATATAAATTTTCTGCCTTTTGATCTTCCACAGTTAAAGATGGCTTTTTTATATTGTTAAGAGTCTCGATTTCCCAAAATAGTCGTAAGGTTTTATTAAGGTCTTCTTCATCACTAATTTGACTCGTTATGTTGCATACCATAACTGATTCATCCATAGTACAACCACTGCAGATAACCCAACCAAAGGCCGTGTTCTGTGCTAGTAAGTTGCTGTCCTTTAAAATCCTACCTTCTCTAATTAATGAAAAGAAATAGTCAAACCCAATTAAAATATCAATATCTTTGGGAATAAAAAATTTATTATCCGCTAGGGGGAGGTCTTTAATCTCGTCCCAGCAATTAATATTTAAATTTACACAGGGTAATTTTGATGTTAATTTTGTAAATATATGAGCAAGTATATGGATTATCGCTTCATTTCCGTAAATAGATTTTATTTCCAATTGGACATCCCCACGAGTTGCTCCAGCTTTATTGTTGCACAGTCCACTAACAAAGATTTTTGTCGGCTTTCGTGGCACCCCTAGCCTTTGTACACATTTTTCTAAAATGAGAGTGTTTTGACAACCAGAGTCTAAGAGGATGTTACAGGTTTGATAATATCCCATATTATCTTTCACTAATACCCTGGCGGTTGGTAATAGCATATTAAAATAATTTACCTCTGAAGAATCTGCTACATTTACCTTCGTATTGGCAGCCACCAAAAATGTTTCATTAAGAGTTGAGCGAGCAACCGGTTGGCTTGGCTTAGACGATGTAGGAATCTTGTTTACAGATGTTGACGGCTTTCGGTCAATATGAATCAGCGAATGATGTTTGCCTTTACAGGTTTCGCAAACGTGTTTAGAAGGGCAATTATGTACACCATGGTTTGGCTTCATACAATTAAAGCAATGATACTTTCGCTTTAAAAATTCGACGCGTTTAGGAACATCTAACTTGTTGAATATGGGACAATACGCTAGATGATGGTTTTGTTCACATGCAGCACATGCTTTTTTCATAGTACTAGTGTAGGCACGAGCCTGGCGTAGACCTTTTGAAATATTTTTAGTTGATTTCTCACACGATGATGGTAAACGCTCCAATGCGTCACAGCGTTCGTTGATGAAAGTAAAAAAGATGTCCAGTGAAGGAAAAGATATCTTACCACTATACTCAGCCCAAGCTTGTAGGGTACTTCTTTCTAATTTCTTGCATAGCAAGTGTATCAGCCATGGATCTCTTTTATCTGCGTCCGGACCTTGAGCACGAAGGCCACGAATTACCTCATCAGCTACGTTGGATAATTTACGTAATTCCTGTGAATCATCAGCTTTGGGGATTTGAAGAAAAGTTTCAATCAGTGAATCCACAACCAGCGAGGGTTTATCATATCGTTCTTGTAATTTTTTCATTGTCTCGTCATAGTTCTGATCTGACACTGGCAATTGGCAAATAAGATTTGCTGGATCATCCGTCAATAGTCCCTTCAAATATTGGAATTTTTGGGCAGCAGACAAATAGTGATTGTTATGGATGGAGCTATTAAATAGATCAAAGAACGACTTAAATTCTGCATACTTGCCATTAAATAGAGGCACGTTCAATTTTGGCAAACGAACATCAGCCACATTAGCAGAAGCATTCATTGTCTGCGACAGCGTGGCCTGTGGTGCTGATGGTGCTGACAATTGGATGCAAGATAATTTTTCTAACAGTGCAGTCTGAGTTTCAAAAAACTTGTGCATGGCATCTTGCTGAATTGAGGTGGAATTTAGTGGGTCTATATTATTTAAACGCAGCCTGGCGTCAATTAGTTCACAATATTGACTTTTGATTCGAAAATATTTGGTCTCAAATTCTTCATATTCAGCTTCACAATCGGGAAACTGGTCACTTTGAGCCGACATCTGGATGTCCAAAGCCTGGAATTGTTCATAAAGACCCTCTAATTTTCCCAGTCGGGCACGTAGATCAAACAGCGAGGTTTGATCGTTAACTTGACTGATGAAGTTTTCCATACGAGTCGTAGTACGCTTTATATGCGCCCGTTTGTTTTTTAAAATTTCCACGCTACTCATATTTTATTTATTTTTGAAGCAAAGTCAGATCTAATTTTCACAAAAGTTTTTCTTTTTTTTTGCAATAGTTTAAATGTTCCTTTTTTTTTTTTTTTTTTGCTTTGAAGCAAAGTCAAACCACCCCACCAACGATAAACAACTTAATTTTCTTTTGCGGCTATAGGCACGTACTTCACAAACGACAAATTAAACTCTACCACCTTACACAACTATATTTGTATAAGTAGGTAAGCGATTTAGATCACGTCGGGGTCACCAAAAAATTTACGCGAATAAATAAAAGATTAAGCAGTTAATCTGTTCGTGGTCAATGTCACACTGATCTATTAAGAAGTTGTTAAAACAAATGTACGTCTCAAAATAATTGGTACATAATAACAGTTACAATAACAAAGGAATGTCACTCAAGAGAGTGTTACAATGAATAGAAGTAATACATAACAAAAAACAGGTTGCAGTATGTATGGTGTGATTTAACGGTTAAATTTTGCTTAAACATACAATATTGAAAAATAAGAAATTTTAAGACAAAATAGGGTGGCATTTATATACAAATTATTAGGGATTGAAAACATGTATTTATTTAACAATTTAATTAATTAAGTTCTACTTTTAAAACCCTCGTCAACAATTATAAATATATATTTAAAAAATAGTTGTTATTTTTTTATAAATATTGGAATTTTTAAATTTTTTCTCTATGAAATACAATAAATGTCTTTTTTAGGATCTTTATGGTATCATTTAAACAAAAATTTTATACAGTTTTTTTTTTGTTTTTTTTTTTTTTTTTGGTAATATATGTACATCGAGATAATTTTTTAAATTATATTTTGTATTTTCCACTTCAGAATATGTGAACAAAAGAAGTAAATATCTTCTTTTTGTAGCTAGATTGAAACTAGAGATGGGCATGGGAGTGATTTTTGACTCACGCTCACGTACGATCACGTGAGTAATTTAAATTTTTTCTCACGTTCTCGAAATACTCACGCTTCAAAATCTCAAAATATATTGAAAATTTAAACATAAAACAATTTATTTTATCACTTGAACCACTTATGGTTAGTGTTACCAATAATTAATACATAAAGAAAAACAATGTTGCTAAATAACATGTAAAAAATCGAAAAAATAATAATAAAAAAAACGATTAGAAGGAATAATCACGAAAAATCACTACTAAAAATCGACTCACCAAAATTTAAATTAATCACGTAATTAATTTAAATTTTGGCTCACGCATGATTCACGTGAATCACGAAATTTAGTGTCACGTGCCCACCTCAAGTTAAAACTAGTATTTCGACCCGGCCAAACATCTCATCACAACCCAAAGTTTGGAAGCGCTAAAGCCTCATGATTACTATTTTCAAAGGCAGAGCACATACATTTAAAAGAAATTCAAATGCATATAAATGAAATCGAGAAGAATGCAAACAGGTTTGGAATTATCCAATGGATAAACAATCTAAAAAAAGATATGCCGGTTAAAAAATAACTAAAATTAAATACTGGCTGAAATTCATGTGGACAAAAGTGTTCGTGACTAAATTTGTTTATGACATTAAATTTGTGTATATGCAAAAGACTTTTAATATAATCAAAAATAATCGTTGAAAGTAGTCAGATTATTTTTTGATTACTTTTGATTATTTTCTGGTAATCGTTAGTAATCTTGATTATTTTGGATTATTTGTAATTGTAATCAATTAGTAATCGTGCAAATCTAAATATAATCGTAATCGTGATCATTACTTTACATTTAAAAAAGAAGTAATCTAATTGCTAATCATTACAATTACTAATCATTAATTAACAGCTGCGGTTAAAACACTATTTATGTTTTAAAAACTGTAAAATTACGTGAGAAACCGCGAAAGTTACCAAACATACGTGTCAAACATATTGTTACGATTTTACCCTTTATAAAATCGTTGATTTACTTACCTTTTAAATAAATCGAGTTCTTTCTATATTGCAAATAATAAACACTGTTTGAAATTATTTATAGCTCTATTTATTTATAATCGTCACTAAAAATTACAGAAATACACTTTAATAGCACACTTTATTTACACGATTTAGATAGACTAAACGTTAGCTACACTTTAGTTCTTCACACTCTGCGTTTTACTTATAAACTGAACTACTGTGCCACCTTGCTGGCGATTTTATATATGCGGGTTTAAATCACTAAAATATGGCAGCACCGTCTGGAAGCTACATACTGGCAACTTTGAGAATGTTCTTTTACAGCTTGACAGAAGAAACATTAGTTATGGTGAAGGGTTGCCGTTTAATTGGTTAACATTTCAGGGCTAGCATATGGGGATTTGTGTTTCTACGAGTAAATGGAATTTCTGTAACAATATTTAATTTTTTTTTATAATTACAACCCATATTCTTTACTAACTATTACAAAATTATACAAAATCATGCACGGCGGTTATTTTTCTATTCACTGCACTGGTCATTTCAATAACTATAATTTAATACACTATCATAAAATTGCCATAAATATTTATTATGTTCAAATAATCTACTTTTATTATAAACACTTACCAAATAGATTTAATAAAATCACCTAGGGAAGTATGCACAAAGAAACTATACTTTTATAGCATTTAAAAAAACAAAGTGGTCTAGTGTACTATTTTTTTTATCACCAGAAACACAAAAAACCGCGCTAAAAACTTTTTAATTTCACGTTTTCAAAAAAAAAAAAATTTTTGTTTATGTATTTTTGTATTTCCTTTTGTTTTTTATTTTAACACTTCGCACGCAGAATAGAAATATTGATATGCTTAGCATTGGTTAGTTTCCCATAGTTAAGTTAACAGCTTGAAAAGAGTTAATGAGCCTTAGATTGAGAGGTAAAATTTTAATTTAGTATTGAAAAGTGGAAATGGAAATAAAACGGAAATCGAAATATTTACAAAATATTTTTAATAACAAGTTTTATAAAGTATAAAGAGTATAAACGAATCATGTAGAGATGTACACTAGAGTGGGTCGCACTCCATACAAAAAAAAAGTTGTTAAAAGTAATGTGAAGACGATTTCAAAAAAAAATTTTTTTGCAACGCCCCTTGACCACGCGCTTTTAGTTTTTTGTTTCCTGTGCCTCTATTTATAGTCCGATCGTAACGTGTGATAACGTGTGTTCTTAGAATGACAACAGCTACATTTTCTGCTTTGATCACTTTTGACTCAGACATCAAGTTCTAGAAGTGACTTCTGGAATCTCGGTTTCTACCCCCTAATTTCCATTTTTTTTCTAAACGATAAAAAGTTTTTTAAATTCCATGAAATTTTGTCCTTCACGGTATATATTTTTATTAATAAACAAGAAAGTTACAGATGTTTTAAAAAAATCAATTTGACTCTTTATGCCAACATTCGTTAACAATAAGCTTTGGTCTTTAGTGACACTTGTTAGCTTTACTGCTGTGTCCATTTTTAAGTTCTTTCTTTTTACTCATATTTCTATCAAATATCCTATATTCTCTATTCATAAAAGTATACAAAATCTTTAGTTAAAATGATTTTTGGAATTTCTAATCTAGACTCAAATAAAAAAGTTAGTGGAAAAATGTGTAAATCGTTATATGTCCCAATTTAATGTTATCATAATATTTTTTTACAAAATCATATATTAGGAAACATTTTTCCTATTCTCATTTTACAAATTACCAATTTTTTTTACTAATTTTTGTTGCTCAGTTTACAGATTTGTATACCCGAGTTACAATTATTAGCAAACATTTTGCCTTATTTTCTTTTTTCTAAAGTTTTTAAAAAAGTTTAAATTTTTTAATAATATAAAGAAAATTCCAAGGGATAACAAAAATAAATTGAAATAACAATTTATTAAACTTTATTAAAAAATTAGTTGATATTAGAAAAACGATTTTCATAAGATAATTTTTCTGCATAGTCACAGTTTTGTTTACTTAATTCTTTTTTTTTATTTATAAACAAAAATTAAATAGAGGAAACTATTTAAATATTCATATTATTTTTTTAAATTCATATAATTTAAACTAAACCAATTTAAAAAATTAATTTAAATTCTGGCGAGACTCCAGCTAGCTAAACTGCTCTCGACTTCTTATTTTATCAAATATGTACCCAATGTGTCCGTTACCTTATTTGCGGAAATCTAATCCTTGTACAACAATAACAGAAAAATACTTATTGATAATGCAAATTCGAGTGCAAGGACAAAATAAAATTGATCAATCATCCATAGTAATTGGAAATGGACAAATGTCAACAAAAGCAAGAGCAAAGGTTAAGCAAAGCTTTATAAATCATTGTTTATCAATGTTGGCGTAAAAAGTCAAATTTATACATAATCGTATTTTTTTTGAGATCTTCTTTGCATTATTTTTAATTCTAGGGAGTAACCGGTGCAAGTTGTTTTTTGACCCACCATAATGTTGTTGAATTAATATGTAATTTTAAATTCAACTACTTACAGGTTTCTATATAGTAACATTCATGTGACAGGAATCACATATACTTTGTTTTTGATGTAAAACAAATTTTGTCAAATTTTCATAATTGTTTGAAATACTTGAATAAACATTTATATTATTTATTGTAAAAATCTAAAAAGGATTTTGTGTATTTCATTTGACCTCGAAGGCCAGCTCTGCAGTATTAAATTCCAACAAATTTACACTACATAGGGAAGTCATGTACATGGGTCATGTAGAGTAAAGATAAAGTTATAAAATCTTAAAAGTGATAATGTTCTTATGGGAATGGTGTTTTTTAAAGTACTGGTCGTCTTTGTTAATAGAAGCTGGTTTAATTAAATCGATAGTAATTGATCAAAAGAATCTCCGCAGCGAGTTTTAACAATTTTGCCAGACTTTTCTAAAGGAGCAGACAATTTTGAAGGTTGTAAAACCTTAACAAATGCATATTCGCAGTGCATTAAAGATTTAAGCATATACGCTTTTTGTTATGACAAACAATTTTACATCTAATTTCTGAAAAATATTCTTTTAACTTTGAAAGCAAAAAATCTGAAGAAATATTATCGTTAGATTCTACAACAAGTTCGTGAGGAATTCTTAAGCATTGCCCGAAAACAACTTCTGCAGGCCAACATTTCAGATCCTTTTTTTATAGAGGAACGTAGACCTAATAAAATTAATGGAAGTATTTCTGACCACATTTCTTTGTTGTTACTTGTTAAATTGAAGTTTTATGCCCTCATTTTGTAAAATGCAAGGCCTCACTTCACATAATTTAAAAAAAGTCTATTTTGTAAATCACTTGAATAAAGTAGGTGATTGCTCACGTTGGAATAGCTGTTCGTTACGTTATTTGAAATTTTATACATACAAATAAGAATTTCATAAATCACTGCGCTGAAAAATTAATCACTTGAGATGTGAAAATCATCACTTGAATTGTTTATGCGTTGGTTTGAAATTTATTTTCAAACTATTTAAAAACACACAATTTGTAATAAATTTGCAATAAATTTTATTTCTATTAAGCAGTTTTTGAATTTTTTTGTTCTTGGGTCGATATGCCGTGAAAATAGTAAAAATGCCTCTGAGAAAATCTTAAAAATTAAAAAATTTCAAAAATTGTTCCATAAATTTTTTTGCGGGCTTATGTTTCAGGCGGCCTAAATATTTACATGAGAAAAAAATGATTTTCAATTAGCTGTTTTGCCAATAGCAAAAAAGTACGGATAAATGTAACAAATCAAACATTAATTCCATATATGCAGGTAAATTAATAAATATTGAGCAGAATCATGTTATAAATTGTTTATATTATTTCCAAAATTAATTTAATTGCATTTGTGTTGTGTAATATGGCTGAAGTGCACTTTCTCGGGCGTTGTTCAAAAAGAAATAAATTACCCCCTCTGGAATAAAACAAGAAAATATTTTACTAGTTATTATTTTAATTTGACAATTAAAGTGATAACGTAAAAGTCCAACGCAATGACGTACACTCGTAAGGCGTTGAACGCAGGTGCTTTACAAAATTTGGGTATTGATTTGGCGGTGAAACCTTTCAACCATTCCATTGGGTTGGGGATGATAATCTGAAGTATGTATTTTGTGGGATCCAAGTAGTATTGTTATTTCACTAAATAGTTTCGAGGTAAATTTTGAACCTCTATAAACAGAGATTTTCAATGGAACACAGAATCTAGTTAGATAGTTGAAAACAAAAGTCTTAGCAATATTAGTTGCAGATATATCTTTGCGGGGATAGGCCGGCCAATGATTGCTAAAATGTATTTGTAATTGTTCAATACAGGAAGTAGTCCAATAGTATTCATGTGAATATATTGAAATCGGCTCCTAAGTATCTCTTTTGATTTAATATTAGACTGGATACAAACATTTATCTTAGATTTCACTTGCAATTTTCTAGTTGCTCTAATGCCGGGATGTGATAAAGAATGTACAGTCTGAAAAATAATTTTTCTAAGTGAGACAGGAATATAGAGACGATAAATATTTCCAGAAACATGACACAACATTTTACATTTGTTCCAAGAATGATAATTTGTTTAAGATTAAATTTATATATGGTTAAAATTATACTCTTTAATATATCATATTTTTGTTGTTCCGAATATAATTTCTCAAGATTTATATCTGAAGAACTCATAGAACATATTTCCAGCAATCGCGAAAACATGTCGTATTTTTTCAGATTTTTAATATAAAAATATAATATTTGTTCAATATACTATTTATTTTTACTAAAACTGGACATATTTAATATAAGTAAAAAATACAACCAAAAACTGGGATAAACAACCCTGCGGGAAAAGGACCTATCCCGGGACACGTCACTTGACCTGTTCACTGTGATAGGGATAGGTCACAGGACAGGTCACTTTAACATGGGCTTGTCCTAGGAGGGGGTCAATTGCCCTTTGTGACATGCCACAGGGTTGGTCTAAAAGAAGATATCATGACATTTAAACAGGTCACGTGGTAGGTACTTTAAAAACCGGTCCTCTTTTCACCTATCTCGTGATATGTATTTTCGGAACCGATCCAGTTTTCCCCGATCCAGTTTTCCCGCAAGGAATTAATCTGTTTATATGACAACACTGCATACACCAAATATAATGTTTTTCAACATTTTAGAAACTTTGAAAATGTTGCCCACTTATACAAACATGTTGACGCTGAACTCTGTAGCATGTTGAATTTCTCGTAGAGTACTTCTGACACTCTATAGTAAATTATATACTTTTTGCTGCAACCAGAGAAGCATCGACAGCAACAGATAAAATAGTATTCTTGTCAAAATGATAAGGTAACGTGTTCTGAGCAAATTTGGTTTTGACGTCCTGAAATGCCTTAATGGTATATTCGGTCAAAGAGATTTTTTTTAATTTTCTCTTGTTTACCTCAGTAATAATATTGTGTAATGGAATAAGGTATTCAGCCAATTGTGGTACATATATCTGATAATAACTGATTATACCTAAAAATTAATCATTTTTTTTTACTTTTTTGGGTATATCAGATTGCAAAATAGTATCTACACTTGTTTTCGAAGGATTCATACCGAATTCAGAAATGTTGGAACATAAAAAATCTAGCTCAGTTGCTCCAAAAATACATTTAGTATGTTTAATATTTGGACCATATTTATCAAGTCTTTTGAAAGCCTCATGTAAATGTTGTACGTTTTCTTCTTCATTACTACTAGCAACTAATATTTCATCTACATAAGTGAAGATTACATCTAGTCCATCAAATACTTTATTAACAAATCTCTGAAATGTTTGGCACTATTACGGAGACCAAATGCCATTTTAACAAATTCATGCATTGCGAGAGGACTGTTTTATACATATTTTCTTCAGCCATGATCAATTTTTGAAAACAGCTTTCGAACAATGAAATCAATATTAATATAATGAATATGAGGAAGGGCGTATTTAATTTAAACTCCTATAATCTCCACCCGGTCTGCAGTCATTGTGATCTTTTTTTGGAACCACATAAAGTGGTGAACAGACGGGATAATTAGAAGAACGACATATACCCATTTGGATTAAATTGTCAAATACAGTTTTGGCGATTTTATATTTGATTGGGTCCAGTCTAAATGGTAGAGAAGCAAAAATGTTAGAAAATTCCAAATGGGCGGATGGAATGACTCTATTAGACGAATCAATGAGTTGTTTTATTTTTAAAACAACTAAGATAACGAACTTTTACGCCTATGATATTGGCTAAGATTAAAAATAAATATCCGTTCAAATCCAAAATCGATATCAAAGTATTTGAAACCAAAAGCGGAATTAAAGTTCCATTAGCTGCGAATGAAATATGCTGCATCTTTTTCTTTCGCCACTAAATCTACGATAAACTTTAATTTGCTACCCTTATCATTGGCAAAAGACGACGGAAATAATATCCATTATCCGTCGTCGACATAATGGAGTAATTTAGTTTAAAAATCTGGATTGAAAGTCACTGAAAAATTCGCATGATACCAACAAATATTTTCAGTATTTGTCTTTCGATTTTGAAAAGAACGCGTAGAGTTTCGTGAAGAATTATATTTTAAAGAACCACTAAAATTTGTATTTTTTTAATTCCGCAATATTCAAATTAAATATATTAATATTTTCGCTTAATATTGCTGTAAAATTCTGCATAAAATCATTAGGGAAACTTTCAATCGAATTAAAATTGTTACACTTGAAATACACATTTGATGAATTCTATGAACCGTTTCATTAATTGATTTCAAACTAGTAGAGGTTAAATGAACTTGTACATGTTGAGGTAGTTTCCCTGCGGGAAAAAAGGGGTCAGTTGGGAATTGGGATCTGTCCTGGGATAGGTGAAAACTGAACCGGTTCCGAAAAAACACATCACGATATAGGAGAAAAGAGCACTGGTTCCTAAAGTACCTATCACGTGACGGGTTTAAAAGTCACGACCTGTCCTTTTATACCAGTCCTGTGACATGTCACAGAGGGCAATTGACCCCCTCCTAGGACAAGCCCATGTTAAAGTGATCGGTCCCGTGACCGGTCCCTATCACAATGAACCGGTTATGTGACGTGTCCTGGGATAGGTTCTTTTCCCGCATGGTTTTTTTACCAAAGGGTTTCTTTACCAAATCTACTTTCGTCGCTACCCAGCAAAATAAGAGCTAAGGAAAAAGTAGTAAAAAACTACATCTACTGAACCCAAAGTTGTGAAAATTTCGGTGAATCATTAATGATTTTAACATTGGCGTGTCATTGGGAGGAAGTATTTTGTGTCGGTGCTATGAAAAATCGATGATCAGATGGACTTTTTCTTTAGTTTACGAAAGTTGTTAAATATAGGGAGTAGCTTTGTTTTAAAGTTAAAAATGTGATTTTGAACACGCCAAGAATTATTATTCCGACCAGGGCAAAGTAGTTTTCACTGGTATGCAAAATATGTTCCCAATAAGGCATTAAATGACTGCAGAAATTAACCATTTATGGACTAACAGAATAATTGGTATTTTTACTATAATTATAAATTTTTATAAATATCCAATAAACATTGAAAATTTAAAAATTCAAGTGCTTTAAATATTTCTTGTATTGTGCTTTATTTTAAGTGTTTACAGTCAAAATCAAGTTCATACAAATAAAAATAATTTTATTCATGTTTTTCGATTATTGTCAATATTTTAAAATAAAAATATTTGTTAAAATTTACAATTTTTCTGTGAAGATTTTTATAAAATCTCAATTTCTTCCATGGATTTTAAAGAAAAGGTAAGCCCCATTTTTTTTGAGCTAAACTATGTCCTTACATTATATTTTTTTCTTATTTCAGGAAGATTCTACAAATTTCTGCGCTTCAAAATCAGTATTAGTGGAAAACCCATCGCAAGTCAAAAAATCACGATTAAATGTACAAAACTAATATTTTAAAAATGTATATTAATAAATTATTAATAAATTGTACTTGATAAATTGCAATTGATATTATTACGTTGTTTGAACTTGAATTGAACTGTGATTAAAGGCTTGAATAAAAGAATATTCTCACTGTAATGTTCGACTTGAATTCCAGTGTCCGTTTTGCTGGAATATGCTATTGAAAACATGACTTGAATAACACTTGATTTTAGCTTTAATTCCAGCAAAAATGCTTATTGGGTAAATATTAAAATAAAAAAATGTATATGCTTTTAAATAGAATTGTTACAAACAATTTTATTCTTGTGATTTCATAAGTAGAGGTTAATAACAACATTTTGGAAGTTGTTTAAAACGACTTCTTACAAATCGAAAAATTTGCGGTATTAACTTCTTTGGATGTTCTGAAAACCAGATTCGTAGAGAATAACATCTATTTTATTTTGCTGGGTAAGTATTCTTTTAATAAGTTCCTATTTGTTAGCTAAAGGAGGATTTTGAATGACATCAAGAATGTTAAAGAAAGCATCCTGTGATAAAGAAGTGATTACATACCCAGCAAAATAAGAGCTGAGAAAGAAGTAGTAAAACACTACATCTACTGAACCCGAAATGGTTAAAATTTCGGTGAATCATTAAGATTTTACCATTGGCGTGTCATTGGGAGGAAGTAGTTTGTTTCGGTGCTATGAAAAATCGATTATCGGATGGACTTTTTCATTAGTTTACGGAAGTTGTTGAATATAGAGACTACAAAATTAATATAGGGAGTGGCTCTGTTTAAAAGTTAAACTAAATTATTGTTTTTTAGTATAATTATAAATAAGTAATAATAAATATAAGAATTAAAAAATGTATATGCTTTTCAAGGGAATTGTTACAAAAATTTTATTTATATGCCTTAATAAGTAGGGGTTAATATCAACATTTTGGAAGTTGTTTAAAATGACTTCTTACAAATCGCAAAATTTGCACTATTAACTTCTTTGGATGTTCTGAAAAAGAGATTCGAAAAGAATAACATCGATTTTATTTTGCTGGGTATTGATATTTTAAATTGTCATCTCCTATATTGTGGATTTGAAATTGTATATCTACTTGAATGAACCAGGCTTGTGTACATGATGTCCAAAATTGTGGAAGTTTTTAGTTAGTTATATTGTTCTGATTGTTACCAATCACATTTTGTTAAAATATCGCAGAATTATGATTTGGATTGTCGGAAGGAGGTAGTGCTGTAATAGCATCATGAAATGCGAATTGATCTTCTGGATGGGAATTTTGAAATAATAAAACGTAGATATCAAATTAATAATTATATGCCTGAAATATATGTTTTAGAATATTAGGGTGATTTTATTTTTCTTTAATGGCTTTGATTAACTCCGTTATGTTTAAAAAACTAAATTAAATATTATATTTTAAAAATTAATTGCATATTCTAATTAAAAACGCCTTCTTGTCGACAATATAAAGAAAATCGTAGGACATTTGGTAAAAAATGCTCATTTCTTAATGTTTTTCTCCAATATATATAAATCATATACAATTCTATTTTCTTGGCCTTACATACTTTTTAATGTAAATTATTATACGTTTTTCTTTTCAGAATGCCGTCAGTAGAGAACACAGAAGAAGTTTCTGCACCACAGGTTCCAAAAACAGAGTTAGAGGAGTTGCAAATAAAAGCAAATAGTGTTGCTGATGATGTAAGTATTTGTTGTTAAAGGTCAGCAAAAAAATTCAAAATTTTACCGGTGACAGTGTTGCCATATTTAAAGACCTTCATCTTTCATCTCTCCTCTATCCACTTTATCCGCTTTATCCGCAACACATTAATTAATAGTAAGAATTACTTGGGTGTTGATTCTCTTTACAAAAACCTTTTTGTATAAAAATCTGGATCCTATGATTAGTTTTCAAATGACAAACATCTTATGAGTTTTTTTTAATAATTTAGTGGCTCACTTTAATTATAAAGTTACATCTCTGCTGATTTTTTCAAAAGACCAGAAACAGGTTCTGTATTTAAAAAAAAATAAAGTTGAGGTAAATATTCCACTACAGGCTTTGAGAATTTTGTACAGTAACATTTCTGTTTTCGGATTTTTATGGCTTCTTCATAAAAAACACTTACAAATATCAGATTCTATGAACTTTTTTATAAAAAAAAACCATTGGATTATACTGTTACGATTTTACCTTTCAAAATCGTTGATTTATTTCTTTTAAATAAATCTAGTTCTTTGATTATTGCAAATAATAAATACTGTTGAAATTCTTTTATAGCTACTCTTTATTTAAATGCAAGCATAAAACGATTACATAAGAGACTTTATTTAAACTCTATTAAGTTTACACTTCTACACAGTTCAATTAATCGTCAATGCTTCCTCTTTAGCGTTTTATTATCAACTGAACTGCCATGCCACTTTGCTAGCGTTTTTATATGTGCGGGTTAAAATAACTGGAAGTTTGACAGAAGAAACATTAGTTATGGTGTCCTGAGTTCATTTAATATTTTTCTGAACCTTTAATCAGTAAAATTAGTTTTATTAATGCCTGTTTTATAAATGTCATAGTTCCCCAGTGGAAATGTTTCCACTTTTAAGTTTTTTATTATGACCGTCTTATCCCATGTGTTTAGTAACCTTATATGTTGATTCCCATTTTTTGGAACTATCGAATTTGCCAAAAATATTCCATGTGCTGTTTCTCTATTGCATATTACTCCGTCTTCTATTAGATTTAATTTAAATGGTAATATTATCTCACTTCTTGGTGGAATCTTTACGATCTTTGCGTTGTCTATATTGTTAATAATATGGATTTACCGTTCGCGTTTACTGTTAAATTTTTTTTTATAATCTATGTTGCAATTATATTTGCACAGAAAATCTCTTCCAAGTATTCCGTCAGTATTGACAGGAAAATCATAATTTACTAGTTGTATTTTGTGGTCTATAATCGTTTCTCCAATAGGTATTCGTACAATTGTTGATCCCAAAGATTCCTGTTAATAAACAATAATCATCCGGGTTTTCTTCATAATTTGGTAGAGTGTCTTCTTTGCACAGTGACACGTCAGCACCTTTGTCGATTAGAAGTGTTAGTACGTTGTTCAGGCGCGGAAATAGCTCAACCTTTTGGCGGGGGACTTTTTTGATTTTTTTATACCCTCCACTATATTTGGTTAGCGTATATATCAGGTTGTCATTCCGTTTTTTAACATGTCGAAATATGGGCCTAAGAACCCATAAAGTACAATGCACAGCGAAAGTCATGGTACCCTAGCTATAATAAAAAATCTTTCGTAATTTCTAAAAAATACGTAATAAAAGATATGACACTTATATTAATTTAATGTGATAACAATTCAAAATAATATTTCACTTAATTATGCCCTGCCGGAAAAGGACTTCATTGTAATAGGAAACGGTCACGGGACTGGTCACTTTAACATGGGCTTGTCCTGGAGGGGGTCAATTGTCCTCTATGACATGTCACAGGACTGGTCTAAAATAACATGTCATGACTTCTAAACCGGTCAAGTGGTACGTATCTTAGGAACCGGTCCTCTTTTCACCTATCTCGTGATATGTATTTTCGGAACCGGTCCGATTTTCACCGATCACGGAACAGGTCCGAATTCCCAAATGACCCCTTTTTTCCCGCAGGGTGTAAACAATAAATAAAAAAGATCATGGTAACTTCATATTTTTGCACAGAAAAAGTCATGGTACCCCTAAAAAAATAACAAAACTTTATTAAAATTTTGTGATTTTTGAACTGGATTGCTTTACCTAATACTTAGTAGGATATGCCTTAAGTTGAAGAACTTTGATCGACCATTCATTGAGGGCACAAGCTATTTTGTGTAGCTTTCGTATTTTTAACCCCATTCAGTCGAAAGTATTTTCTTTAGCTGGGCTTTACTAGAAAAAGTGTGATTTGGTATGCGTTTTTCTAAATTATCCCATAAGTGATCAATAGGACTCAAATCTGGACTTTGCAGAGAGGTTCTTAGCATATGTGTTGTGTTATTTGCGATCCACATATTAACGTCAGCTGGTTGGTGTATGCTTAGGATCATTGTCCTGTTCTAAATAACAACTATCTCGAATATTCAGTTTTCAGCATTCTATTAAGATTTTCTATCAGAATGTTCATGTAAACCGTTTTGTCTATTGTTTCCTCAATGATCACTAAACTGCCAACACCAGCTGCTGACATGCAACCTCATACCATTACCCCACTCTATGCATACTTCAAGGTTTTTATAATATTCTTTGTATTTAGCTCATCACACGTTTTGCGCCACACCAATTCTCGACCGTTCGATCCAAAAATTTTAAATATTGATTTGTCCAATTTATATTTCGTTGCGAATCCATAAGCTTTTTTCCATTTGTTACGCTAAAATGCAACTTCTTCCGAGCAGTACGAGCATTGTAACCGGCCTACAGAATGCACCCACGTACGGTGTCGGCAGAAACAGCTTACACCAATGATTCCTTGGGGAAATTTTTTATTTTGACAGGGGTACCATGACTTTTGCTATACACTGTACATATATTCGTGATCCTTATGTAATATTAAGTCGTGTTTGGAATTTGTATTAAAAAGGTCGAAGAAACTGAACTGAATAGTTTTTATTTTCTATGATATGCTTGATTTCGTAGATACATATTTAGACATTTGTTAATTTTAATGTGGTTTCGGACACTAGAGGGAAGGCCTTGAGAATATGTGCCGTGCATTTATTTAAAAATTGTACGAGGTTTTTAGCGGATTTCTTTTGGGTTCACAACTCTCAACGAACACCTGCGGTTACGTTTGCTTTTTAGAAAGCATTGTATTTTAAGTATGTAAGGTAAATATGTGTGGAGTTACAACAAACATGTTCAACACCTTTTATATTAAAACATTTTGTGTGAAAGTGCCCCAGGAGTTATTAAAAAAGGTAAAAACATCATAAATGATATGTTACAATTAGAGTATTCAAAAACCGAAACCGAAAACCGGTCAACCGGTTTCTTTTTTTTTTAACCGATCGGTTTCGAATATTTTGTAAATTCGAAGAAAACCGAAAACCGGTCTTTTTTGTTCGGTTGACCGGTTTTTTTAATTACATCACCAACTGGGTTACTTGGTCTCTTTTATTTTTTCCAAACACTTTTAAAATCGTTTTAGGTTATGAAGATTTAGATGAAAGTCTGATAGATTGCGATGAAGACCTAACTTTGGATATTTCAAATTCAAATAGTTTAATTTCTGATCTAAATAACACAATAAACAGTATTCAAAATCCTAAAAAAGAGACTGTACAAAATAATTCATCATTATATGATAATTTCATATATCCTGATAAATGCGACAAAAGAACTGAAAAGTTGGAAAATTTATATAATTGTCTTTTGACTATTTGTCCAACATCTTCTATTAGTGAAACAAAAAAATCGTCTTAAAACGAAACATTGTAATTGAATATTATTTCTAAAATATTATTTTAGAAGTGAAAAATATATTTTCATTTTACATATTTAAAATGTAATATAAAAAAAAATTATTTAATGAAAAACGTTTTAAACGTTCAAATTACTAACGTACCTAATTTTACTAATTTACAAACTTTATGACCTCTATTCATTTGATATGCATATAGTTTTATAATATTAATTTTTAAGATATTATTTTAAAAAATATTAAAACCAATAAATAAAATGTTAAAATGAAATACAATAAAAAAATATTATAAAATATTTTTTTCAAAGAATGTATTTTTTTATTTTTATTACTTTATATATTAAATTTTTTTTGTTTGTAATTTAAACAATTAAAAAATTATATAAGCTTTTTATTCAAATTAAAAAAACCGAAAAAACCGAAACCGGTTTTTTTAAAATTCGATTTTTCGAAGAAAACCGAAACCGGTTTTTCAAAAAGGCCGGTTTTTTGAATACTCTAGTTACAATATAAAATTTACCGAAAATATGGATTAAATTTTTTGACATGTGTAATGTATTATCTGCGCTTTGGTAAATGATTGTGTTCTTAGGACATGGGTGGAGGGTATTCAAATATTCGGCACAGCCGAATTTAGTATTTTTTTACTTATATAATTTTCGTTTAGCTGGTTTACAAAGGTTGATTATATTTTAATGAGGATCCATGTTATGCTTGATGGACAAAATTTTAAATGAAACGAAAAATTTGAAAATTTGCTTTTACAGATTATTTATAAAAAAACAAGTATAAAAAAGTCTAAAATTCGACTGTTCCGAGACTTTGAATACCCTCCACCAATATCCTAAAAAAATGTTCTCTACAGTTTTTCATACAAATAATGTAAAAAATTTTAGAAGTAAAATTATGGACGTAGAACAAATTTTTAAGGGGAAAACCTTTTTTGAACAAATTTTGTGATGGACAAATTTTTTGAGGTGGAAAAAATTTTATGAAGTGAAATATTGAAGTAAAACATTTTTTGAAGTGAAAAAATTTTTTTGTGGTGAAAAAAATTTTAGTGGAAAAAAATGTTTGAGGTTAATATAAGATATTGTTTAATTCTAAGCGACTGGTAAAAAACAATTGAAAATGTTGCCAGTCGCTATAATGAGTTTGTACTAAAATACACCAATTTGTACACAAAATTTAGAGGTACCTTTACATTTTCACTCATAACTTTTTAACTGCTAGACTGATTTAAACTCTTTGTTTTGTACATTAATTTTTTATTGAACAATTTAAATTAAAATAATTTAAATTCAAAAATGAGCAGCCCGCTTGCGTGTTCGCGCTATGATCGCAGTTTCAACAGAAAGGCGGACATCTCCTTATCGACTTAAAATTACATAAGGGTCACAAATATATATATATATATATATATATATATATATATATGTAAGGAAATTGAATCCCCGTATTCAAGAAATATGTGAATAATGTACAAAATAAACTTTAAAATCTTTGTTTGCAGAGAAACTCAATTTTGTTTATTTAATTGGTGTTAATTGTCGGACTTGGAAAGAAAAGTTTGTATCATCATTCTTTATTTAAAATTTCCTCTGCTTATATAGCTAACATGAGAATCTAGAATTGAGTTACTTTCTAAAGTCACTCGATAACTTAAATTTAATGAAACGAATACATATGGTTTTGAAACCATTTATATGCAATTGTATCAATATCCCATAAATTTCAGTAAGTTGAAATAAATTCTTAATTTGGTATTGAGTAAACTCTAAAGTATTGAGTGGAATTCAAATATCCAAAGTTCATTTATAACTTAAGCTTTGTTTTGATTTCAGACGAAATCCAAGACACTCGTCCTATATAAATTATACATGTTATAAAACTATAACATACACTCTAAAAACTGTTTGTAAATTTTCTACAATAAAATGGGTAAAGTTTTGTGTAATATTACAAAAATTCGGTAAATATACACACAAAATGCGTAGAAATATTTTGTACGCACTTTCATATACAATAATACACACAAAAAGTATTTTTAGACATAGTTCGTTGAAAATTAAACACTTTGTGGCTAAAATTAGTATTATTTTGTTAATTAAAATTAGTATTATTTTGTTACACAAATTTTGTAAATATACTAACTTAGAATCGTAATAAATATTTTAACATTTTAAAATTTGAAAATATTAAAAAAAAATAATAATAAATCTAAAAGCGAATAGTAATTTTTCAAAATTATAAAAAAGTTCATATAATATTTGTGAAAATTTATATCAAATGATATTGATATCAAATGATAAATTGAATAAAATTTAAAAAACATGAAAACAAATTGTGTCAACATATTTTCAAGGCAACAACATCTCACTGTGTGTAAGTACGGATAAATAAAACCTGTAAATCTGGAAATGTAGCTCTTTAAAACGAAGAAGAGGATACAATACTTCCGCACACTACAATTTAAATTGAAGATGACCATCACTGCACATGCCCATTCGAAATATATTACGTATTATATTTTTTCATTATATAATTCATATTGTTAAATTAATATAAATATTATGTAAACAAACAAAATAAATTTATTCTTATAAAAAAGTTTTTGTGCAGTTTAATTTAAACCATTTCGTTGGTAAACATATAATATTTTTTTATTATTACGCAAATTGAAATGCATTTTTAGGCATTTCATGCGTTTATTTACCCTTAAAATAGGTTTTTACGCACAATTTTAGTAAATTCGCGAATAATTTTTAAAATTTAATTTAATTTTTACGCACTTTCAATGTAATTACCTATTATGTGTGTACCAATTAACGCATAATGTGTGTACCTTTTTTCGTTTACGCACACAGAGTAAATTTACCCAATTTATAGTAGGAGTACAGTTTCCTACTTTAAGTTGGGTAAATTTCAACAGAAATTTATTAGAGTGTAGAGCGATGAACTGAGTTCTCCTCTTTCAAAAGTGTTGATTTATACAAAAACAATTACTGACCTAGGATATTCAAACAATTATGCATTGGTTTCGTTTGCTTTCTTATATTTATGTTTTATTGTTATTTTATTACTATCCCTACAAGAAATTGATGACTGAAACTAACACATAAACAAAATAAAATATCCGTCATTTCACTCTTGCATATATGCAAGAGTGAAACAACTAATATAAATTGAATTTTTTGTTGTTAAAAAAAATAAAGTTTCGGTCAAGTTTTTCATATTTTCTTTAAGAACTTGATAGAAACTTTGTTCTACGCATTGACGGATATTTCCGTCAACCCTACCAGTCAAATGACCGGTCATATAACCGGTCGTATTCTTGTAGGGATTACATACAAGTACAACGCAACTAGGCATACAGTTATGCATGACAAATATAAAGTTTGTTTATATTCGTATTTGAGCCACGCCATGCATACACTACATTAGTGAAACAATAGTTTAAAAAATAAAAATTAAGAAGAAATAAAATTGTCATAATTGAGTAAGATTTAAAGATACATCGTTTTTTAACCAATTTTGGTTTCCATTCTGAAAATAAATATCTTATCGGTCAAGAGAACTTTAGATGAAAAAATAAAAATTCTCAAAATCCTTTTTTTACACGTAAATTTTGTACATTATCCATCATAGCTCCTTGAACATTCTCAACGTCATTATATAAATTAAAGCTTAACTAATTCAACTTTTGACTATGTTAAACCAAGTATTTTAAGATTTTTTTAAAGAAATTCTCTAAAGAAAAAAGTGTAAAATAAAAAAAGTAAAAAGTGCTAAATCCACAAAAAGTTGAAGTCCTATATCTAAAAATCCGAATCGTCACTAATTATAACGATTTAAAAACAAATTTCAAATTCTTGAACATTCCGAAATTTTTTAACCCTTTGCGCTGCAAAACCCATTAACAGATTTTTAAACTTATATTTTTAACTAATTTGGAATATTTTTCCATATTTTTTCCGCAATAGGACATATGTTCAAATCAAAATTTTATATTAAATAAATTATTTAAATTCAATTTTTCGATACTTAACAGGACCAGGAAAAAACTAAACAAAAAAAAAACGTATGATACAAAAACCGATTTAATAAAATTTTTATTCAAAACAAAAAACACATTTATCATTTCTACTTTCAACATTTGTTGAGTTAGATGTGTTTAAGAGTGGTCTACAAGAAAACTTTAAAAACACGATATTTGCAGTCAAATATTTGGATAGACAACATTATATTATTTATAGAAATGTTAAGGAATTTTTTAAGTACGTAAATCACTTAGTTTTTTTTTGGGATTTGTAACCGAGTTGGGCGGATATATCCCGCTATCCCCCTCCCTTAATCAGCGCCTGACGTTGTTGTTACCTTCTATTCTTAATTTGATATAGTTCATCAGGCCGGATGAAATATTGTAAATTTTATGTTCTTTCGTTAGTTTTGCTCCGGAAATTCTTGGTATACTGTGACCTCCGGATCTTCAAATTTTCCCAGATCCAGAATATGACAATTATTCTGATCATTATTTCTACTATTGTAGTTATTATTTCTCCTGTTGTTGTTATTGTTGTCGTAACTTCTTCTACCTCGATTATTGCTATTACTGTTGTTATTATTGCGGTAATTGCTCTATTGTTGTTGTTACGATTATTGCTATTACCATTCTTATTACGATTATTATTCCCATTACTCAAAAGGCATATCCTGGCAAAATGATTTATTCCTCCGCATTTGTGGCATTTAGCTCCTTGTGCTGGACATCTGTCCCTATGTCTGCTCCACATTCTAGATTTTATTGGTTACCACGTTATATCTGCTGATACATTACCTTACTGTCTCACATTTGATGAAGCTTCTTCTGCTATTTCAATGGCCTCAGAAAATAAATTTGTCCTACTTGCCTCTATAGTCTTAACTATTTCTCTATTCTTCAAACGATTTCTGAAAGCGTTTAATGTTATTAGAGATTCTCTTTAGAACCATCGAAAATTTGTAATATTGCAGAAATTGAAGATAACTTATTTGTATCTAAAACCTTTGTTCAGCCTCTATCTTTAATTTACACTCCTAATGTTTTCTCAAAATACTCAATGTTTCCTTTTCTAATGAAGCCAATTTCCCAATTACTGTTTTCCTGCTACTTTCTTCTATGTTCCCTTCAGCCAATATTCTTTCTGACTACTTGATTAATTTTCTAATTCAACTAAATTGTCTCAATTGAATATGGTTTACCCTGAGATTTCTTTGCATTTAAGATAAGAGACTCTAATTTTCCATACACACTGTCCATTTGTAAAAATTCTTTTCGATTCAAATGTTCTTTTCTTTATTCATGATATTACAAAATGTTATTTCTTTTCTTTGCTATAATGTAAGTTCCTGCGAAAAGTTCTTCATATCTGTCTTCTGTGCCCAACGCCAAAAATTCCAATAATAGAATTAGGTTATCCATATAAAATCATTTAAATAAAAAAAAATTAACAATATATATATATATATATATATATATCAAAAAATTGTTAATTTTTTTTTATTTAAATGATTTTATATGGATAACCTAATTCTATTATTGGAATTGGCAAAAAAGACCCCGTAATATGAGCTGTATCCAGTAAAATGTCTTCAGTGTAAACATTAGAATAACGAAAAGTTTAAGGACAGTCCCCAAAGTATCAAAATGTCTTCATAGTAACTTGTGGAACGAAAAACCGTCCCCGCAATATGTGCTGTGCACATATATATATATATATATATATATATATATATATGTGGACGGGTTTTCGTTCCACAAGTTACTATGAAGACATTTTGTTACTTTGGGGACTGTCCTTAAACTTTTCGTTATTCTAGTGTTTACTCTGAAGACATTTTACTGGACACAGCGCATTTTATAGGGACATTTTTGGCTATATATACAGATGTCTTCAAAGTATGGGCAATGAATATATATATATATATATATATATATATATATATATATATATATATATATATATATATATATATATATATATATATATAATATATACAGCCAAAAAAGTCCCTATAATATGCGCTGTATCCAGTAAAATGTCTTCAGTGTAAACAGTAGAATAAAGAAAAGTTTAAGGACAGTCTTCAAAGTAACAAAATGTCTTCATAGTAACTTGTGGAACGAAAAACCGTCCCCGCAATATGCGCCGTGCACACATATATATATATATATATATATATATATATATATATATATATATATATATATATATATATATATATATATGTGCACAGCGCATGTTGCGGGGATGGGTTTTCGTTCCACAAGTTACTATGAAGACATTTTGGTACTTTGGGGACCGTCCTCAAACTTTTAATTATTCTACTGTTTACACTGAAGACATTTTACTGGATACGGCGCATATTATAGGGACTTTTTTGGCTGTATATACAGATGTCTTCAAAGTATGCGAAATGAATATATATATATATATATATATATATATATATATATATATTCATTGCCCATACTTTGAAGACATCTGTATATACAGCCAAAAAAGTCCCTATAATATGCGCTGTATCCAGTAAAATGTCTTCAGTGTAACCAGTAGAATAATGAAAAGTTTAAGGACAGTCTCCAAAGTAACAAAATGTCTTCATAGTGACTTGTGGAACGAAAAACCGTCCCCACAACATGCGCCGTGCATATATATATATATATATATATATATATATATATATATATATATATATATATATATATATATATATATATATATATATATATATATATATATATATATATATATATATATATATATATATATATATATATATATATGTATGCGTAAATATATATATTTTTTTCTCGTCTTATTTTTAGTTTTATAGGTTTATTTATATTCTTTTATATCAAGTAAGCAATTTCATTTTCATTCTGTTAATATTTACAAACTAAATTTCATATTATATTTTATAGTTTTATTTACTCTTTTATTCATAATAAATATTTATATTTTGTATGAAAATGTATTTTTAGTTTGGTTCGACTTTCATCAACATTCTTCGTGCTGAAATGCCAATTGTAAATATCTCTATTTAACTCACAAAACAACGGAAAAAGCTTTACTTTAAAATGCAGTTGATTTTTTTTAATGAGTTTATATGAAATTTACTATTTTTGTGTTATTTCTATTCTACTTTGTTTACCGTATGTCCAAATTAGCTATTAGCTAATATTAAAGACATGTGTTTTTAAAATAGTTTTTTACATATTTTTTAAACAATTCTTTTTTTAACCGTGCCAAGTTATATTTTAATAGTGAAGTTTATATTTTATAGTTGATCTTTTTTAAAATTACATGTATAAAAATGTATTTTTAGTTTGGTTCGACATCATAGGAACAGTTTTTTCCAAATGAAAATTTTTTTCTTATTTTTTTATTTAAGTAATCATGGAGAATACACAGAGAAAGATATTAGACACTAGCCGAATGGAATGCATTTTCTGGACAAAAAAATCCTTCTATTTATTTTTTTTCTTCTTTTTCTTGTTCGAATTAATTCTATTTTCAAAAATTTCTATCTTAACTTTCTCAAAAAAGAAATTATTTTCCATTTTTATTGTTATGTTTTTTTTTCAGCTTTGCTAGCTCTATTCTTTTGTTCTATTCTTCAGTCAGGCGCGGATCCAACTCAAGCTTTTGGGCGGGAACTTTTTGTTTTTTTTATACCCTCCACTATATATGGCGAGGGTATATACCAGTTTGTCATTCCTGTTGTTACATGTGATCCTTATGTGATTTTAAGTCTTGTTAGCATGTCCGTCCGTCTGACTGTTGAAATGGTGATCGCGGCTCGAATCCATTAATCATTATTCCCTAGGTTAATGGACATCCTCTTAAGCAGTTTGGTATAGAAAATGAGCAAAATCGGTTTAGCGGTCAAAAAAATCTGAGTGAAAATGTAAAGGTTCCTCTAAATTGTCCATGCAAATTGGTGTATTTTAATACAATTTTATAGTAGCGACAGACGAATAATATATTTACTCATATTTTTTCACCAGTGAATAATATCACCTTTAATATTTTTCAAATCAAAAATTATCTTCGGCTCTAAAATTTTTTTACCAAAAAATTTTTTTTCACCACAACATTTTTCTTCACCTCAAGAATTGTTTTCACATTCAAAAAAGTTTTTCACCTCCATAATTTCACATCTAATTTTTATTTACATTCTTTGTATCAAAACACTGGTGGACAGGGATGATAAAGTTTGTACTTAAGTACCTTTTGAACTATTAGAACCTTAAAAGTGCTATGGTACTCCTTTGAATCATTTGGTACTATTCACAAATGTCTCCTTTTTATTATTATTTTTTTTTTATTTATGACAACTTTTGTGATCTTATTTCTTTTATTCCTAAAGAATTAAAAATATAAATGTATGTCATTTCTAATACCATATTGTTACGATTTTACCCTTTATAAAATCGTTGATTTATTTACCTTTTAAATAATTTAAATTCTTTTTATATTGCAAATAATAAACACACTATTTATAACAGGTACTAATATTACAGAAAAACACTTTAATAGCACACTTTACTTACACGATGTAAATAAACTAAACATAAGGCACACTTTAGTTCTTAACACGTTTTATTTAAACTGAACTCGCCATGCCACCTGCAGGCGTTTTTATATGTGCGTGTTAAGATAACTAGAATATGGCAGCACCGTCTGGATGCTGCATACTGGCAACTTTGAGAATGTTCTTTTACAGTTTGGCAGAAGAAACATTAGTTATGGTGAAGGGTTGCAATTTAATTGTTAACAGGGCTAACATATGGGGATTTGTGTTTCTACGAGTAAATGGAATTTCTGTAACACTGCCGCCCACTTAAGTCTGTTCGTCCCGAACAGACATAGTTATTCCTTTGCCATAGTTGGCTAGTCGCTCTAGATGCACAACCTTCATCTTAAACCTTGGGCTCTGATATTTCTGTATTATATAGACCACATCATTTAACCTTTTAATCACTCTGTAGGGTCCGTCCCAATGTGTTTGTAGTTTGGGAGATAATCCTTTCTTTCGTTGCGGGTTAAACAGCAGAACCAGATGGCCCTCATTAAATAGTTCAGAATTCGCTGCTCGATCGTAGCTCGCTTTCATCTTATCGCTGACCATTTTATTTCGATTGCGGATGAACTCATGAAGTTCGTTGAGGTCTTCCTGTTCCCGGGATGAGTTGTCGTTTTCACTGTCTGTGTCCGGGCAATTTGAGTTTCGTCCCGAATATAATTTTTGCAGGAGTCCGGGTGGTGGAGTCGTGAACAGCGGATCGGTATGCCAACAGAATGTATTCGTTCCAGTCCTTCTGATGAGTACTAACCACTTTTCTTAGGTACTCCTCTAAAGTGCGATTGAATCTCTCGACCATACCGTCAGATTGCGGAGGCAGCGGCGTAGTTCTTTTTTTTTTATTCCATATAAATTGTACATTTCCTTAAAGATGGCAGATTTTAAATTCCTTAAATGGTCAGAATGCAATTCTAATGGAACACCGTAGCGGTAGTTACTTCGAGGTTAGAAATCACCTTCGCAGTATCTTGGGCCAGCGCGAGGGAGACAGTTTCAGCAAAAGTCGATTTCTGCGTAGCACACACCGCATGTCTTACATTAGAATCACGAAATCCATTCACAAATGCTTCAATTTGTAACTGATCTAAGAATGGATGATGGAAATTCCATTTCCATTTTAAAAATTTCAAGTCCACTCTAAAAGTTTCAAGTTTATTCCGGGAACTACCAGCAGTAAAACTCCAATACCAGTGAAGAAATAACAACGTGCCGTATTTTCCGTACATATTGCCATATAAAGCAAGCATTCCAGTTGTGAGATAGTATCTATTTTATTTTCTTATTCTCTCAGTTCCCTGTTTGTTATCTCATTTTCAAAATAAAACAAACCACATATGATGAGTAAAGTTAACACAGATATTCTAAAGCTTAAATGTGGTTTTAGTTTACTTCTAGAGTATTCAAAACCGAAAGCCGGTTAACCTGTTCTTTCATTTTTAAAAAACCTTTGAAAATATATTTCAGGTAAAACTCTTTTGAAGTTGCTATAGAATAAAACATAAACTTTTTGTTGCTAGAAGTAGTTTTATATTATATGTTTTTATAACTTTCATGGCCCTTTTTGCCAAGCAAAATTTTTAAAAACTGTTTTATAACACCTATTAAATATTCTAAACAATTTTGAATCAATATTCAACGTAATACCTTTTTTCATCTAATTGTATCAAATATAACTTTACATGACGAGATGGGACCAAAACTCGGATCCATTTGTAACGAACTATCGTAATTTATCTTAGTTTACACAAATCTATGAAAACAATATCGTGATCAAATCATATCAAACATGATATTTTTTACGATTCTACCTTGTAAAATCGTTTATTTATTTCCTTTAAATAAATCTAATTCTTTTTATATTGCAAACAATAAACACCGTTGAAATTCTTTTATAGCTACTCTTTATTCAAACACAAACTTAAAATAATTAAACAAGAAACTTTAATTAAACTTCCCGGTTAAATATAATCGTATATGTTCATGTATGTCTATGTATTGATGGTCATATATGATTCCATACAATCCTCCAGGGGGGTACTCCATTAAGGGGGAACAGAAGTTTAATATTATTACAAGAGAATGTTACTTTAAAAAAATAAACAGAAAATCTTAAATCAGTTATTGGTAACCTCAGTACTGATGTAAAAATACTATGATTCCATAATTTAAAAAATCAACCTAATTGCTCAAGAAATAGCAGTAATCGATTCTCAATTCTTGAAGTCCCAGAAGAGGAAGAACAAACAAAACTTACACCACCGATGAGAAATAGTTGGAGCCTGAAACAAATTGGATTCTACAAAAGCAAAGAAAAAAGTAATTTCTTCACATAAACTTCAACAGGAGCCAGTCAAAATTTTCTCAATAACAACCCGCTAAACAAAAACCAGCACCTTCTGTCAATATTGTTGGTGTCTCAAACATTTCAGTTATCAAAGAAATTATTAAAAAGTTACAATTACAGAATATAAAACTACTACTCTGAATAACAATGTACGGAAGATAAATAACTCTCCCTAACAAAATATTTAAAAGAAAATAATATCCAATGGTATACATTTGAAAATAAAAATGAAGACCACACCATAATATAACATACATGCCGAGTTAATGACATTATGTCTGATCTACAAAGTCAAGGTTTTAATCCAAGGGATGTAGTGAATATAAAGGAAAGAGAGCGAGTAGAAACTAATACTGGTACTTCACACAGCCTTAGAGGCTGTTTGTATGCAAATATAAAGCGATAAAGCGGGGATTAGTGTGCGGGGTTTTGAAATTATATTTATTTGTGTGGTATTATATAAACCTTTCTTGTTACATTACAACTGAACTTAATAAAAATTGACGATCACTATTAGAGTGACAAGAGTTTAGAAGTTACAAGCAACTTCTTCTTCTCTCACTGTACACCCCATAAAACTTAAATAGAACGTTTTACACTTAAACAGTGGCCTACCACTTTTTAGAATTTCATTCAGCATTGAAGATAACATTAAGGATATATATAAAATGTTTGTTATACTTAACATGAAAGTCAGAATTGAATCCATTAGAAAATCAACGTATAATAGAACCACACTCAAAACTATTGTGGTCAAAATCCACGATGTGTTAAATGTACAGGGGCACATTAAACCGAAAGTTGCAATATAACGTAATAACCAGCCTAAATGTATAAACTGTAATAGTGATCATCCGGCTAACTACAGAGGCTGTGAAATTGTCAAAGAACTTCAATGAATGCATAATAAAACTAGAGCTACAAATGCAAGATCAAAGAAAATAATTATCTTCAAAATCGGGATCAACAATAATTTATTCAGCAAGAACTACAAACTTTCCTCCAGCAGCAGCAGAACCACAAACTTTCCTCCAGCAGCCTTAACAATTTCTCCTGCACCAAATACAAAAAAACAACCATCAGCAACAATATCATCACAGTCAACAACCTCAAGAAAACCATCAGCAACAACACAATTTAATGCAACAGCAGCAATACCAATTCCCGCTTTTGCCCAGGTAGTTCACAATAATTGTAATCACCGTAGCAATAATAACGGTACTAATAACATTATTGAAAATAATGATATTGTTTGTGTGCGAAATGAAACAATTTTATCCCAAATATGAAATGAGAAAGCGGGGATTAGTGTGCGGGCTTTTTAAATTATATTTATTCGTGTGGTATTAGACAAAACTCTCTTGTTCCTTGTTATATGACAACTGAACTTAATAAAAATTCACGATCACTATTAGAGTAACAAGAGATCGAATTTAGAAGTTACAAGCAACTTCTTCTTCTCTCACTGTACGATTATGGCGGTGCAAGAGAGTGTGGTGTCTAGCTCCACATTGGCGACAGCGATCGGTATTACGGCAACGTCAAACTAAGTGTGAGCTAAACAATTCTCACAATACCGATAACGTTGGACAACCTTAATCTTTTCGACAACATTCATCCTCTTGAACTTAAGACATCTTCGGAGTGGTGGTCTTTACGGCATAGTCGGCAGTCGTAAGATTCAGATTTGTGTTAACATGGTTGTGATATGGTTCCTTTTCTTCTAAGGGCGATAGGCTTCTTCGGTTTTGGCGGGGCATAATAAACGTTTGCTGTAGGAGAGAAAAGAAGATTATTAGTTTTGGTCAGGATGGGGGAGTAAAACTAATTTCACAACAGGCCTTGTTACGATGCCATTAGCCGTTCGTATTTCGGCGACTCTAACTCGGTTACCACAAATAACTTTTTCAACGCGGCCACATATTTTCTTAAAATTCAATTTGAAACTCTTAATTCCTGCTTTTCAGAGTCCACCCATATGTGGAGCTCCTTGGGGTATGAAATGCCATTCACGAGGAGATAAAGTGTGTTGATCAATTAGGTTTCGTCGTAAAAGTGAAATAACCTGAGCTTTATCACCGTTCAAGAGATTCGAGGCACCAACAAAGGCAGTTCCATTATCCGAATATATGGCGGCCGGGGATCCACAGCGAGAGAAGAACCGAGCAAATGCTGCTAAGAAGGCTTAAGTTGAAATTTCACTAGTGGCCTCCAGATGAATAGCCTTGGTTGCAAAGCATACAAATAAAGGCACGTAACCTTTTGTAATCTTACAACCTCAACCTACATATGAATTGACATCAAAGGGCCCTGCGAAATCTACCCCTGTATTGGTAAAAGGGCGAGAAAGAGTCAGTTTTTCATTGTAGCTGATTATATTAGAGCTGAATAACCTACGATTAACTCTCATAATACCGCAAGGGTCAATAAATCGATTGAAAGTCAAATAGGCAATTCTAAGCCTTGACATACTAGAGAATATTCTTTTTCGAAGAATAGTCTTTGACTTGCAACAACCATTTGAGGCTTGACAAAATTCAATTCAGAAACCTGAAGTTCATCTGCTGCGATAAGTTTATGTATATAATTACGGGTACTACGGTAATAAAAACGAAATATCTGGCCAATAACTGGCATAGCCCTTGGGAGATCAGAACAATCTTTTAGCATATCGATATTTTTCAGCTGCACTAAGTGGACTAGGACAGGTTTAGCTTCTTTGTTGGTTCAAAAATTTGACGATTTTGTTGGCCATGCCACCATAAGCCATTACAAATGAGTTATGTGACTGTGAGACCACGGGATGCCAAATCAGCTGGGTTATTCTTGGAGTCAATATGAGGCCAAGATTCACTGCCTACTTTTTCAACAATGTAAGAAACTCTATTTTCTACGAAAGTTTTCCACCTATTCAGTGGTTTTTGTAGAAATGCCAATACGATGGTGGAATCTGTCCATAAAAAAGTTTATAGTTGCTAAGATTTAGCTGTGGCCGAACAGAATCAATGATAGTAACCATTAGCTCAGCTCCATAAAGTTCTTTTCTGGTCATCGATGGAAATTTTACGGGGCAACTTTTGTTTTAGCGACTAAAAAATGAGTAGACAGAAGACCTGAACTCTCGGAACGAAGATACAATGTCGCTGAATAAGCTCGCTCTGAGGCCGTGTAATTCAATGGAAAAGGAGTGATCAAAATCAACAAAAGGTGAAATTTTAATGTGTTCTATATTGTAATAGTCATCTAAGAATGACTACCATTGCTGTAGAGTTGAAATTTGAAGGTCCTTGTGCCATCCTTCCAGATTTGTTGCATAATAATTTTCGCGACGATTATTTTTGGGGCTAGCCACCCGATTGGGATGACACTTTAGTCTGAAGGAGAAGTGGTCACAAGCAGCATTCTACCTGAGACCCAAAGTTTTGGTGGTGTTCGAATCTGAAAGTTGCAGGAATTCGGCATTCAATAAATGGTCTGGAGAGATACCTTCGAGCAAATAGTCCTTATTAGCCGTCCACTTACGCAAAGACGCCATGGAGAGAGTATGAGCACCTGCTAACACATCGTCGACATACATATAGTTTCTGAGAATATCAGACATTATTGGGTTTTTGGCCTCACATTCCTTGGCCAGTTCAAGTAGGGTTCATATTGCCAGATAGGTGGAACAGTTTACACCAAAGGTAACGGTGTTTAGTTCATAGTCTTGAGGTTCTTCAATATTGGAATTACGAAAGATAATTCTTTGGAATGGGTTGTGAAAGGGGTTTACCAAGATCTGGCGATACATCTTTTCAATATCTGCATTGAATCGCAAAACCAGAACAGTTAGATCTGCCTGCAAAACAGGGTCGGAGTGAAGAATGTCATTAAGACTAATGCCATTGGCTGATAACTAGAAGCATTGAACACCAAACCAAGTTTCGTGGTGGTGCTATTGGGTTTAAAAATCGCTTGGTGGGGTAAGTAATATGTACTAATAGCACTAAATGGGGTTACGATTGTCATTTGATTTAGAGCTTAATATTCAGTGATAACACGATCGTATTCCATTTTAAGTTGGGGGTTGCGAACTAGTCTGGCCTCATTTCTAAGAAATTGCAATACTGCGAGAGGGGCCAAGGCTTATATTTTCAGGGTATTCTCGTTTAAAGGGCAATGAGACTACAAAACGTCCATTATCATTTCTATAAGTTGTAGATTGGTAGGTATTTTCACAGCATATATCCTCATCGGAAAGTCGGGGCCTGTTTGGAACTTCTTCTATTTACCAAAATCGTTGAAGTTGATTAGTCAATACGAGTTCATTATAAAAAGTAGACACAGATGGACGGCAGTTTTTCGATTCGATTTTGCCAGTAACGATCCACCCGAAAACGGTTTGCTGTGCAAAAAAAGGTTGGTTATCATCTCATCGTAAGCAATTTTTTATGATTTTTGGATAAACATCTCCTCCGATGAGAAAATCGATCTCAGAACACTTGTGAAGGTGAGTGTCTGCCATTTGCAGATCTGCAAAACTGGAACTTTTAAGTGTTGGTAGAGAGTGATAAGGTAGTTGACCTGTCAGCCTTTTAACGACGAAGGCATCGGCGTAAGGTTTGAATACGTCGTCCTTGAATTTCAGTTTGCGATGAGCACGTTTTAAGAGAAAGTTTCGTGTGTAGCTTCTTAGAAACAAATGTAGTTTCAGACGCAGAATCGATAGTGCACGAACAGTACACCTAACGTCATTTGTGCAAACATCAATAACAGCAGTGTATAATTGTACTAGAATTGTTTCTTGCGGCTATAATATGATTCAGTTCAAACACATAAATCTGAACTGAGATATTAGGCATGTTTTCTTTGTACACTTAAGCTAGCAAGTTATTTCATTTATATTGAGAATTAAGCGAGTACTAAGCGACTAGTTCTTAACTCGCTTAATTCTCCATATAAATGAAATAACTTGCTAGCTTAATTGTACAAAGAAAACATGCCTATTATTTGCCTTAATTGTCCTCCAAGCACTTTAACTTGTGGAAGCTAACAGATTCAATCAATAAAACACCTTAAATGCCTTATAGTAATGGAATGTCTTTCTTTATTTTTGTTCTTTCTTATATACTAAAATTTAATACATTAATTAAAGTTGAATGCCACTATTGCACAATTAATTGTTTGCATAATTGCTGACCAAACATTTCAATGGACAAAAAATAAAATTATGCTTAACTATTGTTTGGGATGATTGATCAAGTAAACAAAATAAAATATAGCATTATCATCAACAATTGTTTATAAACAAAAAAAGATAAAATAAAGCTATGTTATGTCAGCGATAAAACGCTGACTAACATTAAAAATAAAATTAAAAATATATGTATGTTGATGTGAATGTCAACATTCTCCCCCGCGTTGACCACTGGTCGATGATAACCCATGTGGGCTAGGTGTCTATGATGTCAATGGTGACAGGTCGGGGTAATGGAACTGGATGCGGTGTTGGTTGGTTGGAGTTGTGGCCTATTTCTTCTTGATGGGTTGAGCTTCTTTTAATTAGTGTTATGGCTACCGCGATGAGCAAGGAAATTATAAGTGCGGAATAGCTTACTTTAGATGATGTTGGCTATTAGACTAGATGATGTTGGCTATTAGACTTGATTAGCTCTGGTTGACGTGTAATTTTTGACTCATTAAGTTCTTTTTGCAGGTTATTGAGTTGATTAAGGTGAGTCTCAAACTGGCTATCTGTAGTGTTTAGAATTTGTTTGATTTCCTGTGGTGTGCTTATACGGTCGATGTGTTTAAGTTGGACGTATGATATGTGCAAACTGTTTGACGCACTAAAGTGACCTTGAATCGTGATGAGGTTGTTTTTGATTATACAAGTTTGGTCTATTTGCATTATGCCAATGCCTCTTATAAGGTGTTGTGAAGTTTCTGTGCCGCAGACTGCTGAGATTTCTACTTCTGTGGTGTAAGCAAAAATCCAGTTGTTAGGATTTTTTAATTGTGTCCATGTTGTGTTGGATGGGATACGGATTAGTTTGTAGTTGGCTGTGTTCCGGTTGTTAAAAATGTTTATTTCACAGGAATTAGCAAGTGTGTCCCCCTTGAGCTTGACATGCTTGTTTTGACATATGTATTCGTCGGGTTTGGACATTATGCAGCTGGTAACGTCTTCAGTTGAAAAGGGGATATATTCATCTCTGTGTGAATTAATTGCTAGAAACGATTCCTTTGAGTTGATAGATATTAGAAGGTTATTTCTTATTGTTGGAACCGGAGTTACACTGAAGAGTTCTAGGAATTGCTGGTCGACAAGTGGCAACATAATTTCAAAGATAACTTCGCTCTTTGTTATCGCTCCACTGGCCTTCATTAGCTTATAAAATTGTATTAGATTATCGTCTTCTACAGGAAGTGCACGTTGCCTTGGGAGATGTGCCCTTATTACGGTTAACTCATTCCTAAGTTGATGAGGAGCTGATAGAATTGGACTGATTTTTCCATGATGAGCATCGGTTAATACGTCTATTACTTCCCTTTCTATTTTTTGCAAGTTTAAGGCGGTTAAGGTCAATTGGTTGACGAGTAATGACATTTGTTGTGTTTGACTGATTTGTTCAGATTCCTTTGCTATTTCATTTGTTGCTTCGATAAGATTTTTGACAATTTCTCTTAATTGGTTCTGTGGATTAAGCTCATCTTGTTTAATGATGTTAACAGTAGAATCAATCATGGACGTTCGGTTTTTTAGTAGCTGGGAAAGATAGTCTGTTTCGATCTTGAAACTTTTAATGGTATCTGAAATTTCATGATCGTTGTGAGAAGGATTGGGTTACTGTTAGTCCTGGCCCTTTTGACTGGTGGAATATCTGCTTCATCAGATGGAAATTGTGGCGTAGTGTGGGATGCTTCATTTTCTTTTAATTCGTCCTCGGGTAGTAGTGGGGCTAAATTGTGAATTGGCCGTCTTTTTATTCCTGATGCCGTCTTTATACTCGAACCTTGCCATCGTTTCCTTCATAAGTTTTAAGAATCTATTTTGTGCCGTAGGTGGTTCTCCGATCAAAAAATGACCAGGAGTTAAGGCTGCATAGTCGTTTGGATTACTTGATAGAGGCGTTAGTGGTCGCGAGTTTAGTATTGCCTCAATTTCGACAATGATAGTTTCTAGTTCTTCGTATGTAAGTGAAGCTGTTGCCATACTTTTAAGCAGCAACTGTTTAGAGGATTTCACTGCTGCTTCCCATAATCCACCGAAATGTGGTGTCCTTGGGGGTATAAACTTGAATTCGATACCACTGTTGCTACAAGATCTTTTGATTGTTTCCTGCGAAAGCTCAGAGAAGATGTCGTCATTCAATTCTTTAAGTTGGTTTCGTGCTCCTACAAAATTCGTAGCGTTGTCTGAGTATATGGTTTGGCAGGGTCCTCGGCGGGCAATAGATCTTTTGAGAGCCCCAATAAATGCTTCTGTTGTAAGGTCGCTTACTACCTCTAAGTGTATTGCCTTCGTTGAAAAACAAATAAAGACTGCTATGTATACCTTGTGGGGCCTCTTGCCTCTTAACTTGTAGTGCACCCAGAGTGGGCCACAGTAGTCTACACCTGATATCATGAATAGCCTTGTTGAAGTCACTCTAGTGGCGGGTAAGTCTCCCATAACTTGCTGCATTAGGATTGGTCTTAATTTTGTACATCGTAAACAGTTTTGGACGATGCTTCTGGCTACCGACTTACCCTTGATGATCCAAAACTGCTGTCTTGAGATGGCTAACAGCAGTGGTGGTTGTCGATGTGCAACATCTTCATTATAAGCCTTGAGATCTGGTCATTGTATGGAAGGAGTATTGGATGTTTTGCGTTGTATGAGAGGCAGGAGGCCTCCAGCCTTCCCCCTACCCTTATAATGCCTTTCTCGTCCAGAAAAGGAGATAAACTACTTATTTGACTTGATTTTTTGATTTCACGCCCTTTCCTTAACTTGTTGAGCTCAATTTTTAATTCTGACGCCTGAATGGCTTTGATGATTAGGTTAGTTGCTGAAGTGAGTTCGTGAAGGGTGACTGTTTTGCTTATTGGTCGGGTGGCCTTGGATGTCTTAGCATTTTGGATGAAACAAAGTGTATATGCTACCAGCCTTTGAAGAGTCTTGAATGAGTCGTGATTATTAATTTTGTAGATTATCTCTTCCAATCCAGGTGAAGTGGTAGATAGAGCCGATACAGGTTTTAGTTTGAATTCTTCGGAATGAGGAGGTGATTGAGATTTATTAAATTCTTTAGGCCACAACTTTTCACTGGCATGTAGGAATATTGGTCCGACGAACCACAGGTTGCATTGAGACAGTTTTTCTGGGCTTATACCTCGAGAAATTAGATCAGCTGGATTTTGTTTCGAGCCAACATGTCTCCACTGGATGTTTGTTGTTTGCTCTTGAATCTTGCTTACCCGATTGGCGACGAATGTGCGAAGTGACGATGTTGACGATGAAATCCAGCGAAGAACTATTTTTGAATCCGACCATAGGTATGTTGGGGTGTTTTCAGCTTGTAATTCCTTTTTTTACTCTCCTGGTAAGTTCGGTCCCAAGGAGAGCAGCGCATAGTTCTCTTGGTTAGGTTACCTTATTTAAGTGTGCGATTCGTGATTTGGAACATAACAATCTGACTATGATTCGATTATCCTTCAATTTGGAACGTATGTAGACTGCGGCCCCATAAGCTCTTTTCGACGCATCTACAAAAGTGTGTATTTGCGCGTCTTTTTAAACTTGGCCATTAAAAATATGCCTTTTAGTAGATAAATTGTTTATATGTTTTAAGTTTTGCCGGAATGACCACCAATAGTTATAAAGATCTTCTGGGAGTACCCATGCTAGTTCTAGCTGCCATAGCTGTTGGATAAACATTTTTGCGGCAACTACTACGGGACCAGCGACGCCCAATGGGTCAAATATCCGTGCCACATCTGATGTTACTGTTCTCTTTGTAATTCCTTGGGTTTCTTGAATATCTGCCTTGAGGCAGAAGATGTCTGTCTTGTGATTTCATGTTAATCCCAAAATTTTTGTGCTTTGATCGTCGAAGTCTAGGTTTAGCTCCACGTCTTCAGGGTGTATTCCAGACAGCAGCTGAGGATGGTTTGCGCACCATTTCCTCAGTTTAAACCCAGCCTCTTGTAACAATTGTTAATTGTTTTTTCATATCGACTGCTGTTATTAAACTGTCTGAGCCACTCATGTCATCGTCGACTTTTAGCACCCAGAGGATATTTCTCCATATTTTTGTCTGCAAGCTGCTGTAGGCATTTTGTAGCTAAGTATGGGACTGCAGACGTTCCATAAGTTACCGTATTAAGCTTGTATATTTGCATTGTCTCAGCGGATCCCTTCTCCAATATATGAGTTGCATAATTCGATCAGCCGGATCAACCAGAATTTGCCGATACATTTTTTCGATATCAGTGCAGAAAACAAATCTGGGCAATCAAAATCGTAACAGCATGCCAAAGAGATCTCCTTGAGTTGGAGGGCCAATGCTTAGTATATCGTTAAGAGAGAGACCTGTCGAGGATTTTGCTGACGCATCAAATACAACTCGAAGCTTCGTGGTCTTACTTTCTGGTTTCAGCACACAGTGATGGGGGATGTAGCAATGGGGGTCATTCACTTTAGAAGTATCTATGCGATTCATGTGGCCTAGCTTTTCATATTGGTCCATAAAATCAACATATTGAGCCTTGATGTCTTGGTTTCTTGCTAATCGATGTTACAGGGCTATAAATCTAGAAAATGCAAGCTTCTTGTGCTGCCTTAACTACTTGGGTCTTCACGAAATGGTAGTCGTACTACGAATCGACCCTCAGAGTTTCTTTTTGTGGCTTGAATAAAGTGTGTTTCGCACACTCCGTGACAGTGTCATTTGACTCAAAACCATCTATTTTCCAAAAACGCTCGATTAGTTCGTTTGTGCCTGGGCTACCTTTAGTATTTATTGCACATGTTGCTGATAGAACGGAGCCTTGTCCTAGCCTTCCGCTAACGACCCAACCTAGTTTTGTATTTATTAAACTTGGTAGTTCCGGTGATAACTTAATTTTACCGGAAATTATCAGATCATGGTAGTATTCGGCGCCTAAGAGAACATCAATGTTGTTGGGTTTGTTGAACTCAGGATCAGCTAATTATATATTTTCTGGAATTGGCCAGGATGTGCAATTGAATTCCTAGGAAGGTTGAATTGGAATAATGTTGGGGAGTACAAACGCTTCTAGTCTTGTGCTGAAATTAGTTGAGGTGGAATAAAGCCCTACGTTGATGCGTTGATTTGTTCTGCGTGCTTGACTGCCGACACCTTCGATGCATAGAGATGTTTCTGTGGGCTTGATGGACAATTGATTTACTTGTCGGTTTGCCACAATGTTGATTTGTGAGCCTGAATCCAATATTGACTTGAAAATACCAGATTGCCCTTTATTGGCAGTGATTTTTACGCGTGCTATTGCTAGCAAGACGGAGCCTTCCCGGGCCCCAGCCAAATGAGCCGACGCTACTGTTGATGTTGTTGGTACATTGATCGCTGGTGTGTTACTCACAGAGGTCACCTTTTTTAATGTCGATGGTGCAGTGTTTGTGTTTTGTTGATAAATTTCCAGGTGAACTAGCGTGTTGTGCCTTTTCTTACATTTTCTGCAGCAACTTGTTGTGCAATGTCTTGCTATGTGGCCAGGCTTGGAACAGTTGACACATAGTTGCTGCTTTTGAATCCATTTTAATCGCTCGGACCTTGATAAAATTTGTTTGCAATGATACAACTGATGATTTCCATTGTCGCATAATTTGCATGAGTATGTATTTTTAGACGTGGTTGCTGTTAAACCGTTTTTTTTGGCGTGTTTCGAATTCGACCGACTGCTTCTAGTGACTGAAATCTAGTTTCTAGGAAAGCCAATAGCTCTTCTAAAGATGGTAAAGATTTGGAAAGCTGTATGGACTGCTCATACAGTACATGCGTTCCCTGGTCTAGTTTTTTAATCAATATATTGACTATTATTGGATCCCAAGTCGATGTATTGATATTCAAATTGTTTAGTGCTGCAATGGATTCGCGCGTCGTATCGTGCAGCCCTTTTATAGCTGCAGCAGAGGGATTTTCCGGTATATTTTGCTGGCCTAACAATTTATTTATGATATTATTTGTTGGAATTCTTAGATTGTTAAAACGTTTTTTGAAGTGTATTCCATGCCGTCTCATAATTGGTTTCTGTTGGAGATAAATTTTATATTAGTCTTGCGGCCTCACCTGTTACATTTGTTTTTAGAAACCACATTTTTTGTGTGGTTGGCATTGCCTTTTTGTGTATCATTTCGTTAAACATGTCATAGAATGGTTGTCAGCTCAGATAATCCCAATTGAATTTTGGTATTGTTACTTTTTGAAGATGATCCGGGTGGGTATCTTGATTAACTCTTACTTGGTTAATAGCTTCTGGCGTTAAACTAGCTTTTATGTCTTCAATTTGCATTATCTTCTCCGTTATTTCTGTTTGTTTTGCCAGAAATTGGTATATATCGTGCTCGATATTCTCCGTACAAATCTTATCCTGCAACTGCTGTATAGTTTTCATATTGTAATCGACTTCTTTTAGTTTAACCTCAATCTGCTGCCTTGTATACTGAACACATATGGATAGCATATCGTCCAATGTGCTGATCATTTTGGATATGGTGGCGTTCTGTGTTTAACAAATTGTTCATTGTTGTCTCCGATGCCTGTTTCCCAGTGATGCCTGAGTTGCTTGCTTGCATCTTTGATTGTTCCTTTATAATTTGAATTTGTTTTTGGATGTAGTCATTAGTTTTGGTGTTTGAGGATTGTTGCGTGTTCCGCCTTTAGAGTTAAAAGTCCCTTCCCTCTGGTGGGGGGAAACTTGAAATAACTAAAGACTCTGGGGTCACCAATGTATAATTGTACTAGAATTGTTTCTTGCGGCTATAATATGATTTAGTTCAAACACATAAATCTAAACTGAGATATTATTTGCCTTAATTGTCCTCCAAGCACTTTAACTTGTAGAAGGCTAATAGATTCAATCAATAAAACACCTTAAATGCTTTATAGTAATTGAACGACTTTCTTTATTTTTGTTCTTTCTTATATACTAAAATTTAATACATTAATTAAAGTTGAATGCCACTATTGCACAATTAATTGTTTGCATAATTGCTGACCAAACATTTCAATGGACAAAAAATAAAATTATGCTTAACAATTGTTTGGGATGATTGAACTTCAAGTAAACAAAATAAAATAATGCTATGTCAACAATTGTTTATAAACAAAAAAAGATAAAATAAAGCTATTTTATGTCAGCGATAAAGCCCATGTATTTCATTAACATTAAAAATAAAATTAAAAATAAATGTATGTTGATGTGAATTTCAACAAGCAGTACCGAGTATAACTGAAGTGTGGGAAGTGGACTGTATTTGGGTCGAATACGATTGTCGCATTTGTACTGCAGCTGTCGCAGAAGGTAGATTGTCGGAGTTCGACATTTGGGGAGAATTAAGAACGCGAACATTATTCGTGTTTAAGTTCGGAGTCGGAGCCGTAGTAGGGGGAGTTGATTGTGCGACAGTGTTTTGATTTGAGTTTGAAGTGTGTTCAGTACGGTGAAGTAAGGAGGGATGTTTTCGTCGGCACGTATTACAGACAAATTGACTTTTGCATTTTTTAATTCGTGAGAAATTCCAAGGCAGTTCGTGCATAGTTTCTGCATTTTGACAGTAGTGAAGCCCTCATCAATTGACATCCTTAAAAACTTTGGACAAAGTCTAAGTGGGTGTGAATCCTGACAAAGAAAGCACTTGAACAATTTGTAATTATTGATTCTCGTTTGGTAACTATTTAATTGCTTTTGGTCTGAAGATTTTTTTGAGCACGACAAAGTAGATCGAATGTCTGCTACAGATTCTAGCGTCTGATATCTTGACGTTTAAAAACAATCCTTTTCTTTCCACGAGGGACAAATTGGTATTACCACACAAAAATTGTTCCCATAAACTTAGTGTTGCATCTGCTGTCTACCAGATTCAACCGATATATACAAATATTACGTTGAATACGTGTAATCTTGGGGCCAGTTTCTTGAACAATTGGGGATATGGTAGACAAGTTAAACAGATATATAGAAATATTACGTCCCAATTTTTTGTATCAATTTGAAGAAGAGTGAGGTTTGTGACACAATCATTGATTGCGCTTTGAATACGTTTAATCTTGGGGCCAGTTTCTTGAACAATGGGGGATATGTTAAAAAGGGACTTAAGTTGAGCGTTAATAAGAACCCGTTTATTCTCGTATCGGTCGATTAGATTTTGCCAAGCCATTTCGAATCCTTCATTAGTTAACGGACATGTTCTAAGTATATCGCGGCCCTTTCCCTGAGTCTTCTTTAATAAGTGACACAGCTTTTCCACTGGTGATAAACGTGTATTATTTCGTTATAGTGCTATGAACATGTCACGAAACGTTGGCCAGGACACATAGTCTCCATAAAAAACCTCAGTGTCACATGAAGGTAATGGTTTGTTGGCTGTAAAATCTTGTTGAGGGTTAGAGGACGGTGAGGCAATTGGAGAAGTTTTTTGACAAGTAGTTCATTTGAGTTCGAAAGACCTTTAACATGAGCTTCAAATGAATCTTTGTTTCAAAGTTTTAAGACTAACATCTTTCTCTAATTCGTGGAACTTAGTTAAAATCGTATCGTAACAATGCCAGAGACGTACAATCTCATCCTTGTGTACTTCTAATATGTGTACTGAATGACTATCAGTGGGAATTACCTCGAAATAAGTTTGAATATCGACTACTCGGTCAGAAGAACAAATAAAAGCATCTAGTTCAGATATCTTGAAATATTTACTACTTATGAGAAAAAGTACTTTGGCACTTTTGAGATGCTCGATTTTGAATTTTACTAGCAAAATAACGACGGTTTTTTTTATTATATTGACCTTGGACTAATCGACCGCCCTAGCATATTTGCAAATAACTGATGAATGTATTAAATACCCAACGAAAGAGATTAAGGTAACGTAGAATTAGAGGCTTATATAAAACGAGAACGTAGATCACCGTATGTATGAAAAGTATTTTTTTTCACAAATTTGGTTGTAAATTATAGTTAAATGTACGTACGAGTATGTAAAAAAATATAGAGAGTGCAACAACAAAGGGGTTATTGATAAATAATTTAATGTTATTATATTTAAGTTATATGTTCACGTATACTCACGTATTAAAAAATAGTAAATGTGTAGTCATCTATGACAAAAAAAGAGTTGGCTATCGATTTTTGTTAAATTTTAAACTTGGAATTAATTGTAGTTTAAAACTGGTATACTCCCCTCTCTTAACTGTTTATGAAAAGTAGAACCTCGATTACAAATTCAAATGTAATTGGATAAAAAAAAGAAACAACAAACTGTTATGTGGTATTGTAAAAATATAATTTTAAAATTCTGCTGTTAAATATGAAGTATATGTTATCAAATATTTTATAAAAATCTCTTACACGCAACTGAGTTATTATTGTTGCTGCTGAAAACATGAATGTTAGAGAGGTTTTTTATAACCTCCACCATATATGGTGAGGGTATATATCAGTTTGTTTATCCGTTTGTAACATGTCGAAATATAGGTTTAAGACCCCATAAAGTATATATATTCGTGATCCTTATGCAATTTTAAGTCGATTTAGCGATTCCCGTCTGTCTGTCTGTCCGTCTGTCTGTTGAAATGGCGATATCACGATGCGAAGACAAGCGGGGGTGCCTATTTTTACCCTATTCCTCCCGAGCAGTTTGGTATTTAAAATGAGCAAAATCGGCTAAGCGGTTCAAAAGTTATGAGTGAAAATGTGAAGGTACCTCTAAATTTTCCATACAAATTTGTACAATTTTTCTGTAACTATTTTTTTTCTTCTGTTAAGTAAAAATGTTATAAAGTCTTCTTATTGTTCGATTAACATTCTTAGAGCTTATATGTGTGTTACTCTGATAACTAAGTTAACGTAAAAATCAACAATGTTAAAGTCGCTAACAGAGCAGACCTCTGTAAATAACATTGCCAAAACTAAAAAAATAACATAACTAAAACTAAATAACAAAAGTTCGTTACATAAATTGACAAAACATATTCATATTACAGTTCATGCAAAATTTAGTATATACGTATATCATCTTCAGCCCCTATGGTGGAGGGTGTTCAAAGATTCGGCACAGCCGAATTTAGCCCTTTTTACTTGTTTATATTTTAGTTTTGTTGACCGAATTTTTCGCAGATCGTACTGAATATTTATATTGTTTTTGTTTGTGGATTTTGTTTCATTTAGATGAGGGATATTTTTGTTTTATAAGAAACACAATATAATAACTGTAATATTCAGACTAGAAACTAGTATAGAGAAGTTATTTTTATGTTGTGTATAAAACAATATTTCACACTTACTTTTTATATTCTTAAATTTTTATGAAGAGTTTTTTCAGCCTTTTGGTTTTACTGCTGCGGGGGAGTTGTACTTAAAACCAGTATGGCGAGGGGGGTTTGATGTGATATTCTTCACTGGCTTTATTTTTTTTTTTTACATTGAATACTTTCTGAAAATAAAGTATTTGGGGTAAAATATTCACAAATTGGCAATCCGGATCGATTGGACCAACAAAAATGTTTGTGTGCGAAGTGAAACAATTTTATCCCAAATATGAAATGAGAAAGCGGGGATTAGTGTCCGGAGTTTTTAAATTATATTTATTTGTGTGGTATTAGAACAACGTTTCTTGTTCCTTATAATATGACAACTGAACTTAATAAAAATTCACGATCACTATTAGAGTTAAAAGAGATTGAATTTAGAAGTTACAAGCAACTTCTTCTTCTCTCACTTTACACCCCATAAAACTTAAATATAACGTTTTACGCTTAAAAAGATATTCTTATTCCAATATTGAAAAATATACAAAATATAAACATAAGGTTGATAAAATAGAAGCAAACGTTTTTCAATCAAATCAAATATGAATACCCTACGAATTGCAACATGGAGTAGCAACGGACTTTCGAAACATTTGCCAGAAATAGAAATATTCTTAAGTGAAGAAAAATAAGACATCTTACTTATTTCAGAAAGCCATTTTACAAATTCATTTCCTCATATTAAGGGATTTTGTTTTTATAATGCCATTCACCCCGCAGGTAAAGCGAAAAAATAGAGAACGAAATATTTCAAGTGTCTTCGGTCGCTGTTCAGTTTAATGGAAATAAAGGCTATAAAGTTACTGCAATACAAAATGATATTTTAAATTCTAGGAAATTTCTTCATCTTGGGAAGAGATTTCAAAACGGAAAACACATTATGGAGATTAAAGACTTTAGTACCTAAAGGAAAAGAAAAACTTCTAACTTCTGGTAACAAGCCAACCTACTGGCCTTCATACAATAACAAAAATACCTGGTATTATTGTCTTCTTTGTTACAAAAGGCATCACCAAAGAGTATGTGTTAGTAGAATACTTTGAGGGATTACCATGTGATCATTCTGCAGTAATTATGACCATAAGCGGGACTCTAATAAAAAGGAACAACAAAGAATAGACCTAAATGTATCTTTAAAAAATGTATTTTAAATAAAAGAAGAACTTTATGAGTTTACAGTAATACAATCGCCGGCTTGGGATAGTACACCACAAACAAAGCTCCAACTAGAGTATTCAAAAAACCGGCCTTTTGAAAAAACCGGTTTCGGTTTTCTTCAAAAAATAGAATTTTATAAAAACCGGTTTCGGTTTTTGCAGAAAAAACCGGTCAACCGGTTTTTTCAGTTTTTTTTTTTAATTTGAAAGCTTATATAATTTGTTAATTGTTTTTATTACAAAAAAAAACAAATTTAATATATAAAGTAATAAAAATAAAATAAATACATTCTTTGAAAATAAGATATATATATATACATATATATATTCATTTAAATTTAGTTTTTTTTTATTGTATATCATTTCAACAAAAAATTAACTTAAAACCAATATTTTTTTATATAATATCTTAAAAATTAATATTATAAAACTATATTCATATCAAATGAATAGAGATCATTAAGTTTGTAAATTGGTAAAATTGGGTACGTTAGTAATTTAAACGTTTAAAACGTTTGGCATTAAATAATTTTTTTTAATATTACATTTTAAATATGTAAAAAGAAAATCTATTTTTCAGTTCTAAAATAATAATTTAAGAAATAATATGCAATTTAAATGTTTCGTTTTAAGACGATTTTTTTGTTTGCTATTGATAAAACTACAAGTGGAAAATACTCTTTCACTAATAGTAGATGTTGGACAAATAGTCAAAAGACAATTATATAAATTTTCCAACTTTTCAGTTCTTTTGTAGTATTTATCAAAATATATGAAGTCATCATATAATGATGAATGATTTTGTACACTCTTTTTTAGGATTTTGAATATTGTGTTATTTAGATCAGAAATTAAACTTTTTGAATTTGGAATATCCAAAGTTAAGTCTTCATCGGAATCTATCAGACTTACATCTAAATCTTCATAACCAAACAAACGATTATAAAAGTGTTTGGAAAAAATAAAAGACACCAAGTAACCCAGTTGGTGATGTAATTAAAAAAACCGGCTAACCGAACAAAAAAGACCGGTTTTCGGTTTTCTTCGAATTTACAAAATATTCGAAACCGATCGGTTTTTAAAAATAAAGAAACCGGTTGACCCGTTTTCGGTTTTTGAATACTCTAGCTCCAACCCATTACACGAACGTATCCAATTGAAGTTAGAGAACTCGTTGAGAAGAAATGAAGTGCAAGAAAAAAATGACAACAAATTCGCTTAGCGGCAAATAAGCTAGTGTTAAATAGATTGTGTACAAGACAAGGCGCTTAGCCTAATCACAAAAATTAAAAACGAAACCATATCTTCTTACCTGCAAAATCTTACCTCAACAAAAGCTACCAATTATAGTTTATGGAGAGCTACAAAAAAATTAAATCAACCTACGTGTCATATACCACCTATTAGGAAAGAAGATAACGCATGGGCTCGTAGTGCTGTAGAAAAGGCAAATGAGTTTGCAAGTTATCTTGAAAATACTTTTCGTCCATTATCCAAAAATGATGAAAATATTACCAGAATAAATAAGTTGGATGATCACAACAGTACACCATAACAATCAGTGAATTAAAGTCAGTAATACTAAAAGATCTAAGTTCAAAAAATTCACCTGGATATGACTTGATAACTGGAAAAATAATGAAAAAACTGAAACTTCTTTTTTTATAAATGCCTGCTTCTGTCTCAAATACGTGCCTCTGCAATTGAAAGTTGATGAAAAATTTAATGATAAATAAACCCGAAAAACAACCAAACCTAATTACATCATACAGACCTATATCTTTGCTACCAGTGGTTTCCAAGATATTTGAAAAACTTTTATTAATGAGAATGCAGCCAATTATTGATGAAAGAAATCTTATTCCTGAACATCAGTTTGGGTTTAGAGTAACACTCAACCATACAGCAAGTACACAGAATTACAGATTTTGCATTAAAGGCAATGGAGTCTAAACATATATGCTCTGCTGTCTTTCTTGATGTGGGACAAGCATTTGATCAAGTATTTCATAAAGGACTATTGTTCAAACTACCTAGAGATCTACCGAAATAATTTTATGAAATCCTTAAATCCTATCTTCTGACAGACACTTTCGACTTAAACATGAATCCTCGGAAATGAAAGCAATATCCGCTGGGGTACCCCAAGGAAGTGTACTTGGTCCAGCCCTGTATCTCCTTTATACTAGAGATCTTCCAACAACGCTAGCTGCATTTGCAGATGATACTGTAATTTTATCAGCTGGAAAAAAGTATCACAAGTAACAAGAAAAATTCAAAACTCTGTTACAGCTATTGTTATGTGGTTAAAACAGTAGAGAGTGAAATTAAATAAAAATAAATCAATACATATGTACTCTATGAATAAAATAATTTCACATCTACCAGACTATATAAACAATATTCAAGTTCCATTTGCAAACATGGCAAAATACCCTGGCATGACTCTAGATACAAAAATTAAATCGAAAGAGCATGTAAAAAAGAAAGCTAAGGAGATGGAAATAAAATTTCGTCAACTTCATTGGTTAATAGGACAAAATTCTAATTTGTCCATATACAACAAATTATTAGTATATAATTAATTTATATAGCCTATATGAACGTATGGGGTTCAGCTTTGAGGCTGCACCAAAAGATGCAATATTGAAGTAATTAAAAAAGTTCAGAACAAGTTTTTACGCATGTTCGCAACGAGGCTCTCCACAGGGACCTAAAAATTAACACCGTTAGTGCAGAAATAATTCTACAGGCTCAAAAGTATCCATAAGTTCTCCAAAACCATTTAAATTTGAATCTCATTCGTATATATGAAACTCCAACTGTACAACGTATACTCTGTAGGTTATTACCTATGGACCTCGCGAGACAATAATATGAATTTGAATCAATTGTAAAGAATAGCAACTGTGCTGTATTTTTTCACACCGTTTATATTATATACATTGCTTATATTATATTGTATTAAAAGTATATTACTTAATGAGTTTCTTTGACTCAGTTGTAATTTTTAATAAACTTTTTAAAAAAAAATATCAAAAATATATTTTTATATAAATTTGAGATATAGTCATATATGATTCCATATCAAGTGTATTTATAATCTCTATTTATAGGGTGATCCATTTCGAAATACTTTTTTAAATTGCCATTTTTTGACAAATCACGTGTGAGTCGTGTCATGCTGTTATGTTATTTTTGTTTATTATTGTTTGGCATTTCATAATGGAAAGACTTACGCCTGAACAACGTTTACAAATCGTTGAACTTTATTACTAAAATTGACGTTCTGTGAGGAATGTGTTTCGTGCACTTCGCTCAACTTATGGTCAACATAATCGACCTACTGAGCGTACTATTCGCAACACCATCACCCATTTTGAGACCCAGCATTCATTATTGGATAATATTCGACCGAATAGACCACATCCAGCACGCTGTGAAGAAAATAAAGCGTCCGTAGCTGAGAGCTGAGAGAACACTACGGTGAGCACATAATTTCACGTTTGGGGCCGGTCGATTTGCCACCAAGATCGTGTGATATCACACCGTTAGACTTTTTCCTGTGGGGATATGTAAAGTCTAAAGTTTATGCGGACAAACCCGCTTCGATTCAGGCCTTGGAGGAAAGCATCATGCGTGTCATTCGCCAGTTACCAGTCAATATGCTCGAACGAGTGATCGAAAATTGGACTCAACGGATGGACCATCCAAAATTTGATAGACATAATCTTCAAAAAATAAATGCCAAAGAATGTTCTTTGAAATAATAATAAACATTCCCCATTAAATTTGAATTTTCTGTGTTTTTTTCTTTAAAAAAGTAGGGAACCTCGAAATGGATTACCCTTTATAAAGGAATAACGTTACTGACTGACTGACTGACTAACTCACTCATTCAACATCGCCCAGCCCAAGCCGCAAGATGTAGGAGGCTGAAATTTTGTATGTAGGTTCCTCCTCCGGCGTAGACATCCGCTAAAACGGGGTTTTTGAGAATTCCTTGGCCATACCCCTTAGCTAGAAACCTGAAATTTGAAATATGCTTCCTGGGAGTATGTGCTAACTTCTTGATAAGTGATATTTTAGAATTTTGGCCAGTGCATTGTAAAAATGGGGGTTTAATGGGCGAACAGTCTCCCCCTTTACGGCCTGCCCAAACCGTTGGACTTAGGAAGTTGAAATTTGGTATGCAGGCTCTATCTCCAGTGTAGATAACAGCTAAGACGTGATTTTTGGAAAATCCAACGGGGAAGGGCATAAAAGGGTAAAATTCTCACCCTTGGCGACGTGGCAAAACCGTTGGAGATGGGAAGTTGATATTTGGTATGCAGGCTCCATCTCCAGTGTAGATAACAGATATGACGCGATTTTTGAAAAATTGAATGGGGAGGGGCAGAAAAGGGTGAAATTTTCCCCCTCGACCGTTAGAGCTGGAAGGTTGAAATTGTGTATATTGGTTCCACCTAATGTGTAGACTTCCGCCGATGTAGGATTTTTGTAAATTCCTATGAGGTCGGCAGAAAGGGGGAACTCTCCCCCTTAACGAGCTGCCCACACCGAAATAGCAAGATAATTGAAATTTTAAACATGTATTACCTGGAGTATGGACTAACTCACTGATAAGCTACATTTTAGAATTATAGCCAGGGTAGATAACAGCTAAGATGTCAATTTTGGAACATCCAAAGGGGAAGGCAAAAAAGGGTAAAATTCTCCCCCTTGACGACTTGCCAAAACCGCTAGAGCTGGGAAGTTCAAGTTTGGTACGTAGGTTCCAACTCCAGCTGTAAGGTGCAATAAGGGCAAAAGTCTCCCACCGAAGAAACCGAAGAAACTAGAAAGTTAAAATTTAGTATGCGGGTTCCTTCTTCAGTGTAGATAACAGATAAGACGTAACTTTTTGAGGGGCAAAAAAGCGATAACTCTCCCCCTTGACGGCCTGCCAAAATTGCTTGAGCTAGGAAGTTAAAATTTGGTACATATATTCCTCCTCCAATGTTAATGTGCATATGTGCAAAAATGCAAATGCGCAAATTTTCCAAAACGCAAATGTACATATGTGCAAATTTGCAAAAATGCAAATGTGCATATGTGAAAATTACAAAAGTGCAAATGTGCGAATTAGCAAAAGTGTAAATGTGCAAATTTGCAAAAGTGAAAATGCGCAAATTTGCAAAAGTTAAAAGAGCAAAAGCGAAAATTTGATTTTTTGATGGTTTGATAGTTTGATAGATTGATGGATCGATGGTTTGATGGTAATGTAAATGTGCAAATATGCACATGTGCAAATGTGCAAATTTGTAAATCTAAAATTGTGAAAATATGTAAATATTTATTTATTTCATTCAACATCGCCCAGCCCAAACCGCAGGTGGTAGGACGCTTAAATTTGGTATGTAGTTCCCCCTGCGGCGTAGACATTCGGTAATACGAGGTTCTTGGAAATTCCTTCGGAGAAGAGCAAAACGGGGAAAAACCCTTTCATGGCCTGCCCAAACTCCTATAGCTAGAAACCTGAAATTTGAAATATGCATTTCTTGAAGTGTGTGCTAACCCCTTAACAGCCTGCATAAACCGTTGGACCTAGGAAGTTAAAATTTAGTTTGCAGACTCCATCTCCAGTGTAGTTTACAGCTAAGATATAATTTTTGGAAAATCTAAAGGGGAGGGCAGAAAATTAAAAAATTCTTACAATGCCAAAACCGTAGCTGGAAAGTTGAAATTTGGTGCAAAGTTTCCTCCTCCGGTGTAGACATTCACCTAGGTCGGATTTTTGGAAATGTGTACGGGTAGGGGCAAAACGGTGAACAGTCTCCTCCTTAACGGGCTGTCGCCACCGATTTAGCCAGAAAGCTGAAATTTTAAATATGTGTTACCTGAAGTATGTGCTAACTCATTGATCAACTACATTTTTGGGGGTTGAAAGCGAAAAATCTGAAATTATAAATATATGTTACCTTTTTATTTAACTAAACAGCCGCTTGTGCCAATGTCACTTCTGTTTATTTCGTAACGTAAAAGAGCGCCCCGGTAGGCTAGTTGGTAGCGTGCTAGCTTATCAGTGCGGGTCGTGGGTTCAATTCCCACCAGAGGCTCTGGTCTGTTTTCGCTACAACGAGCCGAAGGCCTTTGTTGCTAGTGCTCGGTTAGGGTATTAACATATAATTTGTAATTATATGATTAATAAATAAATACCTAAAAATACACTAATAGTAATACACTTATACTATAAACAAAGTATCATATATATGATACTTTGTTCAATGCCACTTACAATTAATTTATTAAGACATAGCTGCTAATGTGCCAGTTAGCATATTTCGAGCAATGAGTTTGGAGTGTGTGGACATTGTTGCTTCAATAAAGTGTGAAGCTCGTGTTACATACGACTAGTCAAACACACTACAAACTCATTATTGAGCACCCAGAAAACAGATTCGTGCTGACAACCGAATTTGTTGCCAATCGATTGGTTCAGTTGCAGCAACCAAATTGTTTGGTTGCGACTACCAAAATGTTATTGTCTGAATTGGTTTTCAGTTGTCACAACCGAAAAATATGGTTGCCACAACCGAACCATTGGGTTGGCTACAAATTCGGTTGTCAGCACGAATCTGTTATCTGTGAGGTACATTTAAGACTTTTGGTCTGGAACATGGTAAAAATTAAGGACTCCGGGTAATTATCTGGGGAAATAAATGGAGTGGAACGAGTGGAAATGGATGGAAACAGTTAACACTGGGAACGTCTCCCTTGAATGACCTATAAACAAGAAATTCAAAACTTTATATTTAAACATCCACTTAAAAGATGAAACAAATTTATTTAAGAAATATTTTTGCATTTGTATTTATTTTTGTTTTCTTATAAATATTTTTTAGAAAGCTTTAAAATTTGAACCTATTTCGGAGCATCCAGTTAGAATTTTTTTTAATTTATTTATTTATGTAATATGTACAAATGACATCGCAAATAGTAGCAAATTTTTATTTCTGTATTTTACGAAATTTCATAAAAATACTAAACATATTTATAAAAATATAAATATTTTGTTAAAATGCAAAATAATTTTTTGCAAAAACAAAACTTCGTTTGTATTATTTACGAAATTTCTAAACTTAAGAAAGTTATTACCATCAGCTGAGTATGAAAATTTTGTGATGTTACAATTTTAAACTAAAAATAATTTACGAAATCTTTGTATTATTTACACAAATTATAATTTTATGAAATTTGTAATATACGAAAGTTTTGTAATATACAATATACAAAATATTTGTATATTGTAAGAAAAACATATTTGTATTTTTAAGCATAGATTATTATGAGTGTAAGCCAGTGATCGGCACTTATAGCACACAGAGGCCGAACACAATCGGCTACTTACACGTACACAATACGAATGTCAACAAATCTCACAGCTAGGAACACAAAAAATAAAATTATTTCATTCAGTAGTGCCCTAACTTTCAACAGAGCCAGTATATGCCGCTTTGTATAAAGTACACTCTAAAAATTAATTTTTTTATTATAGGTATTTTTTTATTGTAGGTGCCTTGTATGCAATCAAAAAATTATTATTATGAATCATTTTTATTTTTTATAATAGAGAAAACAAAAACATGAACTATTTTAATTATTTCAATTCAATGAATACAGATATTCTCTTAACGATTAATTAATTTCATTCATTCATTCATTTATCTAGAGAGATAAAATAATTTCTTACGGTGTAAAACACCAATACATTCATATTCTCTCTTTCTGCCAACCACTGGTGTAAGCAAAGCCTATTTGGTTATAAAATTAAAAGTAACCTCTGGGTACCGTAAACACCCTTTAATGTTGGTTATCTACTTATTTTTTCAATCAGCTATGCTTACACCAGGGGTCGGAAGAAAGAGAGAATATGAATGTATTGGTGTTTTATACCGTAAGAAATTATTTTATCTTTCTAGATAAATGAATGAATAAATTAATAAATGAATTCATCGTTAAGAGAATATCCGTATTCATTGAATTAAAATAGTTCATGTTTTTGTTTTCTCTATTATAAAAAAAAAAAATAATTCATAATAATAATAATTTTTTGATTGCATACAAGGCACTCTGCCTCATTTAATATATTTAAAGAAAATAAAAATAATTCTTCCCACTCAACGTTCCACATTTTTAATTTAAAATGCAAACGAAAAACAAAATAAATACCTTCAATAAAAAAAATATCTATAATAAAAAAAAATTTTTTTAGAGTAATTTATTTCTTCAACAAAGCGGCATATACTCACTCTGTTGATAGTTGGCATGTTACTGAATGAAATAATTGAATTTTTTGTGATCTTAGCTGTGAGATTTGTTGACATTCGTGTTGTGTTCGGCCTCTGTGTGCTATGAGTGCCGATCAATGGCTTACACTCATAATAATCCATGCTTAAAAATACAAATATATTTTGCATATAAATATTACAAAACTTTCGTATATCACAAATTTAATAAAATGATAAATTTTGTAAATAATACAATGATTTCGTAAATTATTTTTAGTATACAATTGTAACATCACAAAATTTTCGTACTCAGCTGATGGTAATTTTCTTAACTTTAGAAATTTCGTAAATAATACAAACGAAGTTTTGTTTTTGCACAAAATTATTTTGCGTTTTTACAAAATATTTATATTTTTATAAATATGTTAAGTATTTTTATGAAATTTCGTATAATATAAAAATAATAAATTTCGTAAAATATATAATACAATATTTTTCGTAATGTCAAAAAAATCATGTATTTTACCTATGAATAAATATGAGTGTAATTACTTCTACTCATTTTTATTAATTTTTATAAATAAAAACCAGATGTGAATGCCAATGCTACCAACATTTAATATAAAATTTTAGATGCCATTTGCTTTAGCTTTTCATTGTGCTGCCAGTTAGTTAAATTTATACTATTTTCCAACAATACAAATAAGCACATAACTACATAATCTGTAAACAAGAGTATAGGTTGCGCAAAGTTGGTTATTTGCTATTAATGTATTTTGTTGTTGTTGATATAAGCATTTAACCACGTAACCTGATAACCTGCCTACCGTGAACAACCTTTATATGCATGGAAATGTATATTTTGTCTGGTTCGTCATCATAGAAATTTTTTTCAAATAAAAAAATATCTTATTTACTTATATTCTTGAAATGCGTTATTAATATTTCAATTGTTCTTATAAATTTCTAAAAATTTGTATATCAAATACATTATAATATTTTCAATATTTATTCTTATTTTTACTAAAACTTTCGCTAGGAGCATTGAGTAAGAGAGAACTGCATCTTACTCATACAAAGACAAAATATGAAAGCGTGTGTTTGCCTATTTCAAAAGTGAAATATTATTTTTATAGTTGATCTTTTTAATACTTATATGTATAAAAATGTATATTTAGTCTGGTTCGAGATCATAGAAAATTTAATTCAAATGAAAAAATTTCTTATTTTTTGTGTTTTTTACTCTCCGTGATTACTAACGTGGAGAATAAAAAAACAAAAATAGTAAGTAAATTTCATCTAAATTCAGAAAGATATTTATTGCACCGAAGAGTTACCGTGTAGGAACCGCATAAAAGAGCAGGACCCATTTACTGCCTAAACTGCCAATAATATGGCCAACCTAAAAATTACTGTAAGTTGCCCGCCAACTGTAATAAACCTAAAGATGACTCAAAAACTAAAAAATGTAGCAATTGTATTGGAAACCGCATTGCCAACTATAGAGGCTGCCCTGTTTATGCACACGTTAAGCAGTCTTTGGACAAAAAATCTAATTCTACTCGGCCTACCAATCAGTTAAATTATTTTCAGTTAGCCCAACCATCTACAGCAAATGTTTTGAAATCTAACCAGACTATAGCACAAACCATCTATCAGCCAGTTTTCATTCCCCAGTTTTCATGTTGTAAAGTCTAACCATACCACAGCACATAAAGTATACCAAAACGAGATTCACGGTTTCTATTTTAATCGCATTGAAACTTTAATAGTGTCTTTGATCCAGACAGTAAATCTTTTTACAACCAATACGACCAGCATGATGCAGGGAATTCTTGTATTAAAACCATGTTCTTAAATATAAGTTTCTGGAACGCAAACGGCATCCGCCAACATAAAAACGAACTTGAATACTGAAACTAATTTTTGTCTGGTATTGGCTGGACTTATAATTATTTCAATTTATAATTGAAGATTCAATAAATAACAAATAGAAATGAAAAAAGCAACTATAATTACTTTATAATAATCTACACACACCAAAAAAGTCAGAAATGGCAACTGAAAATTTTGCTGTTATTACGGGCAATTTTGCTAATTTGAGCCAAGCGCTATTTTTTGCTAATCTTAGAAACACATGTCTGCTGACATGTAGTACAATGAAATTTGTAGGAAAAATTAGCTGCCGCTACTAAATTTTAGTAAACTTTTTGTAGTGGAATTTAAAATCTGTTTGCTAAAATCAGCAAAAAAAAATTACTAAATATTATTAATATTAGTATAAAATTTCAAATTTATTTTTTTATCGGGAATGATAAATTCGAAAAAAATGACATTTGCATTTGACAAGTTCGAAAAGAAAAATTTTAAGAGTCATTCAAGGTGGTAGTAATAAATATAAAAAAGTTTAAATACATATAAAAAAATAAAATTTAATAAATCGAACGAAAAAAATGGGTACAAAAATTAATTTTTTTTAAATTTATTTGTAATGAATATGAAACGCCAAATAAAATTCGAAAATTCGAACACTCAAAACACATTTTTGCTAGTGAAAACAGTTTGAAATTTTTTCCTCAAAACATGTTATTTTAGTTATAATGGAAACGTGGTATAATATTCACAATACTAGTAACCACAATTATCGAAATCACTATGATTGTCAAGATAACAACCCGCGCAATAATACCCATTACAATGATAGAGAAATAAAGAAGAAATTGATACAATAAATAGAACAAACATTGCAACACTAAGTTTATCGAAATTTGTAACTTTAAGTTAATAAACATGGAAATAGCAGACAAAATTCATTTTCGGAAATCGTTAAAAACCACAAATTTTACTTATCCCCTAATGATTTACCGATACCCACAGATTTAATCATTGGTCGAGACATTTTGGAGAAATTCAAATGCAAAATAGACTTTAAAACATATACAATAACGTTTAATGAATCAGATGAGGAATTAATATTACCAATCACACTCAAATGCGTCTAAAATAATCACATTTGTATACCGGCACGTTCAGAGTCAATTATACACTTAAACATACATACAGACAAGGTAAGCATAATTTTGAATAAGGAAATAAATCCAGGTATTTTTGCAATAGTATTATACCAGCAGTGGGTTCTAAATACCACTAATATCGATGTTCATATACGCAACATAGAAATGAAGATAAGAGATTTAGACGATTACCAAATATATAGCTATAGAGAAAATAATACTACGATAGACAAGAATCGGATAAAAAAGGTTACAGAAGAACTAAATATTGAATCAATGGAACCTATGGCAAAGCAATCGTTAGTAAATATAATCCCTGAATACAATGAAATTTTCGATATTGAATATGAGAAACTCATTGTAAATAATTTTTATAAACAACAGATACAACACCAGTATATACTAAACTATATATATTACCAGAGACACAGATGAGAGAAATATACGCTCATGTGGACAAAATGTTAAAAGATGGGATCATTGAAAAATCAGTAAGACCATATAATTCACCACTGTTAGTGGTACCAAAAAAAATCAACAGATGACAAATACAAATGGCGTCTAGTGATAGATTTCGTAAATTAAACTAGAAAATAGTAAAAGAAAAATTTCCATTAATAAGAATAGAGGATGTATTGGATATCTTAGACAGGACAAAATATTTTTCCACTTTAGATATGAGCAGCTCGTTCCGCCAAATCAATCTAGACGAGGATTCTACAAGAAATGGCCACTTCCAATTCACACGGTTACCTTTTGGTCTCAAAATGTCGGCAAACAGCTTCCAACGTATGCTAACAATAGCATAAAGCTGTTTAAGCGCGGAAACATTTTTATATGTAGACGACATAATCGTGTTCGGATGTAGTATAAAACATCATCATGACAAATTAATAAAAGTCTTTAAGCGTTTAAAACAATATAACATAAAACTAAACACTTGCAAATGTTGCTTTTTAAAAACCGAAGTAGTTTATTTAGGTCACTTTATAACAATTAAAGGAATACGTACCGATCCAAACAAGAACATTGTGATAAAAAACTATCCAATACCAAAGGAATGCTGATAAAGTCTGAAGATTTATTACATTCTGCAATTAATACAGACGATTTGTAAAGGGCTTTGCACAAATAGCAAGCAACTTAAGCCAGTTATTGAAAAAGAATAAATCTTTCGTATGGGATGAAATCATTCGAAACACTTAAATAAAATCTATTAAACCCACCAATATTTTGACCACTGACGCATTTAATTTTGAACTGGGAGCAATCATCTCACAAGGAGAGATTGGATCAGACCTACACATATGATATGCAAGTAAAACATGATTAAAATAAATCCATCATTGGGAAAGAACTTCTAGCCATACACTGGGAAATTAACTTCTTTCGTCCATACCTTTACGGTAGAAAGATTTATGTAGTTACAGATCACAGACCAGTAGTGTCATTATTTACACATAAAAATGAATCGTCCAAAATGACCCGGATTAGCCTTGATCAATGTGATTATGATTTCGAAAGATCATACAAAAAGGCCAAAATAAATACAAATGCTGATGCATATATATAATTGCATATAACATTATATAACTATACATAGTAAACGAAAAAGTAGTCATATAAACTCAGTCATTGTATCATTATATGTAGCATTTTTCCCATTTTCTCCAAATTCCCGTATATATATATATGTGCACAGCACATGTTGCGGGGACGGGCTTTCGTTCCACAAGTTACTATGAAGACATTTTGTTACTTTGGGGACTGACCTTAAACTTTTCGTTATTCTACTGTTTACAATGAAGACATTTTAATGGACACAGTGCATTTTATAGGGACTTTTTTGGCTGTATATACAGATGTCTTCAAAGTATGGGCAATGCATATATATATATATATATATATATATATATATATATATGTGCACGGCGCATGTTGCGGGGACGGTTTTTCGTTTCACAAGTTACTATGAAGACATTTTGTTACTTTGAAGACTGTCCTTAAACTTTTCGTTATTCTACTGTTTACACTGAAGACATTTTACTGGATAAAGCGCATATTATAGGGACTTTTTTGGCTGTATATACAGATGTCTTCAAAGTATGCATAATGAATATATATATATATATATATATATATATATATATATATATGCATAGCGCATGTTGCGGGGACGGGTTTTCGCTCCACAAGTTACTATGAAGACATTTTGTTACTTTGGGGACTGTCCACAAACTTTTCATTATTCTACTGTTTACACTGAAGACATTTTACTGGATACAGCTCATATTACGGGGTCTTTTTTGGCTGTATATACAGATGTCTTCAAAGTATGTGAAATGCATATATATATATATATATATATATATATATATATATATATATATATATATATATATATATATATATATATATATATATATATATATATATGTGCACAGCACATATTGCGGGGACGGGTTTTCGTTCCACAAGTTACTATGAACACATTTTGTTATTTTGGGGACTGTCCTTAAACTTTTCATTATTCTAGTGTTTACTCTGAAGACATTTTACTGGACACAGCGCATTTTATAGGGACTTTTTTGGCTGTATATAAAGATGTCTTCAAAGTATGGGCAATGCATATATATATATATATATATATATATATATATATATATATATGCATTGCTCATACTTTGAAGACATCTGTATATACAGCCAAAAAAGACCCGGTAATATGAGCTGTATCCAGTAAAATGTCTTCAGTCTAAACAGTAGAATAACGAAAAGTTTAAGGACAGTCCCCAAAGTAACAAAATGTCTTCATAGTATATATATATATATATATATATTCATTGCGCATACTTTGAAGACATCTGTATATACAGCCAAAAAAGTCCCTATAATATGCGCTGAATCCAGTAAAATGTCTTCAGTGTAAACAGTAGAATAATGAAAAGTTTAAGGACAGTCCCCAAAGTAACAAAATGTCTTCATAGTAACTTGTGGAACGAAAACCCGTCCCCGCAGCATGTGCTGTGCATATATATATATATATATATATATATATATATATATATATATATATATATATATATATATATATATATATATATATGAATTTCACATACTTTGAAGACATCTGTATATACAACCAAAAAAGACCCCGTAATATGAGCTGTATCCAGTAAAATGTCTTCAGTGTAAACAGTAGAATAATGAAAAGTTTGCGGACAGTATATTTTAGATGCCATTTGCTTTAGCTTTTCATTGTGCTGCCAGTTAGTTAAATTTATACTATTTTCCAACAATACAAATAAGCACATAACTACATAATCTGTAAAAAAGAGTATAGGTTGCGCAAAGTTGGTTATTTGCTATTAATGTATTTTGTTATTGTTGATATAAGCATTTAACCACGTAACCTGATAACCTGCCTACCGTGAACAACCTTTATATGCATGGAAATGTATATTTTGTCTGGTTCGTCATCATAGAAATTTTTTTCAAATAAAAAAATATCTTATTTACTTATATTCTTGAAATGCGTTATTAATATTTCAATTGTTCTTATAAATTTCTAAAAATTTTTATATCAAATACATTATAATATTTTCAATATTTATTCTTATTTTTACTAAAACTTTCGCTAGGAGCATTGAGTAAGAGAGAACTGCATCTTACTCATACAAAGACAAAATATGAAAGCGTGTGTTTGCCTATTTCAAAAGTGAAATATTATTTTTATAGTTGATCTTTTTAATACTTATATGTATAAAAATGTATATTTAGTCTGGTTCGAGATCATAGAAAATTTAATTCAAATGAAAAAATTTCTTATTTTTTGTGTTTTTTACTCTCCGTGATTACTAACGTGGAGAATAAAAAAACAAAAATAGTAAGTAAATTTCATCTAAATTCAGAAAGATATTTATTGCACCGAAGAGTTACCGTGTAGGAACCGCATAAAAGAGCAGGACCCATTCACTGCCTAAACTGCCAATAATACGAACTTGAATACTTCCTGATGGATAAACAAATTGATGTAATGTTGATCTCCGAGAATCATCTTACGTCTAGAAGCTTCTTCAAGATCAACTAAACATTATTCTCTGGGTAACGCAACAAACATCTGCGTTGAAAATTTTCATCAAAACCTGGTTATTTAATCGAGTTATTCTCCTCCCAGGTTTTCAATTACAGAAAGTTAATATAGTAATTTTTATAAATCAATAGGTCCACGATTTCTGGCAGCTGGCGACTACGCATAAGTACTGTGGATACAATTTGAATGTAATTTCAAGTGGACAGCCAACCTACTGGTCAACAGATCGTCAAAAAATCCCCGATGTTATTGATTTCGGAGTGGTAAATGGTGTGCCCAGCGAAATAATTCAAGTTGAGTCTTCTTTAGACTTATCTTTGTTGTTACCATAAACTCACACGAAACTTCATCACCTACTTTAGATTTAGCGATGACAGCCGTATGTATTAATTGGTTGAACTAGGCCAGATGCCTTAAAAGACCGATGATATGTAAGACTTCTTTGCGAAGTTTAAACGAAGAAATGATGCTGGAAAAGGTGTTTCTGTTTGCCAATCACTTGAAAAAATTATATACTCCAAACATATCTACTGATATTGTTTAACTGCCACCGCCGCTGAATCAATCGTTTCCCTAAGATTTTGTATACGGGAGATTGAAAAAGCTATTCCAGACTTAAACCCAAAGAAAGCCCCAGGTGTTGATAAAATCAGTAACAAGATGATTCTGGAGCTACCTCGTATAGCAAAAAAAAATATTTTTTTTAATGCTATTTGACGCCTACAACACTAACCTTCAGATTGGAAGGTTTCGTTAATTACAATGATACCCAGCTCGAAAAATACCACACAAATGTGGAATCTTATAGGCCTATAAGCCTATTATCTAATATGTCAAAACTATTTTAAAAACTACTCATGAGTAAGCTGCCCCCTTACTAAATGAGAATAGATGTATTTCAGATCATCAATTTGGTTTCAGATGAAAACACAGCACTATTGAACAAACACACATACTTACAAATGCAGTTAGAAAACATTTGAATAAAGGAAATATTGTTCTGCTCTCTTTATTGACGTTTCGCAAGCTTTTGATAAACTATTGCACGAAGGATTGCTGTATAAGTTGCAGCTAAACTTACCAGCAAATATTTATAGACTACTAAAAAGCTATTTAACTGGACGAATATTTATGATTAAAGATGGTGATTTCCTGAGCACACCAAAGCCGATCGAAACCGGAATTCCCCAAGGTGGCATTTTTGGGTTCTATCTTATATCTGATATTCGGATAAGCGGTAGTATTCACATATAAACATTCGTTGGCGATACAGCCTTTTGTAAGCCCCAACAAAAATTCTCAAGAAGCATCCTGTAAATTACAGGAATATGTTTTACAATTGGAAAAATGGTTAAAGCAATGGAGAATAAAGATTAACGAGCAAAACATATTACATTTACATTACGCAGGGAATAATGCCTGCCTATCCAAATCAATAACCAAATAATACCGAAACACTGTGAGGTTAAATACTTCGGTATTCACCTTGATCGTCGTCTAACATGGAAGCCCCACACGAATATGGTGCTATGGTATTCAGTTATGGGGTACTGCCTCGACATCAAATATAGAGAAAATTCAAAGGCAATAAAATAAAATCCTCCGTATGATTACAGCTGCTCCTTGGTGTTTAAAAAACTCACGCATTCAGACTGTGCTTTCAAGACATGTGACAATAGATATAAAGAAGCTTGAGTTGCACCCAAACGCACTATCCCGCAACATTCATAACTACAGAGGCCACACTCGGCTGAAAAGAAGAGGCACTCTTGTTCTCAGCCGAAGACGAGAAACGTAAAAGACGTTTATATAGGCAAGGATAGAAACTAATTTTTGTCTGGTATTGGCTGGACTTATAATTATTTCAATTTATAATTGAAGATTCAATAAATAACAAATATAAATTACTTTATAATAATCTACACACACCAAAAAAGTCAGAAATGGCAACTGAAAATTTTGCTGTTATTACGGGTAATTTTGCTAATTTGAGCCAAGCGCTATTTTTTGCTAATCTTAGAAACACATGTCTGCTGACATGTAGTACAATGAAATTTGTAGGAAAAATTAGCTGCCGCTACTAAATTTTAGTAAACTTTTTGTAGTGGAATTTAAAATCTGTTTGCTAAAATCAGCAAAAAAAAAAATTACTAAATATTATTAATATTAGTATAAAATTTCAAATTTATTTTTTTATCGGGAATGATAAATTCGAAAAAAATGACATTTGCATTTGACAAGTTCGAAAAGAAAAATTTTAAGAGTCATTCAAGGTGGTAGTAATAAATATAAAAAAGTTTAAATACATATAAAAAAATAAAATTTAATAAATCGAACGAAAAAAATGGGTACAAAAATTAATTTTTTTTAAATTTATTTGTAATGAATATGAAACGCCAAATAAAATTCGAAAATTCGAACACTCAAAACACATTTTTGCTAGTGAAAACAGTTTGAAATTTTTTCCTCAAAACATGTTATTTTAGTTATAATGGAAACGTGGTATAATATTCACAATACTAGTAACCACAATTATCGAAATCACTATGATTGTCAAGATAACAACCCGCGCAATAATGCCCATTACAATGATAGAGAAATAAAGAAGAAATTGATACAATAAATAGAACAAACATTGCAACACTAAGTTTATCGAAATTTGTAACTTTAAGTTAATAAACATGGAAATAGCAGACAAAATTCATTTTCGGAAATCGTTAAAAACCACAAATTTTACTTATCCCCTAATGATTTACCGATACCCACAGATTTAATCATTGGTCGAGACATTTTGGAGAAATTCAAATGCAAAATAGACTTTAAAACATATACAATAACGTTTAATGAATCAGATGAGGAATTAATATTACCAATCACACTCAAATGCGTCTAAAATAATCACATTTGTATACCGGCACGTTCAGAGTCAATTATACACTTAAACATACATACAGACAAGGTAAGCATAATTTTGAATAAGGAAATAAATCCAGGTATTTTTGCAATAGTATTATACCAGCAGTGGGTTCTAAATACCACTAATATCGATGTTCATATACGCAACATAGAAATGAAGATAAGAGATTTAGACGATTACCAAATATATAGCTATAGAGAAAATAATACTACGATAGACAAGAATCGGATAAAAAAGGTTACAGAAGAACTAAATATTGAATCAATGGAACCTATGGCAAAGCAATCGTTAGTAAATATAATCCCTGAATACAATGAAATTTTCGATATTGAATATGAGAAACTCATTGTAAATAATTTTTATAAACAACAGATACAACACCAGTATATACTAAACTATATATATTACCAGAGACACAGATGAGAGAAATATACGCTCATGTGGACAAAATGTTAAAAGATGGGATCATTGAAAAATCAGTAAGACCATATAATTCACCACTGTTAGTGGTACCAAAAAAAATCAACAGATGACAAATACAAATGGCGTCTAGTGATAGATTTCGTAAATTAAACTAGAAAATAGTAAAAGAAAAATTTCCATTAATAAGAATAGAGGATGTATTGGATATCTTAGGCAGGACAAAATATTTTTCCACTTTAGATATGAGCAGCTCGTTCCGCCAAATCAATCTAGACGAGGATTCTACAAGAAATGGCCACTTCCAATTCACACGGTTACCTTTTGGTCTCAAAATGTCGGCAAACAGCTTCCAACGTATGCTAACAATAGCATAAAGCTGTTTAAGCGCGGAAACATTTTTATATGTAGACGACATAATCGTGTTCGGATGTAGTATAAAACATCATCATGACAAATTAATAAAAGTCTTTAAGCGTTTAAAACAATATAACATAAAACTAAACACTTGCAAATGTTGCTTTTTAAAAACCGAAGTAGTTTATTTAGGTCACTTTATAACAATTAAAGGAATACGTACCGATCCAAACAAGAACATTGTGATAAAAAACTATCCAATACCAAAGGAATGCTGATAAAGTCTGAAGATTTATTACATTCTGCAATTAATACAGACGATTTGTAAAGGGCTTTGCACAAATAGCAAGCAACTTAAGCCAGTTATTGAAAAAGAATAAATCTTTCGTATGGGATGAAATCATTCGAAACACTTAAATCAAATCTATTAAACCCACCAATTCTCCAACACCCAGATTTTAAAAAACCTTGTATTTTGACCACTGACGCATTTAATTTTGAACTGGGAGCAATCATCTCACAAGGAGAGATTGGATCAGACCTACACATATGATATGCAAGTAAAACATGATTAAAATAAATCCATCATTGGGAAAGAACTTCTAGCCATACACTGGGAAATTAACTTCTTTCGTCCATACCTTTACGGTAGAAAGATTTATGTAGTTACAGATCACAGACCAGTAGTGTCATTATTTACACATAAAAATGAATCGTCCAAAATGACCCGGATTAGCCTTGATCAATGTGATTATGATTTCGAAAGATCATACAAAAAGGCCAAAATAAATACAAATGCTGATGCATATATGTAATTGCATATAACATTATATAACTATACATAGTAAACGAAAAAGTAGTCATATAAACTCAGTCATTGTATCATTATATGTAGCATTTTTCCCATTTTCTCCAAATTCCCGTATATATATATATGTGCACAGCACATGTTGCGGGGACGGGCTTTCGTTCCACAAGTTACTATGAAGACATTTTGTTACTTTGGGGACTGACCTTAAACTTTTCGTTATTCTACTGTTTACAATGAAGACATTTTAATGGACACAGTGCATTTTATAGGGACTTTTTTGACTGTATATACAGATGTCTTCAAAGTATGGGCAATGCATATATATATATATATAGCGCATGTTGCGGGGACGGGTTTTCGCTCCACAAGTTACTATGAAGACATTTTGTTACTTTGGGGACTGTCCACAAACTTTTCATTATTCTACTGTTTACACTGAAGACATTTTACTGAATACAGCTCATATTACGGGGTCTTTTTTGGCTGTATATACAGATGTCTTCAAAGTATGTGAAATGCATATATATATATATATATATATATATATATATATATATATGTGCACAGCACATGTTCCGGGGACAGGTTTTCGTTCCACAAGTTACTATGAAGACATTTTGTTACTTTGGGGACTGTCCTTAAACTTTTCGTATATATATATATATGCATTGCCCATACTTTGAAGACATCCGTATATACAGCCAAAAAAGTCCCCGTAAAATGCGCTGTGTCCAGTAAAATGTCTTCAGAGTAAACACTAGAATAATGAAAAGTTTAAGGACAGTCCCCAAACTAACAAAATGTCTTCATAGTAACTTGTGGAACGAAATCCCGTCCCCACAACATGCGCTGTGCATATATATATATATATATATATATGCATTGCCCATACTTTGAAGACATCTGTATATACAACCAAAAAAGTCCCTATAAAATGCGATGTGTCCAGTAAAATGTCTTCAGAGTAAACACTAGAATAACGAAAAGTTTAAGGACAGTCCCCAAAGTAACAAAATGTCTTCATAGTAACTTGTGGAACGAAAACCCGTCCCCGCAACATGTGCTGTGCCCATATATATATATATATATATATATGAATTTCACATACTTTGAAGACATCTGTATATACAACCAAAAAAGACCCCGTAATATGAGCTGTATCCAGTAAAATGTCTTCAGTGTAAACAGTAGAATAATGAAAAGTTTGCGGACAGTCCCCAAAGTAACAAAATGTCTTCATAGTAACTTGTGGAACGAAAACCCGTCCCCGCAACATGCGCTATGCACATATATATATATATATATATATATATATATATATATATATATATATATATATGTATATATATATATATGCATTGCCCATACTATGAAGACAACTGTATATACAGCCAAAAAAGACCCCGTAATATGAGCTGTATCGAGTAAAATGTCTTCAGTGTAAACAGTAGAATAATGAAAAGTTTGTGGACAGTCCCCAAATTAACAAAATGTTTTCATAGTAACCTGTGGAACGAAAACCCGTCCCCGCAACATGCGCTATGCATAAACTTAAACTTTTCGTTATTCTACTGTTTACACTGAAGACATTTTACTGGATACAGCGCATATTATAGGGACTTTTTTGGCTGTATATACAGATGTCTTCAAAGTATCCACAATGAATATATATATATATATATATATATATATATATATATATATATATATATGTGCATAGCGCATGTTACGGGGACGGGTTTTCGTTCCACAGGTTACTATGAAGACATTTTGTTACTTTGGGGACTGTCCACGAACTTTTCATTATTCTACTGTTTACACTGAAGACATTTTACTGGATACAGCTCATATTACGGGGTCTTTTTTAGCTGTATATACAGATGTCTTCAGAGTATGTGAAATGCGTATATATATATATATATATATATATATATATATATATATATATATATATATATATATATATATATATATATATATGCATTTCACATACTTTGAAGACATCTGTATATACAACCAAAAAAGTCCCTATAAAATGCGCTGTGTCCAGTAAAATGTCTTCAGAGTAAACACTAGAATAACGAAAAGTTTAAGGACAGTCCCCAAAGTAACAAAATGTCTTCATAGTAACTTGTGGAACGAAAACCCGTCCCCGCAACATGCGCTATGCACATATATATATATATATGTGCACAGCACATATTGCGGGGACGGGTTTTCGTTCCACAAGTTACTATGAAGACATTTTGTTACTTTGGGGACAATCCACAAAGTTTTCATTATTCTACTGTTTACACTGAAGACATTTTACTGCATACAGAGCATATTATAGGGACCTTTTTGGCTGTATATACAGATGTCCTCAAAGTATGGGCAATGCATATATATATATATATATATATATATATATATGTGAAGACATCTGTATATACAGCCAAAAAAGTCCCTATGAAATGCGCTGTGTCCAGCAAAATGTCTTCAGAGTAAACACTAGAATAACGAAAAGTTTAAGGACAGTCCCCAAAGTAACAAAATGTCTTCATAGTAACTTGTGGAACGAAAACCCGTCCCCGCAACATGCGCTGTGCACATTATATATATATATATATATATATATATATATATATATATATATATATGCATTGCCCATACTTTGAAGACATCTGTATATACAGCCAAAAAAGTCCCTATAAAATGCGCTGTGTCCAGTAAAATGTCTTCAGAGTAAACACTAGAATAACGAAAAGTTTAAGGACAGTCCCCAAAGTAACAAAATGTCTTCAAAGTAACTTGTGGAACGAAAATCCGTCCCCGCAACATATGCTGAGCACACATATATATATATATATATATATATATATTTTTTATATATATATATATATATTTTTTTTTGGCTGTATATAGAGATGTCTTCAAAGTATGCAAAATGAATACATATATATATATATATATATATATATATATATATATAAATGTGCACAGTGCATGTTGCGGGGACGGTTTTTCGTTTCACAGGTTACTATGAAGACATTTTGATTCTTTGAAGACTGACCTCAAACATTACATTAATCTACTATATACACTGAAGACATTTTACTGGATACAGCGCATATTATAGGGACTTTTTTGGCTGTATATACAGATGTCTTCAAAGCATGCACAATGAATATATATATATATATATATATATATATATATATATATATATATTCATTGCCCATACTTTGACGACATCTGTATATACAGCCAAAAAAGTCCCTATAATATGCGCTCTATCCAGTAAAATGTCTTCAGTGTAAACAGTAGAATAACGAAAAGTTTAAGGACAGTCTTCAAAGTAACAAAATGTCTTCATAGTAACTTGTGGAACGAAAAACCGTCCCCGCAACATGCGCCGTGCACATATATATATATATATATATATATATATATATATATATATATATATATATATATATGCATTGCCCATACTTTGAAGACATCTGTATATACAGCCAAAAAAGTCCCTATAAAATGCGCTGTGTTCAGTAAAATGTCTTCAGAGTAAACACTAGAATAATGAAAAGTTTAAGGTAAGGTTCATAGTAACTTGTGGAACGAAAACCCGTCCCCGCAATATGTGCACGGCGCATGTTGCGGGGACGGTTTTTCGTTCCACAAGTTACTATGAAGACATTTTGTTACTTTGAAGACTGTCCTTAAACTTTTCCTTATTCTACTGTTTACACTGAAGACATTTTACTGGATACAGCGCATATTATAGGGACTTTTTTGGCTGTATATACAGATGTCTTCAAAGTATGTGCAATGCATATATATATATATATATATATATATATATGCATTTCACATACTTTGAAGACATCTGTATATACAGCCAAAAAAGACCCCGTAATATGAGCTGTATCCAGTAAAATGTCTTCAGTGTAAACAGTAGAATAATGAAAAGTTTGTGGACAGTCCCCAAAGTAACAAAATGTCTTCATAGTAACTTGTGGAACGAAAACCCGTCCCCATAACATGCGCTATGCATATATATATATATATTCATCGCGCATACTTTGAGGACATCTGTATATACAGCCAAAAAAGTCCCTATAATATACTCTGTATGCAGTAAAATGTCTTCAGTGTAAACAGTAGAATAATGAAAACTTTGTGGACAGTCCCCAAAGTAACAAAATGTCTTCATAGTAACTTGTGGAACGAAAACCCGTCCCCGTAACATGCGCCATGCACATATATATGTATATATTTGCACAGCTCATGTTGCGGGGACGGTTTTTCGTTCCTCAAGTTGACATCTGTATATACAGCCAAAAAAGACCCCGTAATATGAGCTGTATCCAGTAAAATGTCTTCAGTGTAAACAGTCGAATACTGAAAAGTGTGCTGTGCACAGCACATGTTGCTGGGACGGGTTTTCGTTCCACAAGTTACTATGAAGACATTTTGTTACTTTGGGGACTGTCCTTAAACTTTTCGTTATTCTAGTGTTTACTCTGAAGACATTTTACTGGACACAGCGCATTTTATAGGGACTTTTTTGGCAGTATATACAGATGTCTTCAAAGTATGCGCAATGAATATATATATATATATATATATATATATATATATATGTATAACGCATGTTGCGGGGACGGGTTTTCGTTCCACAAGTTACTATGAAGACATTTTGTTACTTTGGGGACTGTCCACAAACTTTTCATTATTCTACTGTTTACACTGAAGACATTTTTCTGGATACAGCTCAAATTACGGGGTCTTTTTTGGCTGTATATACAGATGTCTTCAAAGTATGGGAAATGCACATATATATATATATATATATATATATATATATATTCATTGTGCACACTTCGAAGAAATCTGTATATAAAATGTCTTCAGTGTAAACAGTAGAATAATAAAAAGTTTGAGGACAGTCCTAAAAGTAACAAAATGTCTTCATAGTAACTTGAGGAACGAAAAACCGCAACATAAGCTGTGCATATATATATATATATATATATATATATATATATATATATATAATATATATATATATATATATATATTCAGTGTGCATACTTTGAAGACATCTGTAATACAGCCAAAAAAGTCCCTGCAAAATGCGCTGCATCCAGTAAAATGTCTTCAGTGTAAACAGTAGAATAACGAAAACTTTAAGGAGAGCCCCAAAAGTAACAAAATGTCTTCATAGTAACTTGTGGAACGAAAAACCGTCCCCGCAACATGTGCTGTGCACAGCAACAAAATGTCTTCATAGTAACTTGTGGAACGAAAAACCGTCCCCGCAACATGCACCGTGCACATTTATATATATATATATATGTATTCATTTTGCATACTTTGAAGACATCTCTATATACAGCAAAAAAAGTCCCTATAATATGCGCCGTATCCAGCACATGTTGCGGGGACGGGTTTTCATTCCACAAGTTACTATGAAGACATTTTGTTACTTTGGGGACTGTCCTTAAACTTTTAGTTATTCTACTGTTTACACTGAAGACATTTTACTGGATACAGCGCATATAATAGGGACTTTTTTTAGCTGTATATACAGATGTCCCCGCAACATGTGCTGTGCACACATATATATATATATATATATATATATATATATATATATATATATATGCATTTCACATACTTTGAAGACATCTGTATATACAGCCAAAAAAGACCCCGTAATATGAGCTGTATCCAGTAAAATGTCTTCAGTGTAAACAGTAGAATAATGAAAAGTTTGTGGACAGTCCCCAAAGTAACAAAATGTCTTCATAGTAACTTGTGGAACGAAAACCCGTCCCCATAACATGCGCTATGCACATATATATATATATATATATATATATATATATATATATATATATATATATATATATATATATATATATATATTCATCGCGCATACTTTGAGGACATCTGTATATACAGCCAAAAAAGTCCCTATAATATACTCTGTATGCTGTAAAATGTCTTCAGTGTAAACAGTAGAATAATGAAAACTTTGTGGACAGTCCCCAAAGTAACAAAATGTCTTCATAGTAACTTGTGGAACGAAAACCCGTCCCCGTAACATGCGCCATGCATATATATATATATATATATGCACAGCTCATGTTGCGGGGACGGTTTTTCGTTCCTCAAGTTGACATCTGTATATACAGCCAAAAAAGACCCCGTAATATGAGCTGTATCCAGTAAAATGCCTTCAGTGTAAACAGTAGAATACTGAAAAGTGTGCTGTGCACAGCACATGTTGCGGGGACGGGTTTTCGTTCCACAAGTTACTATGAAGACATTTTGTTACTTTGGGGACTGTCCTTAAACTTTTCGTTATTCTAGTGTTTACTCTGAAGACATTTTACTGGACACAGCGCATTTTATAGGGACTTTTTTGGCAGTATATACAGATGTCTTCAAAGTATGCGCAATGAATACATATATATATATATATATGTGTATAACGCATGTTGCGGGGACGGGTTTTTATATATATATATATATATATATATATATATATATATATGTGCACAGCACATATTGCGGGGACGGGCTTTCGTTCCACAAGTTACTATGAAGACATTTTGTTACTTTGGGGACTGTCCTTAAACTTTTCGTTATTCTAGTGTTTACTCTGAAGACATTTTACTGGACACAGCGCATTTTATAGGGACTTTTTTGGCTGTATATACAGATGTCTTCAAAGTATGGGCAATGCATATATATATATATATATATATATATATATATATATATTCATTATGCATACTTTGAAGACATCTGTATATACAGCCAAAAAAGTCCCTATAATATGCGCTGTATCCAGTAGAATGTCTTCAGTGTAAACAGTAGAATAATAAAAAGTTTGAGGACAGTCCTCAAAGTAACAAAATGTCTTCATAGTAACTTGAGGAACGAAAAACGGCAACATGAGCTGTGCATATATATATATATATATATATATATATATATATATTCATTTCGCATACTTTGAAGACATCTGTATATACAGCCAAAAAAATCCCTATAATATGCGCCGTATCCAGTAAAATGTCTTTAGTGTATACAGTAGATTAATTAAAAGTTTGAGGACGGTCCCCAAAGTAACAAAATGTCTTCATAGTAACTTGAGGAACGAAAAACCGTCCCCGCAACATGTCCTGTGCACATATATATATATATATATATATATATATATATATATATATATATATATATATATATATATATGCATTGCCCACACTTTAAAGACATCTGTATATACAGCCAAAAAAGTCCCTATAAAATGCGCTGTGTCCAGTAAAATGTCTTCAGAGTAAACACTAGAATAACGAAAAGTTTAAGGACAGTCCCCAAAGTAACAAAATGTCTTCATAGTAACTTGTGGAACGAAAACCTGTCCCCGCAACATGTGCTGTGCACATATATATATATATATATATATATATATATATCTATATATATATATATATATATATATATATATATATGCATTTATATATATATATGCATTTCAAATACTTTGAAGACATCTGTATATACAGCCAAAAAAGTCCCTGTAATATGCGCTGTACCCAGTAAAATGTCTTTAGTGTATACAGTAGATTAATTAAAAGTTTGAGGACGGTCCCCAAAGTAACAAAATGTCTTCATAATAACTTGTGGAACGAAATCCCGTCCCCGCAACATGCGCTATGCACATATATATATATAATAACTTGTGGAACGAAATCCCGTCCCCGCAACATGCGCTATGCACATATATATATATATATATATATATATATATATATATATATATGTGCATAGCGCATGTTGCGGGGACGGGTTTTCGTTCCACAAGTTACTATGAAGACATTTTGTTACTTTGGGGACTGTCCACAAACTTTTCATTATTCCACTGTTTATACTGAAGACATTTGACTGGATACAGCTCATATTACGGGGTCTTTTTTGGCTGTATATACAGATGTCTTCAAAGTATGTGAAATGCATATATATATATATACATATATATATATATATATATATATATATATATATATAAGTCAAGCAGATATAATTATATATAACATAATTATACGAACAATGAAGTCTTATAAAGCTAGCTATTATAGCTGAGTGAATTAAGCGGTTGACCGCCGACGGCATTGTTTTTTAGACTCAATTTTTTATTTAAATATCTTTTTTAATTATTTTTTTAAAAGCTGGATTCCATACAATAAAGTGTTGGATCTAATCTGACACAATTTGATCTGACATTCTATGTATAAATTTAAATCTTACCTAATCCTCAAATATATTGCTGGTTCTAATTTGATCTGCCATTTTCGGATCAATATTGATGCTTCAAAATCACAAAATATATTGCTGGATCTAATTTGAAATGCCATATTTCGGATCAATTTAGATCATACTAAATCCTTAAATATATTACTGGATCTAATTTATTTATTTTTATTTAAAATCTTGAGTATTTCCTGTACAACAAGTCTAAAACTTATATTTATAGTACAGGAATGCAAAATGCTATAATAGTATATGTCAACATAAAATATAAAATGAAATATATAATGAATAATTTAACATTTATTTTAGTATTTCAATTTAAAAGATTACAATGGTTGCGCAGGTATTAAAATGAGTATAATGTCGAGAACAAAATATTGACAAAACAAAATACTGACATTAGAAAAAAAAATTAAATAGAAATTGCTTAAAATTTCATTTCGTGCATTGCTGTTTAATTGCTGGTCTTGTGGAAGAATATTTCAAATCCGTGTAGCATTTAGATAAAAATGTCATTCGGACAAAAGACATCGGTGTCTTGGGATTATAAGTTTTGAGTATGAGTATGCAAAAATAAAAGCACTCGAATCTTCAACATATTCTCAAAAGTAACTCCAAAAAGTTATAAGCTCTATATGAAAAAAAAGAAATATGATCAGATCTTTTTAAACCGTGAACATATCTTGTTATGTTGTTGTACAAGACATTTAACTTACGTTTGCTTGTGGGGTCACAATTCGCAAAAAGCTCACACCCGTAAATTAAACACGGAATGAGATAGGATTTTGCAAGTAGTATTCTTATTCTTAAGGGAGTAAAAAACTGTCTTGACCAGAGTGATCTTAACGTAATGTATGTTTGGCCAACAAAAGTGTTCAGATGATTTGTCCAAGTTAAATATTCATTGAAAATTACTCCTATATTTTTCGCCGTTTGTACACGTGTAATTTGCTCGCCATTGATAATGAAGTCATTTTCAATAACTGGAGTAATATTTTTCTTACACGCAGAGAAAAAACATGGTTGGAACCATCATATTCGAAGAGCATCATATATTTTTGGGTTTATGCTTGTGAAAACCATAGTCGTACCATAATATGGTTACCATAATATGATCCCTACAGTTATATTATGATTCAAAAGTTACCATATTATGATTCTAAATAAACATATTATGATCTTGAATTTATTATAATATGATCGCATGTAATCATAGTATGCTCAAAATGTTATCATATTATGGTCCCCACAACTATATTATGATTCCTTTATTATCATTATATGATCCCTACAAGAATATATATATGATCCTTCTAATTATATTATGATTATTAATATACAATATCATATTTCGGCATATTAATAATTGATAAATTTATAATTAATATAAAATCCCAGCATTAAACAATATATGATTATTATTTAAGACATAAACAAACTGACTTAACTGATAAAATTTTGGGTTTTATAAAAACAAGACAATATTATGACTGTAAATGTCAGTCACATTTTATTTGATGTATAATTATTTATTGATTGTTGCCAGCATTTTGTGGTTGCATAATTATCATATTTTTGTCATAGTCAGAGTTTTTGTTACCACAGTATGGTTACAGCCAATCATGTTATGAAATAGAATGTGTCAATCATAAAATAGTAAAATATTTACTATAACAATGATGGTAGCGACCATGTTGATGATTAGAAAACCAATAACATGGTTGTAACAACCATACCTGATTGCAGCAAGCACAATATTATTAGCACTGATCATATTGCAACCATGTTTTTTCTCTGCGTGTATGAATAACCAAGCATTTAGACTTTTGGATTTAAACAAAGCCCGTTGCCCACACATAAATTCTAATATTTTTAACTGATCCCACTGGACTTCTCAAAAACAGCTGCACGTCATCTGTATACATATGAATTTTACAATGAGGCAAATCATTCGCATAAATTGTAAAAAAGAAGTGGACCCAAAATTGACCCCTGTGGTACTCCTCTAATAAGAGACATTGAGTTAGACCAAGTGTAATTTACAAAAACAGATTGAGTACGTCCTGTCAAGTACGAAAACAATAGCTGCGTTGACGTTTGAGGAAAATTAAGACAAATTTTAAGTTTCATGCATAAGGTAAAGTGATCTACCGCATCAAAGGCCTTAGAATGGTCTAAAAGCACTAAAAAATTAATCATACCGTCATCTAGTTCACGTCGTTACTTTCCGAAACATCAACTAGCGCTGTAATACAGTTATGATTAGAACGAAACCCTGATTGTTTATCAGACAACAAACATTTATCCTCAATATATTTGTTCATTTGCCTGTGTAAGAGCTTTTCTAAAATCTTCGAAAGAAAGCATAAAATAGCGACTGGTAGAAACTATGTTTCTGATTTAGGAACAGGTATTATTTAAGCATGTTTCCACTTCACCGGAAATTAACTTGACATGATAATAGTGTTAAAAAAGGTAGAAGTAAAGGCAAAAGTATATTTAAAAATTTAGGGTGCATATTATCATATCCTACTGCATTATATTTTAAAGAAGAAAACGTTAAAAACAAAATACAGGCTAACACAAGAAAATTTAAACATACTCTGATTATCAACGAGTGAGACATTTGAGTTGTTTGCTGTTGAAAAATTGTTAAAGTTGGTATTGATCTGACTAATGGAATATTTAAAAAGGACATATTTGGTTCATTACAATCAGCCTGGCAGTTATTTAACGCATTGCCATTTGATATATTGGCCACAAAAGAAATATCTAATAATGTACTACTGGTAGATGGAAAATGAGTTGGATTTAAAATATTCACAGAAGTAAGTCCAAGCGATAACATATTGTATGTTAGAATTAAAATCACCAGATATCACAATATCATCATATAAAACCGATGTGGTTTCCAAGGTTGAAACAAATTCTGAAAACGGTATCCTTTTATTTTGCCTATATACACAGTCTACCAGCATTTTCTTTCCATTGGACGAAATTTCAATGAAATTAAAATCAACTTTATCCTCTTTATGTGAATTAGGGCAGGATCTACAAGTTATATTATTTTTTACAAATATGGCAACTCCACCAACGTAACCATTTCTGTCTGTTCTAAAAGTTTTGTAGCCACTAAGGCATATTAGACAATCTGGTGTTCCTTCTGAAAGCCAGGTCTCTGAGACGCAGATAATATCAACATCTTAGTTTTTTCAAAAGCTATTCTAAATTCATCAATTTTGTTATTTAAACTTTGTGCATTTATGTGACATATCGTGAAACCTTTCTTACGTTTGCCAAATATCTTAACCATATTCATCGTTACATCTTTGGAACTTCCACTTAAACCGCCATCAGGATCCACGAACATAATTTCTAAAAAAAAACAAATATCCATAACATGAATGCAGACTTTTCGTATTAAAATTATTTGGAAAATTATTTTAAATAAAAATCGACAATTCCAGCATATTAAAGAACTTGCAACCAAAAAATTTATAAAAAATAAACTAAAAATGTAAAAGCTGTTTATATATATAAAAATTTGATTTTGAAAATCTTTAAGTACACAATAAAACGAAAGAAAATTATAGCACAATTTAATTTTAATAAAATTAAGAATTGATAAAGTGCATAAGGTATAAGAAAAAGTAAAAAAAATATATAAAAAAATAATTATTAGTGGCATGATTTCAAAATAAGATAAACCATTAAATATATATATATAAGTAAAATACAACAAAACGATTTTGTGGTTCAATCTCAACTAAAACTTTATTATATTTAAAAAATATTCTTACAGTAAATTATTGTGTTAAAAATGATGTGTTTGCATTTTATTCTTAAACAAAAGACAATACAAATTCTATCAGCGCATGTATGTAGCAGACGCTAACGTCAGCGCTACTTAATTTACTATGGTATGTTTATATTACTTATGTCTATGTTACTTCTCCCTTCTTCAGAGGTTTCAATGTCCTCATTGATTTTTCTTATACAATTAATCTTAATAGTAGTGAATAAATTAGTCTTCTGTAGTATTAATGTTATTAGAATTAATATTATAAATAAAATTAGTGTGTATATAATATAATTGTTTTCTTTTTTTGAATAATGTTTCTGATAATCATTTCTTAATTCTAGTTTGGTAAGATAGTCTTTAGTATTCTTTATAAGATTTTCGGATGTTTTCACAAATGGAACAATGGATGTTTGTGCAATATGCATTTTACTTTCAATTTCAAAAGATTCAATTTTAAGTTTACAATTATTAAAAGTTAACAAATTATTTCCATAAATTAATACATTTAAATAGTTACAATTTTGATACACTATTGTTTCATTAAAATTTTTGGTCAACACCATATTAGTGGGTACAAAGGTACTTGTTTCTTTGTTTGTCTTAAAAGTACAGTTTGATAATTGCTTATTTAATAAATTTTCTAAACATGGATGATTTAAAGATTTAATTTTCTGGTTTTCTAATTTAAACAATTTTTCATTCTTTTTAACATAGTCTACGTCTAGCTTAATATTAATTCTTGATTATCATTATCTGGAACTGGTAATATTTTGAATTTATGATATTTTTTAAAGGTTTTAGGGATAGTTAGCACAAAATAAACTATATTCTCTTTTATCCAAACGGAAGTTCTAATTAATTCAAATTGTTCAGTACTTAAATGGGATATGGTTTCAATATCAACAAGTTTCGGATTCACAATGCCTAATTTAGCCAATTGGACTCCCAATTGAACATCTTGAACATGTTCTAAATAAGTTTTGACATTATCAAGAAAAGTGTCAGAAATAATTTTAGTAACAAGTGTATTCTGGAGAGAATAAGTTGAATTTCTTAATTCATTTAACAACGCATTTCCGGCATTTACGTACTCAATAATGCTCTTTGTATCCAAATCATTATTATCAATTCTGTTCTTAATATCATTAATAGCCCCTTCCATTACATCCCTATCCTCACTGTCAAGAGTTCCAAAAAGAAATTTCAGGCCACTACCCAAAGCATTAAAAAGACCTCTTTTATGTCTTTTAATAAATAACTGTTCCGCCATTTTAAGATATTTGGTTATAATGCCGGAGTGTAAAAATTCATGTTTCAAATATTCATCAGACAATGCGTCAAATGACTATTCCAATTCAGTGGTGTTTAGCTCTATGATATGATTACTATATTCGGAAGGAATAATGAACCCCCTCTTGATTTATAATGACATAGCCAAAGTTATCTCTTATAGTGTTAATGTTGATCATTTGAGCGATAAGCCCTGGTAAAAGTTGTAGCAAAATCATAACCGTGATGAGTTTCCTAAAATTACTAAGTTCGATTGGATGGTCCTGGGCTCTCCTCCGATGGGGGTGCTCCCCTTTCGTTCCTGGAATCATTAATATGCGTTATCTTACTTCTCTTAAATTGATTCTTATATTTCTATTCTTAAATTTCACAATAAAATGTTCTCCATCTTCTTCTTGTTCTAATACTTCCGCATTCTTAAATGGGTTATCTATTTTATTCAATCGTTTTCTACTGTTTTCCGCATTAATATATTTCGTGTTGATTGGATTTTCACTTCTCTTTTTATTAGCATTATTAATTCTATATTGCTTAATATTCTGCGAGTCAATTAAAAGGTTTGCTTTATTGTAGAATATATTGTAAGGTTTCTCACTCGTAGTTGAGTGGTCTATAATGTGATTGTACACAAAGATTGCCTGTTCCACACCCATGTAAATTAATTCCCTATCACCTGACGTATTAATAATTCTAAGTTTCTCATTCAATGTTTTATGCAAACGTTCTATATCGCCAATACCGGTTTTGACGGTAGTAATTTCCAAGGCTATGTTCAGCTGTTCACACCAAGTTATAATGTTTACGTTATTCATACCTTGATCCTGATCAATCTTCAAAGTTTTCGGAGGTCCCATAGTATTAAATACTTTAAGCAAGGCTCGCTTTGTTTATAGCCAAGTCAGATTCGAAACTTTTTCAGCCGTCGCAAACTTCGAATAGAGGTCAATGCAGGTTAAATAATTCTGCTTATCCCATTGCCAAAAATCAATGCCATACTTTTCTCGAGTTTCATATACCGCTGGTGTCAGTTTAAAGGGTAGCTTATGGGCTATATGATCTGACTTACACAAATTAAATAATTTACAGACGTTGATGATCTTTGAGATCTCCTTGACATAATTTGGATAATTATATTTTTTCGAAAATTTATTGACAATCTTTTCTATTCCCTGGTGTAAGCCCTCCAAATGCATTCCGGCAATAATAGATTGAAACGCGGAGTATTCCGTGATATTTTCCAATTCTTTCATTGCCCTTACTAATCTAGTACTTTTAGCTTGTATCAAATCCTTATACACGTCCTAAAATCTAACGAAATCAGCATTACCCGGCATAAAAATAGCAGTGTTCTTTCCAACCAAATGCCTTTAAATAATATCTCTGATGCCATCATCACTTAATTCTATATAGACTATAGTAGTCATTGTATTCGAAAATATCTTCCGTTCAGAAATTCCCTCAGAATCACCCTTTATAAGTCTCAACTCATTTCGAAAGGTATTCAGTGCCCTTTCCGATATCGGAATGTAGTTCGCGTTATCCTCCTCCCCCGAGTGGATTGTGGCCACATCCGAATGGACGTCTTCATTCATATTACATTCATCCAACTTTATCCTGGAAAGCATATCCGCAACGTGATTTTCCCTGCCAGGAATGTGTTTTTTATCAAAATCAAATTCATTGAGCTTAATCTTCCACCTTTGTAGCTTAATGTTTGGTTCCTTTAAATTGTGCAGCCACTGAAGAGGCTTATGGTCGCTATTCACTATAAATCGTCTACCAAAGAGATAAGGGCGGAAGTACTTTGTCGCCCATAACAAAGCCAGAAGTTCTCGTTCAATGGTTGAATAATTGAGCTCGTGCTCATTTAGGGTTCTGCTAGCGAAGCAGATTGGTTTGTCCTGCTGACTCAGAAGCTACCCAGAGCTACGTTTGAAGCGTCTGTAGTGAGTGTAAAAATCTTCCCAAAATCGGGATATGAAAGAATTGGCTCGCTAGTGATTAGAATCTTTATTGTCTCCACAGCGTTTATGAAGTCCTTGTTATTGTAATCTATCTAATTTCCCTTTTTCAAACAGAAGGTCAAAGGTTTTGTTATCTTAGCAAAGTCTTTAATAAATTTCCTGTAAAAACCAGCCAAGCCTAAAAATTGTTTTATCTCCCTTTCGATCTTAGGAACTGGATATCTAATTATAGTGCCCATATTCTTTGGGTTCGGTTTGACACCCTCAGGTGTTACGATATGGCCCAAAAATTCGGCCTCTCCGCAAAAATTCACATTTATCAATCTTAAACACCCTGTCGAGCGATTCGACATGTTTCTGAAGGGATGCACTAAATATAATGATATCGTCTAAATATACCAGACAATGCCTTCCCACTAGGTCGCCCAAGATTTCATTCATCAACCTTTGAAATGTTGATGGGGCATTTTTCAACCCAAAAGGCATCCTCAAAAATTCGAAGTAACCGTTTCTAGTAGAAAAATCTGTTTTCTTTCTATCGGAGGGATTCATTTCAATCTGGTGGAAACCCTAAGCCAGATCAATGGTCGAGAAGTAGAGGCATTTCCCCAATTTATCCAAAATGTCATCCATATTTGGAATGGGGTACTTGTCCGCTACAGTGATCTCGTTAAGCTTCCGATAATCCACAACAATTCTAAATTTCTCTCTCCCGGAGGCATGAAGTTTCTTTGGTACTACCCATATTGGCGAGGAGTAGGGCGAAGTACTGTGACAAATTACATTTTGTTCCAGCATCTCCCTGATCTGCCTGTACTCTCTGTAGACCTCAGGGTATCTATAGGACTTCGTATAAATTGGATCCCCGTGTCGGGTCCTAATGCAATATTTCTTTGCATGAGTGAAGGTCAAATTCTTACCTTCCTTATAAAATATACCACTGTATTTACGTAATAATTTATGCAAATATTTGCGTTCCTCCCAATTTTGGTGGTCAATCCGAAATTTGGACTTTTCCTCGTTCGTTTCGAGTTCATGAACATTCAATCTATCTCTCACGACATCATAACCACTTCCAGCAATGGAATCATTCCCCATTCGATACTCAAATCATTCTAAAATTAAACGGTTGTTGGCAATATCAATCTGAGCATTTAATATTGTCAGTGAGTCATAACCCAGCAACCCCTCATAATTTTCCGAAAAATCATATACATAAAGTCTTAACCATTTACTACGTAAACCAATATGCTGAACCGTATCCAAAATTATTGAGCCCGTAGCTGTTCCCAAATTAAGTGAGGTTGTTCCCACCACGGAAGATCCCGAATCTACTAGAAAAATATATGGTTTATGATCTATGTAAAGTATTACGGTTGGCAATTTTTTAGGGCCTGTAAATGAAAATTTGGTGAATCTTGTTCCATTGGAGTAGGAGCTCCGTAACGTCTTACTCTCGATTGGTTGGAGTTATTCGACCTGGTTACCCCTGTCGCCAAAGCACTCCCACTTGAATGCAAATGTTGTGAAACATTATTGTGATTGAATTGGCCATAACCATAAGAATCGAATTGATTAGGATTATTAAATGATTGATTTGGATTCTGATGTAAATATTGTGGAGCACTATTTTGAAATTGGGGTGCGTAAGTATAATGTGGCACGGCCCGAAAATGAGGCGCGTATTGGCCAATTGCCATCTGTTGATAGTTAACATTCGACACGTTTCCACCTTTTTTTTTATCGCGCTTTAATCAATTTAGTTTCCAGTTATAATTTTTTTCAAATCTAGACTTATGTATAAGATAAATGCAGGTTCTTTGGAACCGACTGCGCGAGTAAAATACAACAAAACGATTTTGTGGTTCAATCTCAACTAAAACTTTATTATATTTAAAAAATATTCTTACAGTAAATTATTGTGTTATTGTTGTTGTATGTAGCAGACGCTAACGTCAGCGTAAAGTACATGCGCTACTTAATTTACTATGGTATGTTTATATTACTTATGTCTATGTAACTTATATATATATACATATATATATATATATATATATATATGTATTTCACATACTTTGGAGACATCTGTATATACAGCCAAAAAAGACCCCGTAATATGAGCTCTATCCAGTAAAATGTCTTCAGAGTAAACAGTAGAATAATGAAAAGTTTGTGCACAGTCCCCAAAGTAACAAAATGTCTTCATAGTAACTTGTGGAACGAAAACCCTTCCCCGCAATATGCACAGCGCATGTTGCGGGGACGGTTTTTCGTTCCACAAGTTACTATGGAACGAAAAACCGTCCCCGCAACATGAGCTGTGCACATATATATATATATATATATATATATATATATATATATATATATATATATATATATATATATATATATATGCATTGCCCATACTTTGAAGACATCTGTATATACAGCCAAAAAAGTCCCTATAAAATGCGCTGTGTCCAGTAAAATGTCTTCAGAGTAAACACTAGAATAACGAAAAGTTTAAGGACAGTCCCCAAAGTAACAAAATGTCTTCATAGTAACTTGTGGAACGAAAACCTGTCCCCGCAACATGTGCTGTGCACATATATATATATATATATATATATATATATATATATATATATATATATATATATATGTGCACAGCGCATGTTTTGGGGACGGTTTTTCGTTGCACAGGTTACTATGAAGACATTTTGATTCTTTGGAGACTGACCTCAAACTTTACATTAATCTACTATATATACTGAAGACATTTTACTGGATACAGCGCATATCATAGGGACTTTTTTGGCTGTATATACAGATGTCTTCAAAGTATGGGCAATGAATATATATATATATATATATATATATATATGCATTGCCCATACTTTGAAGACATCTGTATATACAGCCAAAAAAGTCCCTATAAAATGCGCTGTGTCCAGTAAAATGTCTTCAGAGTAAACACTAGAATAACGAAAAGTTTAAGGACAGTCCCCAAAGTAACAAAATGTCTTCATAGTAACTTGTGGAACGAAAAACTGTCCCCGCAATATGCGCCGTGCACATATATATATATATATATATATATATATATATATATATATATAATATATATATATATATGTGCACAGCTCATGTTGCGGGGACGGTTTTTCGTTCCATAGTAACTTGTGGAACGAAAAACCGTCATTGCCCATACTTTGAAGACATCTGTATATACAGCCAAAAAAGTCCCTATAAAATGAAGACATTTTGTTACTTTGGGGACTGTCCTTAAACTTTTCATTATGCTAGTGTTTACTCTGAAGACATTTTACTGGACACAGCGCATTTTATAGGGACTTTTTTGGCTGTATATACAGATGTCTTCAAAGTATGTGAAATGCATACATATATATATATAATATATATATATATATATATATATGTGCACAGCTCATATTGCGGGGACGGTTTTTCGTTCCACAAAGTACTATGAAGACATTTTGTTACTTTGGAGACTGTCCTAAAACTTTTAATTAATCTACTGTAATATACTGAAGACAGTTTACTGGATACAGCGCATTATAGGGACTTTTTTGGCTGTATATACAGATGTCTTCAAAGTATGCACAATGAATATATATATTATTATATTATAATATATATATATATATATATATATATATATATATATACATATATATATATATTATGTGTGCACAGCGCTTGTTGCGGGGACGGTTTTTCGTTCCACAAGTACTATGAAGAACATTTTGTTACTTTGGAGACTTTCCTAAAACTTTTAATTAATCTACTGTAAATACTGAAGACATTTTACTGGATACAGCGCATATTACAGGGACTTTTTTATATATATATATATATATATACATATATATATATATATATATATGTATATATATATATTTATATCCAGTAAAAAGTCTTCAGTGTTGACAGTTTAAGGACAGTCTTCAAAGTAACAAAATGTCTTCATAGTAACTTGTGGAACGAAAAACTGTCCCCGCAACATGCTCCGTGCACATATATATATATAATATATATATATATATATATATATATATACTATATATATATATTATATATATATATATATATATATTCATTGCCATACTTTGAAGACATCTGTATATACAGCCAAAAAAGTCCCTATAATATGCGCTGTATCCAGTAAAATGTCTTCAGTGTAAACAGTAGAATAACGAAAAGTTTAAGGACAGTCTCCAAAGTAACAAAATGTCTTCATAGTAACTTGTGGATAACGAAAAACCGTCCCCACAGCATGCGCCGTGCACATATATATATATATATATTAATATATATATATATTATGCATAGCGCATTTTGCGGGGACGGGATTTCGTTCCACAACTTACTATGAAGACATTTTTGTTTCTTTGGGGACTGTCCTTAAACTTTTTCGTTATTCTACTGTTTACACTGAAGACATTTTACTCGATACAGCTCATATTACGGGGTCTTTTTAGGCTGCTATATACAGATGTCTTCAAAGTATGTGAAATGCATATATATATATATATATATATATATATATATATATATATAATATGTGCACAGCACATATTGCGGGGACGGGTTTTCGTTCCAAAAGTTACTATGAAGACATTTTGTTACTTTGGGGACTGTCCTTAAACTTTTCATTATTCTAGTGTTTACTCTGAAGACATTTTACTCGACACAGCGCATTTTATAGGGACTTTTTTGGCTGTATATACAGATGTCTTCAAGTATGGGCAATGCATATATATATATATATATATATATATATATATATATATATATATATATATATATGTGCACAGCACATGTTGTGGGGGACCGGGTTTTCGTTCCACAAGTTACTATGAAGACATTTTGTTACTTTGGGGACTGTCCTTAAACTTTTCGTTATTCTAGTGTTTACTCTGAAGACATTTTACTGGACACAGCGCATTTTATAGGGACTTTTTTGGCTGTATATACAGATTTCTTCAAAGTATGGGCAATGCATATATATATATATATATATATATATATATATATATATATATATATATATATATATATATATTCATTGCCCATACTTTGAAGACATCTGTATATACAGCCAAAAAAGTCCCTATAATATGCGCTGTATCCAGTAAAATGTCTTCAGCGCTGTATCCAGTAAAATGTCTTCAGTGTATAGAGTAGATTAATGTAAAGTTTGAGGTCAGTCTCCAAAGAATCAAAATGTCTTCATAGTAACCTGTGAAACGAAAAACCGTCCCCGCAACATGCGGTGTGCACATATATATATATATATATATATATATATATATATATATATATATATATGTGCATGGCGCATGTTTCGGGGACGAGTTTTCGTTCCACAAGTTACTATGAAGACATTTTGTTACTTTGGGGACTGTCCACAAAGTTTTCATTATTCTACTGTGTATATGTGCACAGCACATGTTGCGGGGACGGTTTTTCGTTCCACAAGTTACTATGAAGACATTTTGTTACTTTGAAGACTGTCCTTAAACTTTTCGTTATTCTACTGTTTACACTGAAGACATTTTACTGGATACAGCGCATATTATAGGGACTTTTTTGGCTGTATATACAGATGTCTTCAAAGTATGGGCAATGAATATATATATATATTTATATATATACATATATATATATATATATATATATATATATATATGTGCACAGCGCATGTTGCGGGGACGGTTTTTCGTTCCACAAGTTACTATGAAGACATTTTGTTACTTTGGGGACTGTCCTTAAACTTTTCGTTATTCTACTGTATAAACTGAAGACATTTTACTGGATACAGCGCATATTATAGGGACTTTTTTGGCTGTATATACAGATGTCTTCAAAGTATGGGCAATGAATATATATATATATATATATATATATATATATATTAGGGCGGGTCGATTTATTTTTCGACAATTTCCCTATGATTTCCGTATTCTATGGGTTATTCCATGAAAATTTGCCGAAGGAACCATACCTCTATCGTTAAAATCGAGTCCCCTACTTTTTGTTGGTAGATTTTTTCCCAAATTGACGTTCGTATGAAATATTACCTACACGTTCACATCCATAACTCAAAAACTATTCATCGGGTTTAAAAAAATCCATTTTTTAAACCGTCACTAAAAGAATTATATATGTTTTTCATAGAATAATAATATAACTATTAACTATAATAGTTAGCAATGTTTTTACACTTACCTTTAAATCTTTTCTAAATTTCAAAATAGTTTGATTATTTGTTAGTTATTTCAAGTAACACTTCACTGAAATGACGCTCAAACAAAACTAGCATACACTGGAATCCCCACCCCGCCAACTACAGCTGATTGTTTCGTCCAATTAGAATTGCTGTGTATTTGTTGTTGTCAAAATGACGTCAGCGAAGAATTATTCTTTATAAATCGTATGCAAACCCAAAAAAGAGAGCAAAAATAAAAAGGGAAAAAAAATCAAAAAGTTGGTTTTATGTGTTATTTTGTTTTAGCAATATCGCATGAATTAATCAACCGAATTCGATAAATTTGGGCTTAAACTCTTCGTTTTGAATTGTAAATTGAATTAAATAATGGATTGAGCCAAAAAAATGGCCATGAAAGTAATATTCTTGGACAAAATCATGAAAAAAATGGAAAAAGGCTCCAAAATTTGGACAAAAATGCCCGTAACTTTTGAACCGTTGGACCAATGTTGGAGATTTTTTTTATAAATTTATCAAAATGAGCTCACTCCAATAGTTTTTGAGTTATGGATGTTAACGTGTAGGTAATATTTCATACGAACGTCAATTTGGGAAAAAATCTACCAACAAAAAGTAGGGGACTCGATTTTAACGATAGAGGTATGGTTCCTTCGGCAAATTTTCATGGAATAACCCATAGAATACGGAAATCATAGGGAAATTGGTAACTTGTGGAACGAAAAACCGTCCCCGCAACATGTGCTGTGCACATATATATATATATATATATATATATGTGCACAGCACATGTTGCGGGGACGGTTTTCGTTCCACAAGTTACTTGTGGAACGAAAAAAAAAAGTTTGAGGACGGTCTCCAAAGTAACAAAATGTCTTCATAGTAACTTGTGGAACGAAAACCGTCCCCGCAACATGTGCTGTGCACATATATTACTATGAAGACATTTTGTTACTTTGGAGACCGTCCTCAAACTTTTTATTAATCTACTGTATAAACTAAAGACATTTTACTGGATACAGCGCATTTTATAGGGACTTTTTTGGCTGTATATACAGATGTCTTCAAAGTATGCGCACTGAATATATATATATATATATATATATATATATATATATATATATATATATATATATATATATATATATATATTCATTGCGCATACTTTGAAGACATCTGTATATACAGCCAAAAAAGTCCCTATAAAATGCGCTGTATCCAGTAAAATGTCTTCAGTGTAAACAGTAGGATAACGAAAAGTTTAAGGACAGTCCCCAAAGTAGCAAAATGTCTTCATAGTAACTTGTGGAACGAAAAACCGTCCCCGCAACATGCGCCGAGCACATATATATATATATATGCATTTCACATACTTTGAAGACATCTGTATATACAGCCAAAAAAGACCCCGTAATATGAGCTGTATCCAGTAAAATGTCTTCAGTGTAAACAGCCAAAAAAGTCCCTGTAATATGCGCTGTATGCAGTAAAATGTCTTCAGTGTTTACAGTACATTAATGAAAAGTTTGAGGACGGTCCCCAAAGTAACAAAATGTCTTCATAATAACTTGTGGAACGAAAGCCCGTCCCGTCAACATGCGCTGTGCACATATATATATTCTACTGTTTACACTGAAGACATTTTACTGGACACAGCGCATTTTATAGGGACTTTTTTGGCTGTATATACAGATGTCTTCAAAGTATGGGCAATGCATATATATATATATATATATATATATATATACTGTTAGGGACAAAATTGTTCACGAAATAATCGTTAATGAGAAAATATGACAAATATTTAATTGTTCTTCAATTTTATTGAAACTTTTTTAATTAAATTAAATTCACTACTCCCACTGAATACAAAAATATGACAACTTAAAATAAATCCAGGTACATAATGTTTAAATTAATATTAATTCAAAGGTTTAAGTGTGAACAATTATGGCACCAGTTGAAAAACTCGTCCTGTTTTTGGAGTTAATATTCCTGTTTTTGGTGTTAATATTTTGTGTGTCCTCCGTGTGCCTTTTTAACTGCTTTTTGGCATACTTTTTACTAGATTATTTAGCATTTCTGGATCAATATTTTCCCAAGCTTCAATAGAACGATTCCAAAGTTCATCTATGGTCTCAGGAGGGTTGTTTTGAGCGAAAATCTTCCTTTTTAATATAGACCAAAGGTGTTCGATCGGGTTCAAATCCGGGGACTGGGGAGGCCAATCTAAAAGCTTGATCCCATTTTCTTCGAACCACTTTTTAGTTTTTTTTGCAGTATGCTTAGGATCGTTATCCTGCATAAAGATGTCGTTTTGTCCCGGATCCAAGCCGAATATGTCCAGACTTGGAAGATATGAGTCTTCAAGAATGGTGATATAGTCCGCAGCACACATTTTACCTCTAATGCGGCGAAGTACTCCAAGCTGGTTTCCACGAAAACAACCCCAAGCCATCAATGAGCCACCTCCAAATTTTAAGGTATTGCAAATATTTCGTTCTTTAACTCCAACACTTTTGTCTACCCATGTCCACTGTCGTCCATCTGACCCAATTCGGTTGATTTTTGTCTCATCTGACCATGTTACACGCATCCAATCGTCTATTGTAAATTTTTCGTATTTTTTTGCAAACTCAGTCGTTTTTTGCGGTTTTTATCGCTCAAAAGCGGTTTTTTGGGTTTTGATCTGGCTACTAATCCACTGGCTTTCAAGCTTCTACGAACGGTTTTGGTACTCACGTTTAAATTATGCTCTTCATTGAGAATTTGTTTGACCTCAACTGCTGTTTGAACTGCACCAGTAACGATTAATCGTTTAGCTTCGGACTATCCGCGGGCGAAAGGTTTTTTGGGCGACCTGCTTGATTACCTACAATCTCCAAATTATTCTGTTTTTTTATTTTATTCACAAATCCTACAGATATTTTATATTTTTTGGCGATCTCTCGATATGAGGCTCCATCTTCTTAATCTTTTACGACACTTTGTTTCAAAAGAGTTGTCTTAGCTTTTGCCATCGCAAAATGAAACTAAATAAAAATAAATTAATATTATTTTTGCCAAATCTTTTTATATTTAATCTTTTTATATATAATTTTTTTTTTTAACAATTATTCTACTTACTTTTTTTTTAAACCCACAAAAACAAATTAAATTTATTAAAGTCATTAGAGAAAATTAACACATGGACAATATTGTTCACACACGTGGTCTTAATGTTATATAAACATTTAAAGAAGAAGAAGAGGAACTTTTGAAATGAAGTTGCCATACTATATTTAACATAATGCCTGGCCATGTGAATTATTTATAGAGTTGCCAAGCCTGTGTCTTTAACGTTTTTTCTTACATTGATAATTTTTCTGTAATTTCGTGAACAATTTTGTCCCTTACTGTATATATATATATATATATATATGTGCACAGGACATGTTGCGGGGACGGTTTTTCGTTCCTCAAGTTACTATGAAGACATTTTGTTACTTTGGGGACCGTCCTCAAACTTTTAATTAATCTTTTGTATACACTAAAGCAGGGGTCGGCAAGTAATTTTAAGTAGAGTCCGGATTATGTTGAAATTTTTTGTCGAGGTCCAGAAAAAAAACTCATAATACATACTATTTAGTTTAAAATTTTTATTTTGACTTATATATGCAATACAATATGTATGTAGGTATTCTTTAAAACTAATGCGAAAAATTACATCTGTGGTCTTGAGCCAGTTTTTTAAAGTTTGGTTCACGCGGAGAACAGCTTATGCGAACAGTGTCTTCAAGGTGGGCGTCTGTCAATCTCGAACGATATTTGTTTTTCAAAAAATTCATTTTTGAGAAAGATGATTCACATACAAATGTAGAGCCAAACATAGTAGCCAAGTTGATAGCTAGTTTTTTGCAATTTTCATATTTTTCTGTAACATGTTTACCCCAAAATTCTTCAGTGGATGCAGTTTTATACATTTGCAAGGAAATATCTTCTTGCAAGTCAATTACCTCCATTTGCAGTAAAGGCTTTGATAGACTGAATAACTTCGCAGCCACGTCGGTCCATTCTGCAACCGCAGCAACTTCATAAGGAAATTTAAGAAATTGAGACAGCTTCCCTATCTCTGCAAAGTCTTGGAATCTTGCAGCAAAATCCTTCTCAAGATCAGATACAAACCTTACAAACACTGCAATGTCTTCTTCGGAAATCTTTTTATACTCAAGCATTGTTGGGAAATGAATAAATTCTTGACTTGCAATATCTTTTTCAAAGATATCCAGCTTGCGACGGAAAGCAGACACACTTTGTATCAGATCACATATTAATTTTCCATTTCCTTGTAACTCGGTGTTGAGCGCATTCAAATATTTCAGTATGTCTTTCAGGAAAGCCACAGCTAGCATATTACGCGTGTTTGTTAGGAAGTCCAGATGCTTCCTTGCTTCCTGTGTGTCCAAGTTTTGCAAAAAGGAGTTACTTGTTCTTTTATTTTCCAGAAACGTTCAACAACTTGACCTTTACTTAGCCAACGTATATTGTTATGTTGCAGTAAGTCAGAATACGCCGAATCACATTCAGAGAGAAAATCCTTGAACTGTCGGTGCTGAAGAGCAGAACGAGACCTCATAAAATTTATCAACGTCACCAAGCTGCCCATTACATCTTTCAGAGTAGCACTAAGTTTTCCACAAAGTGCTGCCTGATGAATTATGCACTGATAAGATATTAGACCTGCATTCTTATCCCTGATTCTCTTTACTAATCCGTTTTCTTTGCCAATCATCGCTGGGGCCCCGTCAGTTGAAAGGGATACAATTTTATCATAACTAATGTTCGATTTCGTAATAAATTCATCAAAAGTCTTGAATAAATCTTCTCCGCGAGTCTTACCTTTAAACGTCAATAATGCTAGCAATTCTTCCCTGAACGTTTTACTTTCAATGTCAAAAAATCTCACGAAAATAGACATTTGTTCATCATCAACAATGTCACATGATTCATCAAGTGCTATAGCATAGCAAGGTGCCTTCTGCAGTAGTTCGAGCAAGATGATTTTGTTGTCAGTAGCTAAAATTTCGGTTCTTCTTGTATTACTTCTTGAGGACAATGGAATACCTTGAATTGCAGCAACAAGATCCTTTTTCTCTGCAAAAAGTGCCGTGGCCACTTCCAACATACATTCTTTTACTATCTCAGAGTCTGAAAATGGCTTCTGGTGTTTATTAAGCTGCCAACACACACGCAACGCAGCTTCTGTGGATTTTTCTTGCTCGCTCAGGGAGCGAACTAGTAAGGCCGTGCTTTTTTTGTAAGAAGTTAGGTATGCCTGGAGTTTTTCTTTACGAGCTTTACTGCCAAGCGGAAAGTTTTTGTGGAACTGCTCATGAGTTGTTTCGTAGTGCCGCTTTAAATTGCCTTTTTTAACAATAGCTACAGTTTTGTTGCACAAAAGGCAAACTGGAACTGCTTTAGGCCTATCAGGCAACGTAAAACAATATTGTTCTGTCCACTCAGGCAGAAACTTCCTATTTTCACTGTCAACTTTTCGCTTCTTAGGATCCATATTGATGTAGGTACGAATTTAAGCACACGACAAATTACAACACAAATTAACAATGCACCGCACAAGATCAAACGAATGACTGACAACCATAATGTAAAATAAGTGGAAAATCGCAGTCAATTTTCGTTTTTTATATTCAAACCATATTAAAACAACAACATTTTCAAAATAAAAAAAAAAATATTGTTTTTTAAATCTTGTACATTCCCTCTTTATGCTTACCACTATATTAAACTGATTAACAGTGTTGCAAGAAAAGTTTTAGCTCATGTCCCGATTTTGCAAGTTGAAATCCCCAAAAAAAATTTTATATCCCCAAATTTGTCTCCAATTAAATTTCTTATAAAATTTTATTAAAAACACATTTTTAAAGAAAACAATAGGCCTAATAAACTAATACGTGATTAATTTAGCAAAATTCTTCTGATTTTCGGTTTAAAATAAAACCTATCCAAATTTGCAAATGAAGTAGAATCTATATATTTACAAATAGTTTATTTACAAAACTTTAACAAAATTTCAATCAAAATTTTTGGAAATTTTGTTTCACAAAACTGTAAACTTAATTTTAAAAAATAACACAAAAATCAATAATACCTAAATAAGGGGTAAAATCCCCAATATTTCGAGAAATCCCCAAATCCCTCCCCTCTGGTTACACTGTTGATTAAACAACCACTTGTTTGTTCAACTAAGAGAGCATTACAATAACACCAACGACAACAACAACAGTAAACGAGAAAAACTTTTTTTTTCTTTAATTATTGAATCTTTCTCATAAGAAAATAACAATAAGTAATCAAATCTTAAACTAAATACATTTAATGGAAGTTGCCATTGCAATTCCATTCTTAATTATTCAAATCTTAATACTTAGATAATTGAGCAATGTGTGAAGCACAGCACAGGAAGATAGAAAAGGGCCTGGCTGCCCAGATCCAGAGTATCCATCCTTCTTAATCGCTGATGTCCTTCAAAGAGCAGGAGTTGTCTTGCAAGATGATTTGGGTGAACTTGAAGCTTGGTGATGTATTTTGAACAGAACCGCTTGATTTCTTCTTGTACTGAGGAAATATTTAAATCCCTATGAATATTGTCATTTCTGACAAACCAAGGAGCGCCAGTTATCAATCGTAAAAGTTTCGATTGCCTTCTCTGTAATTTAGCAACATTCGAAGCCGAAGCCGTTCCCCATAATTGAATACCATAAGTCCATATGGGCTTGATTAACGATTTGTACAAAAGGACTTTGTAATCTAATTCTAAAGCAGAATTGGGCCCAATGAGCCAGTTAAGTTCAGCAGATTTCAATTTAATCTGGGTTACCTTACAATCAATATGATGGGACCATGTAAGGCGTCGATCTAAATGAACACCAAGATATTTGACGTGACTACTTTCAGGGATGTTTATGTTATTTATTTTAATTGTAAGACAATTATTTTTTCTTAGGGCAAAAGTTACGTGAACACACTTAGTCGGATTAACTTTAATTTTCTATTTGTCTAGCCATTTTTCAAGCTCATGAACATGAGTCTGCAGCAGCGCGGAAGCAACCTTACAATCAGAGTTAATGCTCATGAAAGCTGTGTCATCTGCGAAAGTAGATGTGTAAGTAAGAGCATTGGTTGGCATATCTGCTGTGAAGATAATATATAGCAAGGGACATAGTATACTACCTTGTGGGACTCCAGCAGAAATTTTTCTGGAAGAAGAAAGCTTCTATAAGATAAATAACTTTTGAAAAGTTTATGTGTACTTGCAGGGAGCAGGTTTGTAATCTTGAATATAAGACCTTCATGCCAGACTTTGTCAAATGCCTGTGAGATATCGATAAATAAAGCAGAGCAATATTGCTTATTCTCGAATGCCTTCCTAATAAGCGTTGTTATTCTGTGAACTTGCTCAACTGTGCCATGGCCTTCACGGAATCCGAACTGATGATCGGGAATAATATGCCCTGAGTTTAAATATGTACTAAGGCTACTAATAAGTAGTTTTTCAAACAATTTCGAGAGGATTGATAGTAAACTTATAGGTCTATAAGATGAAACTTGGCTAACATCTTTACCTGGTTTAGAAATCATAACAATTTCCGATTCTTTCCAAGACGATGGGAAATATCCCAAACGAAGAATGGCGTTGTAAATGTACATCAATAATTTAAGAGCTGAGATAGGCAAGTTAGTAATCATAGACGATGAAATTCTGTCTATACCTGGGGATTTTTTTGGATCAAGTTTTTGAATACTTGACATTATTAATGGGAAACGGAATTTTAAGGGCGAAGGGACAACATCATCTATAATATAAGGGCTTATATTAGAGCTCGTATCATTTGGAGTGAACACCCTTTCTAAGTGATTAGCAAAAGCGTTAACTTTTTCGCATCCATTTTTAGCCCAAGTGCCATTTTCGAGTCGTATTGGGGATTCATATGATATAGGGCATTGCATATGTTTGACAGCTTTCCACAGACTATAATTTGTTTCCTTAAAAGGGTTAAGGTCACTTAGGTAATTGGCAAGATGATTTTGTTCGTTTTTCTTTAAGGCGGCTTGGAGGTCTCTTTGGCAACGATTAAGTCGGCTTTTTATAGCTGGAGATCGACTTTCTTGCCACTGTCTTCTTAATTTTCTCTTTTCATTCACAAGGAACTGAATATTTCCTGGAGTGAATTGAGCTACCCTACTTCTGTAAAGATAGGAGTTGCGACTGAGGCTGCAGTAGTTAGAACGTCAGTAAATATGTTCACTGCAGATTGAATATCTGATGAATTTCTAAGTGGGATATTGTATGGAAGATGAGAACTCACATACATTTTATATTTTAACCAGTTTGTGTTTCTAGTTGGATAGAAATGACGCCTTTCCTGAACTCCAGTGGGAATGTCGTTCAACCATATGATTGATGGCGAATGATCAGAAGATAAATCCAGTGATGAGCTCACGGATATTTGCTCTCTTTTTATATTTTTTGCGACGGCAAAGCCTATAAGATCAGGAATCTTATTCAAGTCGGATGGCCAGTATGTTGGGTGACCGCTGGATAAAGCATCTAGACTGTTTGAAGAAATAGCACTTAATAATTGTCTGCCCCTGGGTGTGATAAGGCGTGATCCCCAAAAAGTATGTTTAGCATTATAGTCACCGGCTGCTATAAATTTTGAACCAAGTGTAGCAAAGAAATCGATAAACTGATCTCGGTTAATGTTATGTCTCGGAGGACAATATATAGAAGACAATGTGACCCTAAAATCGGTAAGATTAATAGATGTTGCCTGAATATAATCTTTTCCGAATTCTGGCATTGGGAAATGCCTAATTTTATTGTGCACAATTACTGCTGTACCACCACATGCTCTACCACTTGGGTGTTTAGTATCATATATTGAATACCCATTTACTCTAAAACAATTTTTCTGTGTAAAGTGGGTTTCAGAAACTAAGAGTACATCAATTTCCTGCTCTTGCAGGAAATGTTCTACTTCCTTTCTATGTTGGCTAAGGCCGTTTGCGATTCAGAAACATATTTTCAATAGATTCATTTTCTATCCAACAAAATTTGCATGAGCATGCTTTGGTTCCTCATCATCTCCTGGAACATATTTTGCATGTTAGACATAAAGTTATTCATTGTTCTAATGAGGTTCTCAATTGAGTTTTGAGAATCATTCGATTGGGCTGGCGGGCTTTCTTTAAGCATATGAGCATATGAAAAATTCTAAGGAGGAGGAATATTTTGTTGTGAGTAGTAGGAAAATAAGGAGGCAACTTGATTTAATTGCCCTTCATTTCTATGGGGACTCAACTTGATTTAATGGCTTTTTGTATAAGGGACCAACTTGATTTAATGGCTTTTTGTATAAGGAGGCAACTTGATTTAATTGCCCTTCATTTTTGATGTTGACACAAAATGGTTTAATTGCCTTCATTTTTGATGTTGACACAAAATGCTTTAATTGCCCTTCATTTTTGATGTTGAGACAAAATGCTTTAATTGCCTTCTAGTGTGGCCGTCGGTTGTATGCTTATAATATAAAAGGGTTGTAATACAAAATTTTTATGATCAAGTGAAAGTCATTGATCTACATATTTGTTTTTGGTCTTCTTGAAATTATGTGGTTAGTATGGCCGTCTGTTAATTCTTTTTATCTCTTGTTATACCCTCCACCATATATGGTGAGGGTATATATCAGTTTGTCATTCCGTTTGTAACATGTCGAAATATAGGTTTAAGACCCCATAAAGTATATATATTCGTGAACCTTATGCAATTTTAAGTCGATTTAGCGATGTCTGTCCGTCTGTCAATTTTTACCCAGATTATTGAACATCCTCCCGAGCAGTTTGGTATTTAAATTACATAAATTGACAAAACATATTCATATTACAGTTCATGCAAAATTAAGTATATACGTATATCATCTTCAGCCCCTATGGTGGAGGGTATTCAAAGATTCGGCACAGCCGAATTTAGCCCTTTTTTACTTGTGTTTATGTTCTATTTTTCTTTTTATTTTTTTGTGTTTGGTATATACATTATACCGTCGGTTCTTTGCTTATAATGTAAAAGTGGTGTTATGTGACAAGGGTCTTTGTTGTTAGTGTTGCCGTCGGTTAATTCTTTTTATCTCTTGTGTGTTTTTTTTTCTATTCTTTGGTGGTCATTGATCTACATATTTGTTTTTGTATTAAGAGGAAATTTGCTTGTAATGTAAAAGTGGTGGTTATACAAAATTTTTCTTGTTCGTGATTGGCAAGATTGACAAGGATCTTTTTTGAAATTATGAGTGTTGCCGTCGGTTAATTCTTTTTATCTCTTGTGTGTTTTTTTCTATTCTTTGGTGGTCATTGATCTACATATTTGTTTTTGTATTAAGAGGAAATTTGCATTAAGTGAAAGTCATTGATCTACATAGGTGTTTTTTTTGTATTAAGAGAAAATTTCCATTTTTCTTCCTTGTGTTTATGTTCTATTTTTGTTTTTATTTTGTTTGTGTTTGGTATATACATTCTACATGTACAAGTAGGTCATAAATTAATTATTTATTAATGTGACATTTTCATTAATCTACAAATTTTTGTGTTTTAATGAAATTCGAATCTGTTTCTTTGTTTTGTTCGGTTTTGTTTCTTGTAATAAAGCGGTAATTGGAATCTGTTAGTGTTTTGTTTGTTTGTTTGTTTAGTTGAGTATAATAAAAAAACAATACTAAAAATTAGTTTTACATGTATTTGGTTTTATTTTACTTTCTTTTGAAGTAATTCTTAAATTAAAATCTAAAAAATTTAGATGTTTATGATAGAGATTTATAGCGTGATACATGAACCACAAACGATTACACCCACCCTCCTCTGCCACTAGAGAATGAGACGCAGGCAGCGAGTCGAATAATAAAGATGTAGAATCATGGTTGGACGAAAATCGCATCAGAAAATTAAGTTCAGTATCCTTTACTTCATCATATAAGTAGATTACTTTATCCGGTTTTTTTGTGTTTGTTGAACTTTTCTGTCTGTAAAATAAATTTTAAATAAAAAAGAAAAAACAAATATATCTCTTACTTCATCATCCGGTTTTTCCTGTTTGTTGAACTTTTTAAGAAAATTTTTGTTAAAACAAATTTTTAATAAAAAAAAAAATCTGAGAACTTTATCCACTTATTTTTTCTGTGTGAAGTGATTTTTACTTTGTGAAATTTTTTTTAATAAAAAAATAAAAAACTAGCTCAAAATGTTTTTCTGCGTGATATGCCAAGCTGCTTTCAACACCAAACACAACATGCTTCAACATAAAAATAAACATTGTGTTGAGTGTGGAAAGTTTTTCCTTAAGCGCTCCACAATGAAGGAGCATGAAAGGACCCATGCAACCACCTCATCAAAATTTTGCGTTCCTTGCAATGAAGCAGTTAGTAGCTTAAACTATAGCCAACACTTGCGAACACTACAACATCGCAGCAATTGTGGGATGAAGACAATTAACCCTAGACTCACTGTAAGGAGCAGTGATTATAGTGAACGAATAGCAATTTATATTCTAGTAAATGAAAAAGATGAAATTCTCATGCCCGAGGAATTTTTCAAAAAAGAGGAATCTATTTTAATAGAACTCCTAAAGGATTGTCAAGCTAAACACATATCCTTTAAATTCAATATGGAGCTTGTGTGTGATTATATCAAAATAAGCGAGCAAGAAATGGTTGCAGCTACAATGACTCACTCAACAAAAATGGCAATGGTCACTTTAAGCGATGACTTGAATAATATCTATGACTCGCAAACTGATGAAATTAGAAATAAAATGTCTGAGTTCTAAGAAAGGGATAGTGGATGGTCTCTGGTTACCATAAAATTTTTAAATATTAATGTGAATGAAGTTAATATTATAAGAGGATCACAATATATATCTCTGCCAAAGGAATTAGTAGGAAAGCTGGCATTTATAAATATCCAGAATGATGATGTCTACTGCTTCAAATGGTGTTTAATTGCTTCATTGTATTGTGAAAAAGAATTGTCTCGTTGTCAACAAGCGGAATGTTCATCCTACAACATAAAAAGTATTTCTGCCGACATAATAATTGTAAACAATTTGCAATTAAACTTTTCAAACCTCACCTTTCCATTAAGTCTAAAAAGCTTAAAAGACTTTGAAAGGCAAAATGTAGATATAAGTGTCAACGTCTTCGGATATGAAGAGAAAAATATCTAACGAAGGAGGAGAAGAAATATCATATAAACCTCCTGCTTCTCATAGAGGAAGAAAGGTCGCATTACATCGTTATAAGTGATATTTCAAGGTTAGTAGCAAAAAAAAAAACATGTAAAACTTTATAAAAAGAAATATTTCAAATTTGCTTTTTGTTTTTTTCTTTTTTATTAAATAAAAGGTTTATAAGAAGCAGTTTGACTGGATACAAAGGAAAAATATTTGTATGTAATGCATGCCTTACTTACAAATATAGTCAACGAGATTTATCACTTCATAAACAAACTTGCAATAAAGTTTGCACAAGGATGCCAGAAGGAGCTGATGCTGTTATAAAATATTCGAATGCTCATAAGGAACTAGATGTTCCGTTTACAGTCTATGCGGACTTTGAATCGATTTTAAGTAGCATAAGTGAAGAGGTTAGTACTAAAACTACATGTGCTTTTAGTTATTTTATAAAATGTAGCTTTAATGATAATTTAGACAAGTTTAAAATTTATTTTGGAGAAGATGCACCTAATGTTTTTGTTAAAGATTTAGTTGAGGACTTAAAAGACATTTATAAAAATTATATTTACAAAGAAGTTGAAATAATAATGACTGAAGATGATATAATTTTTCATAATTCATCTAATATTTGTCATATTTGTGAAAAGGTGATATATTTATCCAAAGTTAAAGATCACTGTCATTTTACTGGCAAGTATAGAGGCCCTGCTCACAATGATTGTAATTTAAAATATAGAAAACCTTAATTTATTCCAGTATTTTTTCACAACTTTTCTTCATATGTTCTTTAAATATTTAAATAGTATTCCAGATAGTGATATACGTGTAGTTCCTCTCAACAAGGAATTATATATATCTTTATCTATATATCTACCTTTTCAAGAAAACTCGACTAAGGAAAAATCCGAAATAAGATTTCTGGATTCGTTCAGATTTATGGCTTCAAGTTTAGATTCCCTATCAAAAAATTTACGTGTTGAGGATTTAAATATTGTCCGCAAAAATTTCTCTGATGAAAATCATTTTAATCTAATTAGGAGAAAAGGTGTTTTTCCATACTCTTATATGGATTCTGTGGAAAGATTCAATGAAACTGAGCTCCCCAGTCGAGATAAGTTTTTTAATGTTTTAATTGACGCAGAATGTTCTGAAGAAGATTATGAACACGCGAAAAATGTTTGGAATACTTTTAGATGTAAAAATATGTTAGATTATACAAAATTGTATTTAAAAACGGATGTGCTTTTATTGGCAGATATATTTTAAAACTTTAGAAAAATTTGCAAATCCATATATAAGTTAGATCCAAATCATTATTATACCGCCCCAGGTCTTTCATGGGATGCAATGCTTAAAACGACAAAGAAGGAATTAGAATTATTCACAGATAAAGATATGCATCTGTTTATACAAAAGGGAATAAGGGGTGGTCTCGTACAATGTTCACAGAGATATGCCAAAGCCAATAATATATATTTAGATGATTATGATAGTAGTAAACCATCTGAATATTTAGCTTACTTAGATGCAAATAATTTATATGGATGGGCAATGTCACAGTATCTTCCAGCTGGGGGATTCGAGTGGCTTGGCGAGGACGATTTAAAGAAATTTAATCCAAATAAAATATCTGATACTTCTCCTGTCGGTTACATTTTAGAAGTTGATTTAAAATATCCACACTCTCTTCATAAACTGCATAATGATCTTCCTTTTGCTCCTGAAAATAAAGTAGTTGGAAACTCAAAATGCAAAAAACTTATTGCAGATTTGACTAATAAAACAAAATATCTGATTCATTATCGAAACCTTAAACAATGCCTTGCAAATGGTTTAATTTGTACAAAATATCATAGGGGAATAAAATTTAATCAATCACCATGGCTTCAGAAATATATAAACTTAAATACACAACATAGAGCAGAGGCTCAAAATACATTTGAAAAAGACTTTTTCAAACTTTTAAATAACGCTGTTTATGGGAAGACCATGGAAAATGTTGAGAAAAGGGTGGATGTCAAAATCACAAGAAACTGGGAGAGTGAAAATAGAAATCGTAGAGGTGCAAGATATTTTGTTTCTCGCCCCAATTTTAAAAGCATTTCAAAGTTTTCTGAAGACTTATTTGCAGTTCAGATGGGTAAAGTTGATATATTATACGATAAGCCCATATACATAGGTTTTGCCGTACTTGAATTATCTAAATGGAAAATGTATGATTTTCATTATAGGATAATGAAGTCAAAATATGGTCAAAATATAATTCTCAATTATATGGACACCGATTCATTTATATATTCAATAAAAACTGACGATTTTTACAAAGATATACTTAATGATTTGTTGTCTGAATTTGATACCTCAGATTACCCTGTTAATAATCCTTACGACATACCGTTAGTGAATAAAAAAGTTTTGGGTAAAATGAAAGATGAGAATAATGGTACTATTATGACTGAATTTGTTGGTCTTAGATCGAAAATGTATTCCATTAAAACTATTGACAACAAGGAAATTAAAAAAGCAAAGGGGGTTAAGAAGTCTGCTTTAAATAAATATTGTATGTTTGATTATAAAACTGCTTTATTTAATCGTAAAATCGTAAGCTAAAATATGTGTTTATTTGCATCTAGATTGCATAATGTTTTTACAATAAAATCGTTTTAAGTTATAAGGATGAAAAACGAATAATTATGAACAATCAGGTTCAAACAGTCGCTAGGGGGCATTGTGAATATGATCAGTATAATAAAACCCCTGACAATGAATGTCTAAAATGTAGCAATAGGAATTATATTTTTGATAAAGATGGAGATAATACTATTATGGGAGTAAATATGGACTTAGTACAATTCCAGAATGATTCTGAGGATGAAATATTTAATAGCATCAATTATTAGGGAATAAAACATTGTATTTTAATAGCTTTAAATTAAATTTGATGTATATTTTGTAATATAATTTAATAAGTTTAAGATTAAAAGAGATTCTTGAAAAATAAATATTTTGTATTTTTCTCTTAAAATTTTTTGATTATTAAGCAAAATAAAACACTGGTATTTTAGTTTTCTATTTTAAGAATACATATTTATATTTATAATTTTAAGACATTGTTTTTAAGTGTGTATTTTCTAAATATTTAATAAAGATAATAAAAATGGAAAATTGCCTTCATTTATTTTAAAGTTTAAAAATGTTTGTAGTAAAAGAGCATTTTTCAGTGCACATGTTCCATGTTTGTGAGAACTACAACGGATGCAATCGGGATATTTTTCATCGAGCTCTCTTAAATTACAGCAGTTGATATTTTCTATATTGAAAACGTTTTTCCGCAGCATATTCTCCAACCACTTTTTCTTTTCCAAACCCTTGACAAAAATTAAAGAACCCTCTGTGTTTGATTTGAGAAATTCGCACACAGACTTGAATGATTCGGATCCATCTTCCCATTGCAGATGATGATGATTTTTTTTTAACCAATTGACTTGTTTTTGATTCTTTGGTGATAAATAACTATAATCGAAGGGGGGTTTTATGATGAAATTTATATACTCCTTAGCGTTAAAAACCAATGCAATTTCTTTGGCAATAAAATTATTAGAATCTGCTCTAAAGCCTTGGAGATCAATAAAAACTATTTTTGGCATTTCCATTGCTTAAACAATTTTATGAACCTGTCCTGTCAAAGGCGTATATTCAATTAAACGATCATGAATAAGAATGCAGTAAGCTGATGAGTTTGGTGGTATATTGATGCCAGTCTCAAACATAATTTTTATATCAATCGGACCCCTTGCAACCGTTTCATTTTAATGCCTTACATCAATAACTGTAATAGGAGCTTTATTTTTGAATTCTTGACAAGTGAGTAGAGGTTGAGGTTCTCTCATATAGTAGTTTTGTTGAAATCTGACATACATATCATAGAGGATGGCAAAGCGTTCTTCCCCAAATTTAATGTTTAGATCATCATAAGGATATGACTCTGAGTTTAAGTGAACTTTGATGTTGGTTAAATCACAATTAATAAATTTATTCTCACGCAGGAATGCTATCAAAACGAAGCGAGGTCGTTCCCTATTTGCAGATAATTTAACATTCCAAATGTGATTAGTTCCGCTTGATAATTGAGGATTAAAATGACAGTCCCAACTGCGGAATGCTATTGGTAAATTTGTTCCATTTTGTATAATTTTTATCATATTTATTTTACTCAAGTCAGAAAGCTGTACATGTGGTATCCTCCATGAAATATTCTTAATAGTAATTTTTGAACAGATGCTGTTGAATATACGAGATCATCATCACTTTTGCTACGAAGTAATATCAATTCATGTTTGGAATTTAAAATAATTTTATTAAAGTCTTCAGCAAATCCCAATAATATTTTTAATGGTACATAAAAGTTAAAGTGTCCATTTAGTACATTTAGGTCATCTACTTTACTCCAAGCAGCATTTTCCATGAGAGCACCGTCCGTTGCCATCAAAGAAACATAATTTTTAATATTAGTTGAAACTCCTAGGTGTCTTGTGCGATCAATTTCAATGCCATTTAGCTCATAACGAATTTCATCAAATAGATGAGCAACAAAATTATTTTTCAATCTGAAAGCAGAAGATGCTACCACTTTTTTACTATCGCCGCTTTCTTCTTCTACTAAACCTTCAATGTAAATAAAACTTTCACTCGGCAAAACATACAAATCCTGATTTTGTATTGATATTCTTATTTCATCGTTATTTTTAAATGATTGCAAGTATGGAGTATAAGTGTGATAATCTTTTTTTATAATGCTTTCATCCGATAAGGGCTTATCCAAAACATTAATTATTGATCTCATTCTCTTTGGTGTTGCTTCTTCAATTGGAAATTCAATGATTTGAGAAAATTTCTATTTGATTCTGTTAAATTGTTGGCTCAATGTGAAGATGAGAACAGCGTGGACGCTAATTTTGGTTTGACTGATGGCAATAATATGGATTTTGGGGATAAGAATGTGGTATAAGGAATGCTATTTGAGATAATTTCTTTGTTGTAAATTATCATTATTTTCTTGGCCTTAAATGTAATCGAATAGTAATTTCTTCTCCTCGAAAATTAATTAAATCACCGTCTTGATCAACTATCCGTAGTGTTAGTGAACTTACTTCTTTGGAATTCACGGGCAAATAGATGAGATTTGTAGGTATTTCATCCATTTTATAGCCAGGTGGAACATTTATTGCAAATTCGTGTAATGTATGTGCATGAGAATTGTTTATATATGTGTTTACCACAATATTACATTCTATCCGCAAGAGATTTACCTTAAAAATATTTACTGGTAGATCTGAGAAATGGGGGACATTAGGAGAGAGGACATTCTTATTGAAACCAAACAATTTTCCTATCGAATTCTTCTTGTTAAAGTATATTGAATCTTCGGAACTATACAATTTGACTTGCATTGTATTGTTATTAGCTTCTATAATAATTTTCTTCTTCCCCAACCCATCTTTCTCATATTCCCCCTTTATGAAATCAACAATATCATTCAGCTCATAGGATCCAATAGGTATTGTAATAATTTTACTACCATTGTGAAACAAATTATTGTATTTGTCCACATTTGGTATGCTGTTGTATGTGTGAAAATCTACGAGAGCACACTCGTAATCGCCGTTTAAATTTATTGGAGGAAAGTAATTTGCTGATAAATTTGAGGAGTTTCCGCTCAATGTTAGTGTAATTGACATTTTGCTTACCAAATGGCTAATGTAGGAAATAAAACAAAATATTGTTTTTTTAAAGGGTTGCTTTTTTCTTTATTATTTTAGATAATTTTATATCAATACTTAAAGTACATGTATAATATACCTATATATATATATATATATATATATATATATATATTCATTGTGCATACTTTGAAGACATCTGTATATACAGCCAAAAAAATCCCTATAAAATGCGCTGTGTCCAGTAAAATGTCTTCAGAGTACACACTAGAATAATGAAAAGTTTAAGGACAGTCCCCAAAGTAACAAAATGTCTTCATAGTAACTTGTGGAATGAAAACCCGTCCCCGCAACATGTGCTGTGCATATATATATATATATATATATATATATATATATACATATATATATATCAATTTTAACATTCTTTCCAGAAGATTCTCATTTATTAACTTTATTATCATCTTTCTTCTGATTACATTTATTTTCATTGTGATCATTACTACCACAATAATTACAATACTTTAGTTTTTCATATTTAATCTCAGAGCTCTTAAAAATCTTATCCATTCTCCTCCTGCTAATATATAAATATAATGTATTATCAAGCTAAAGTTTTTTATTCAACTAAAAAAGTGGAGAAAACATTTAATCCTTTTATACTTAATTTTATAGTCGTAAAAGTAATCACACACACACACATTACAAAATATCATTTTTATTTATCCAAGAATTATGCTGATTTGAAAAACACAACCATTTCACGAATACTTTATTATCTTTAGTTTTAATAACTTTTTCAACAAGATATGTATTAGGCAGTCGAGTTTTTGAGAGTTCTTCATCATAGAAGGCACCTTTAATTCTATTTCCCTCGTAATCCACCAAAATATTTGTTGCTGGATAAGTGTTGTTTATAGATTTTATTTTAAAAATTTCTGTTGTCCAGTTAGGTGTGTATCCCTTTTCAAAAATATGCTTATATTTGCTGATGCGTACCGAATCTCCAACATGAAATTTTGAGATTTTGTACATTTTCAAGTGATTATACACTGTGTCTAGTAACATTTTCTCATTCGTAGAATTAACATTAATGGGTGCCATTTTTATGGTACGATGAATCTTGTGATTGTACTCATCAATTAAATCTTTATATAAATCAATCCAATGATATGATCCGTTGTAGCTAAATTCCTTTCACATCATACCTTTAAGAGTTCTATTGAATCGTTCAACAATAGACGCTTTCATTACACTATACGTTGAGTAGTGATTAATATTATGCTTTTTCATCAATTTACTAAAGTTCTTATTAAAGAATTCCTTGCCATCAACAGTATGTAAATTTTTTGGCACACGACCCAAATTCAATATATTTTCCATTGCTTTGCAAACATCCGATGAACTTTTAGATTTGAGAGGTGCTGCCCAAGCATATTTTGAAAACGTATCAATGACCGTTAGCAGATAACGATAGTCCTTGTTATCCGATGAATAATTACCCATTTCAACTAGATCTGCTTGCCATAAATCATCAATACCTTTCATTACAACTCTTCGACGCTTAAAATTTTTACGAGCCTGTTTATGCAACTCTTTTACCAGAATTCTCTTTGTATTCATTATCGACAACATATATTAGTTTATTATGTTATCAGTGTTAGACATCATATGTAACACATCTTCCCTCGGCATCAATTTTAGTAGTAAACTCTGCAAAAGTTTAATTCGTTGACGCAACAACTCAAGTTCTCTGTCAAAGCACGATTTTTGATTATGATTTATATCAGAAATTTTCTTATATACTACATCATTATTTTTATCTATATTCAAAAGTATGTCTGTCTGCATTTTGTTGACTTGTAAGAGTAGAAAGTCTTTTGTGACGGCGTCGTTTTCTTCCACAGGGCTCGCAACATTTTTAATTCTTTTGTTTTGGATATTAAAGTTCTTATCGCTATCCAAAATGGGGCCAAATATTTTCGAATCATTCTTTCTTATTATATTATTATAGTTCAGCTTAGAATTGTAATAGTGTCCGAACTTGTCGACAGACATTTTCAATATATATCCATAACTCACAAAACTTTAAATATATTATAATATTATATCAGCTTCCTGCAGTTCTTCGATAATAGAAACAATTTCATTGTTATGATTGTTATGACCAGCAGCTTGAGAGGCGATTAATAATCTGAGGCGGTCAACTAATTCATTCGGATCATTCCAATATACATAATTAGGTTTATTAGAATTTAATTTCATTAGACCACTTCCTGTTTTATCATTTTTAAATAATTTGCTGATAATGTTTACATATTTGTTGGCCCTTGTCCCTTTAATTTGTCCGTCTGATTTATAGTCTCATTTGTGAGCATTTGTCTCCATTAAAATCTTTTTGTAAATCTCCAATTCTGTTTTATCATAATTTTTTGGAGTTTTATAAAACATTAACTGAACCAAACCTGGTGTTAGCAACCAATTTTGATTTCCTAGCATAATTTTATCATCACTCAACTTAATGTAGCTATTCCCAAATTTCCACTCACCATTCGAATCTTTGTGAGGACCATAAAGCGTTTCCAGTTCATTTTTTCGAGCTAAATGCGATAAATCGAGTGAGTTTATTATTGTATCGTTTGTAACATCAGCGGGGGATTCAGTTTGATAGTAAATATCATCATCATCATCATTTTCATCAATTGTTTTGTATTCATCACTCGTAAAATCTTTCTTTGGGATACTTGTCCCCAGTTTCATTGGTAATTTTCTAAACGATAAACTCGTCTCATTTTCTATTTCATTTTTTATTTCATTTTTAATTTCTTCTTTTTCATCTTTAGAAATTCTCTTTTCTTTAGAAGAATTATTTATAAATTCTTTCAGCGGGTTAGTTATGGGCTTAAATGTTTTTTGTAGTCTTTCATGAGTATTATCTTCACCCATTTTTATGCTTCGAAATTTCTTCTTCAAAGCATTTCTTACCTTGACCAGTTCCTCCAACACTTCAGTCATCTCAGACCAGGAATAGATCAGAAACAGATCAGGAACAGATCAGGAATAGATCAGAAACAGACCAGGAATAGATCAGGAATTGATCAGAAACAGACCAGGAATAGATCAGAAAATGGAACAGATCAGGAATAGATCAGAAATAGACCAGGAATAGACCATAAAATGTAGCAAGCTTATTTGGAATCAGCTGAATTCATAAAAGGATGTAATTATTTAAATGTTTTTTTAATTTGTTAATCCTATCGATTCAAGAGGTCAAACTTTACTAAAATTATCATTTTATTCCAACATCCTTATATTTCAATGAAAACATTAAATGTCTTTCTATATCGACCAGCATTTAAGTTATCATCTTTACATATTGTTAAAAATCCATAGTTTTCTCTCCAACATTCTTGACATATTTTACGAAATTGTTCAAAGGACATATCCGTTCCAACATGATCACTATAGACGTGTTTCATATTCATTTCATCCTGCTTTAACATTATAATCATATTGGCATTATCTCGTATCAAATGTTTAGGTATTCGGGTATAAGTTTGACACAAGTAAAATGAATCCACATTTTTGTGACGACCCATACAAAAGTATGCACGTATATTATTTTGATTTTCACATGCAACGTCATCAAATATAATTATTGAGTTATTTTTAGCTTCATCTGGTGGAATAACACTTTCATTGTTAGAAAATGTAAAATAACCCATTCCTTTAATCGTTGATACGAGTTTATTTAAGTACTCATATTTAGGTTGAAATAATGATTTCGAATATAAATAGATGTTTTCGAATTTTAATCCATTAGGACTTTCAATCAAACTAATTATTACATTAGTCTTTCCACAGTTCGAAGGTCCCACTATAAGTGCTCTTATAGAATTTGGCAACAGAGAACTGTGTTTTCTTCTCATATCTGTACTTGTTGAGGAATCAACATTCCTAACAACTATATTTTTATGTTGTTTGGTCAACCGCATTTTAACAACTAAAACCAAAGTTTTAAATTTCCCTTTTAATTAGTTTCCAGATTATATAAATAGGTCTAACAATATCATAGAATTATCAATCATATGCATTCTGTCACTGGGAGTGGATTAGTAGATAGAATAATAAATTCTCTACCTTTTGAACTTCATTTACCGGGTTATGAATTTTGTGGACCAGGTACTAAGCTAGAAAAACGTTTAAAGAGGGGTGATAAGGGGATAAATTCGTTGGATGCTGCTTGCAGAGAGCACGATATTGCTTACTCTCAAAATAAGGAAATCAGTAAGCGACACCAAGCAGATAAAATACTTGAAAATCGAGCCTGGGAACGAGTTTTATCGAAAGACAGCAGTATTGGAGAAAAAACAAACTCATATTTTATAACTAACGCCATGAAGGCTAAAGTCAAACTCGGCATGGGTCTAAAGTCAAAAAATAAATTTGGAAAGAAATTTTTTGGCACAGCAATACGAATGGCTACGGCAACTTTAAAGAAAGAAAAACCTAAAGATATAAACGACGCAATTAAAATTTCTCGTAAAGTTTTAAATAAATCGCTGAAAGGAAAAAAATCAAAAGTTGTTATACCTCGCATTATCAATGTACCGAAAGTTGGAGGGTTCTTACCATTAGTGCCAATACTAACTGCTTTAGGGACCTTAGGTGGTCTGTCATCTGGTGGAGCAGCTATTGTTAAAGCTATTAATGCTACAAAAGATGCTAAGAAACAACTCGAAGAGGCTACTAGACATAATAAGAAAATGGAGGCTATAGCAATGGGAAAGGGTCTTTATCTTAAACCATATAAGAAGGGGTATGGTCTTGTATTCGATAAAATGTCAAAAAACTAATTAAGATGCTCCCCAAAAGACCACTTACTGATATCGATTTGATTAAGTTTACCACACATATTCCACACTTTAGAGGTAATTTATGAGAGATTCACTCCCCAAACATCCTCGACGAATAGAATTTGGCATTGTTAATCTGGATTCTTCAATTGGAGCAGGCACTCATTGGGTAGCATACTACAAAAATAAAGATCATAAGGAGTACTTTGATAGTTTTGGAAATTTGCAGCCACCACTTGAATTAGTAGCATATTTGGGATCAAATATAGTGTACAATTATAGAAGACATCAAAAATATAATTCATTTAATTGTGGTCACTTATGCCTGAAATTTTTGTATGAAATTATTAATAAATAAAAACGCATTTTTTTTCTTTTTGTTTTCAATGTATTTTAATATTTTTATTTCTCGTTGTTTAATACAAATTTACAATTTCATCTCCAAAGCGGATATTTGCCACTTTCAGGAACAATATATTCATTTATATCAAATAACTCCAACTCTAATCGCAAGTGTTTATCGTCTACTGTAGGTAATTTTTTGATGAAGTAATTGCCAGATGATAACTCCTTTATCTCATCATCAGTTATAGCATTAAATCTTTTTGGCAGAAAGATGACACAATTTCCTCCCTCAATCTGGATACTTTCCCCATATTTCGTTTGCATTTTAATTGCTTTCAATATTTTGTATAATTTAAGATCCTCCATATCTTTAATATGGAGAATTGGTTTGTTGTTGAGGTCATGAAATTTGTTTATTAATGATTTTGATACAGCGCTCATGGTTGTTGTTTCTTTGAAGACTTTGTTAAGAATAAAACTTTCACATGAATTAAATTTTAAATTAACTTCTTGTTATATATTAAAAATTACTACAATAAATTGCATGGACTAATATGAAAAGAGGAATAAATTTGTTTTCTCTTTTTTTTCTCTTTTTTTTTTTCAAAGACGGATTAATTCTTCACTCTTTATTTCAAAATATTGTGAAATGTATCCTTAAGATATTACAATAAATTGCTCACTTTATTTTCATAGTATTGTCAAATAGTTTGAATATTCACATTATAAATGCGGAGGGTACAATAAATAATAATAATTTCTGGATTCAGACAGAAAGAACGACTCAGACGATTAAGATGTCAATGCGGGAACAAATTGTAGAATTCCTTAATGAATATAAGGAGTTTATATGTCTAGAAGATTTACACTTCTTTTTAAAGAACGCTGATTATTTCGAATTATATGAGAATAAAAGAATTCTTAATTCAGTGCATGGAGAGCATTTTGAGGATTGCATATGGTCTGACGACAGATGTACTGAAGGAGCTGATACATGTAGTTGCATCATCTATAAATTTAGAGAAAATTCAGTCAACGATCTTATAAATCTCTATCATAAACATCTAAATTTTTAATTAAAGAAAAAAATAACCGAAATTATTATATTATACGTATTTAAATTTATAAGAAATATTTAATGAGATTTTTATTTAAGAATTATTTCAAAAGAAAGTAAAATAAAACCAAATACATGTAAAACTAATTTTTAGTATTGTTTTTTATTATACTCAACTAAACAAACAAACAAACAAAACACTAACAGATTTCAATTACCGCTTTATTACAAGAAACAAAACCGAACAAAACAAACAAACAGATTCGAATTTCATTAAAACACAAAAATTTGTAGATTAATGAAAATGTCACATTAATAAATAATTAATTTATGACCTACTTGTACATGTAGAATGTATATACCAAACACAAAAAAAAAAAAATAAAAACAAAAACAAAAATAGAACATAAACACAAGAAAGAAAAAGTGGAAATTTTCTCTTAATACAAAAAAAAACACATATGTAGATCAATGACTTTCACTTAATGCAAATTTCCTCTTAATACAAAAACAAATATGTAGATCAATGACCACCAAAGAATAGAAAAAAAACACACAAGAGATAAAAAGAATTAACCGACGGCAACACTCATAATTTCAAAAAAGATCCTTGTCAATCTTGCCAATCACGAACAAGAAAAATTTTATATAACCACCACTTTTACATTACAAGCAAATTTCCTCTTAATACAAAAACAAATATGTAGATCAATGACCACCAAAGAATAGAAAAAAAACACACAAGAGATAAAAAGAATTAACCGACGGCAACACTAACAACAAAGACCCTTGTCACATAACACCACTTTTATAAGCCAAGAACCGAATATGTTTTGTCAATTTATGTAATTTAAATACCAAACTGCTCGGGAGGATGTTCAATAATCTGGGTAAAAATTGACAGACGGACAGACAGACAGACATCGCTAAATCGACTTAAAATTGCATAAGGTTCACGAATATATATACTTTATGGGGTCTTAAACCTATATTTCGACATGTTACAAACGGAATGACAAACTGATATATACCCTCACCACATATGGTGGAGGGTATAACAAGAGATAAAAAGAATTAACCGACGGCCACACTAACCACATAATTTCAAAAAGACCAAAAACAAATATGTAGATCAATGACTTTCACTTGATCATAAAAATTTTGTATTACAACCCTTTTATATTATAAGCATACAACCGACGGCCACACTAGAAGGCAATTAAAGCATTTTGTCTCAACATCAAAAATGAAGGGCAATTAAACCATTTTGTGTCAACATCAAAAATGAAGGGCAATTAAATCAAGTTGCCTCCTTATACAAAAAGCCATTAAATCAAGTTGGTCCCTTATACAAAAAGCCATTAAATCAAGTTGAGTCCCCATAGAAATGAAGGGCAATTAAATCAAGTTGCCTCCTTATGAAAAAGACATTTAATCAAGTTGCCTCCTTATTTTCCTACTACTGTTGTGTTCTGGCTCCCGTGCGATCAGAATTAGCTGTTGGAAGGGCTGGAAAGTAAGAATGTTGGTATTGAGCAGGAGAAGATCTGCGTGATGAAGCTACTTGTTTAAGTCGTAAAAACACTGGACAGCCACGATAGTTGGCAGTGTTATTCTGATCACAGTTACTGCACTTTTTAACAATTGAATCTGTTTTAGAGTTGGGACACTCTTTGCTATTGTGAACGTCACCGCATATAACGCATACCGTCGGTAACTTACAGTAGGATTTGGTATGTCCAAATTCCTGACAATTTAAGCATTGTGGAGGATTCTTGCGCTTAATAGGCTCTTCTACTGTTATTTTGCGATGGAGCAAATATCTTAGATTATAGATCGGGTGAGACTGACCTTTTTTCAACTGGGAAGAATTGAAGGATATTTCTACGCGAAAAAGAGGTTGGGGAACTTTATTCTTATTAAGAATATTGTGAATAGACTTCACTTCAAAGCCTTCAAGTTCAAGAGCGCTTTTTATTTCATCAATAGGTACGGAGCTGTCAATACCTTTAATAACTACAATTAAGCCTTTAGCACTTTTTAATTGATATGTGTAATAATTCTTTTTACACGAGTCAAACTTTTGAATCACATTTCTGTAATTTTTTTCCAAGTAGATTTGGATTTTTGTTTCGGATACATTTCCCCTACGAATAGATACAACATGGAAACTGTCCTTAACTGCCAATTAACTGAGTCAGACTGTTTACTAAGGCGTTGTTTGTCTGTTCTCGTAGAAATATTGGTGGCGGTTTATATTCCTTCACTAGGCCACTAGCCCGATCATCGCTTTCAGTGCTAGCGAGTAATTGAAATCGGTTTTGACTTACCGACATTGTTTCTATTTTCGAACTACTATTGTTCTTTGGCTGCTTGCGGAAAGGCTCTTGGCGTAAAGTCGTAGGGCTCGACTTACGCTTTGCAATGGAAAAATAACGGTCAATACTTGTTTGCACTTTATTATTGATAACTAAAGAATTATTAATCGAATTATCAGTATTAATATTATCATTATTATTATTTTCATTGCAATTTTTATTTTTAACAACCATTCAATTTACAGACCGCATGCGTGCGTCTAATTTGTCTTCACTTGCTGAGTTAACAGTTTGATTATTGATATTTTCCTTTGTTAAGTTCTCTGCACAAGTGTTTACATATGTTTGTTTTTGCGCAAATGTGACCTCAACTGAGTTTAACGAGGGGGAAAGAGATCGTGCTCTCTCAATTGGTTTTATTGAAAGATAGTTTTTATTGTACTCTTTGTCATAGAGGTTTTTATTTTCACTCGACTGGTTTATTGAAATGTAAGCATTTCTACCATTTGAAGAAAGCCTATGATTTTCTGAGTGAGAGCCACTCGTGCACTTTTTTTTTTGTACCTATTAAAAATAATTTTTTTTTCTATTTATTGTGTTTTGTTTTTATACTTATAAAAAAAATTTTTTTTCTCTCCTTTTCTTTTTTTTTTTTTTACCTATTACAAATCTTTTGCGTAGATAATTTAAATTACTAAGCAAATTTTAATTTAAATTACTAAGCAAAGTTTGTTACAAAAGTTCACCTATTAAAAAATATATGTATATTGCTATGTATATATTTAGCTAACCTATTAAAAAATAGTACCATATATTTAGTAGCGAAGTTTAAATAAACACGTCTGTACTCTTCAATAGCTCACAGAGAAAAACTGTTGTGAAATGTATTGAAAAAACTTTTATAGAAACCAACAACAACGATAATATAAATGACCTCATGAGGCATCTAAAATAAAGAACAAACATCAGTTTTTTTGCGATTTTTATTAAAATATTTTATCTTTTGAAGAATGACGTTGGAATTAAACTGAATCTGTAGGTAATTTTAACGATGTATGCCGGTCCAAGTTATATAATATGTGCACGGCGCATGTTGCTGGGACGGTTTTTCATTCCACAAGTTACTATGAAGACATTTTGGGGACTGACCTTAAACTTTTTGTTATTCTACTGTTTACACTGAAGACATTTTACTGGATACAGCGCATAAAATAGGGACTTTTTTGGCTGTATATACAGATGTCTTCAAAGTATGGGCAATGAATATATATATGTATATGTTGTGGGGACCGCTTTTTGTTCCACAAGTTACTATGAAGACATCTTGTTACTTTGGGGACTGTCCTCATTCTACTGTTTACGCTGAAGACATTTTACTGGATATAGGGCATATTCTATTTTTTGGCTGTATATACAGATATCTTCAAAGTATGCATATTGCGGGAACGAGAAACCGTCCCCGTACCATGCGCTGTGCACACATATATATTAGGGCGGGTCGATTTAAAAATTGCTCAACGTATAAGGAAAATCGCATTCTAGGGATCAAAATAAGAAACTTTGCCGAAGGAACTATACCTCTAAAACGAATTTTGATGTCCTGACTTTGACCCATTTAGAGTGCCCCAATCGAGTCCAAATGTATGACCGACCCCCACTAACTTTGTAGGCCGACCCACCCATGGCAGTGGCACACCTGGGGGTTTCCCGTACAAACATTTCAAAAAATCACCATTTTTGGTACTTTACATAAAAATCATCGAAATTGCTATGTTTTTTTCTTTTTGGAGTTTTTTTTTCTTTAGAAATTTATTTAGTCAGAACATATGTAAATGTAAAAATGAATTTAACTTATTAATAGAGAAGAAACTAAAAAAACTACTGTTTGAAGTATTTTTTGCTTTCAAGTCTTGGCAATTTCGCACGGCTCTCTAATGTTGTCGCTATAACCGCCTCTACATAACCCGGTATAACTCGTTTTTAAGCGCTAGCTAGCAATTGAGCGTGTCATTCCGTTCCTTTTATGTGTGATGGAATTTTTAGATCAAAAACCGGTGGATCATTTTGATTTAAATATTCTTTCAATGTATCGTACGGCATGCTTCGCGTGAATGGTGGTTCAAATACGTTATTTATATCATTCAAACTGAACATTTCCGTGTAACTTGTGCAATTAAAGTTTATATCTGGTTTTTTAATAAACTCTAAGTTTTGTTGGGTTGTCAGCATCGGTTCGATAGCATAGAATTTTCTTGATAGCACAGTCGCGCTCTTCTTTCCTATCATCAAACAACATTGATAACATGATATTTTCCGAATGCGCATAATATGAATTATCTGTAATTACTTGATTGACAATTCTGCGTAAACGAGGTTCTAGAAATCGTGACCAACTATTGAACTTGAAAAATAATGCACTACCGTACATGACAGAGCTGTAATACTTGATATTGAGGTACATTGGCACATAACATTTAATTATAAATTCAACCAGAATTCTTAAATTTTCATCTAGATTTTCCGTTGTCACATACAATAGTAATAATTTAGCGGCCTTGGTGAGCCAGCGAGAATGTACAATTTTCCCTGGTTTGATGTTAGATCCACGCCGCTAGAAATTGCATGGGCCATGTCGTATAAGTACTTCGAATCGGTGGAAAATTCAATTTTTTCTGGAGCAGGGGGCATATTTTTCAACTCAATTTTCTGAAAGCCGTCCACCACCTGAAAATATATAATAATAAAATAATAAAAAACGGTTACCAATTATAATAAATGAGTGATAGCAATAACTTACCGGAAGAGTTTCACAAGTTTCGATTTGACGGCTCAGTTTTCCGTTTGCCGATCTAGGTCAAGTGCTGGCTGATTTCTCCAAAGCTTCAAACAAATGCCCAAACGGAAGTTCGTTGAAGTGAAGACGGCAAACGAACCAATGCAATTCGAATCGTCGTATAATTCCACGTTGTGGGCCAGTGTTTGTTGGCTCACCATCAGTGCATATGCTAATTAATACATCCAGTGATATATTTTTATTGTTGAAAAAATCATTTAATTTGGTTGTTTTGTATTCAGCGGTTCCATGTTCTAGTCTAACGTAACCAATCAATTCAGAATTCGGTTCTCTCAAAATAACAAGATGAGGTTCTTTTACCATCCTAGTATGATACTGCTCATCAATTTTAGCTCTCGTTAAAGTATCATCTTTTCTGCCATCGAATAAAAACGCTAACAAATTGGTGTCATCTAACCGTTTGCGAAGCACTTCTTGTCTGAATTTCACTTTTTCTCTTCGAACTTTCGATTTATCCATGATGAGAGGTTTGCCATGATTATCTTTCATTTTAAAATCTTGGAAAAGAGCGTTTCCTAATGCTGATCAAGGCAAAGTTAAAACAATCGCATATTTCTGTGTATTGCGAGCTTGTGCTTCTATCCATATCTTATTGAACCGATGGCGGTGCGTATGTTGAATCATCGGGATCTTGGTATGTTGGCATTGATGACATAGACGTTACTCATTGCTCTTCAATGTCCATCATAAATGCATACACTGTTAGTCTCCTCTGATTATGTTGATCATGCATAAAATCTTTGAGGTGTTCGGGAACCAAGCCGCATGCACTTAGAGCTGCCTTTAAATCGCATTTACATGTTCCAATGTGAAAAATTGTTTCCAGAGATTTTAGAAACTCTGGAAATTTTAGGTTTTTCTTTTTGCTCTTGATATTTGTCAAGCAATCTATTCAATTCAATAGATACAGAATTTTTCGGCATTATTTCCATACCAAGTTTTTCCCAAATTCCAATCAACTTATTTTGTACGTGAGTAGTGAATGGTTTATAGGAAAACTTTTTTTGGTCTGTTTTAGCACGTTCGCTGAAGTAAAAATAATATCTCAAGATATCCAGGTGGGTTCACGCAGAAAAAAACATGGTTGGGACAATCATATTCGAAGAGCATCATATATTTTTGGGTTTATGCTTGTGACAACCATAGTCGTACCATAATATGGTTACCATAATATGATCCCTACAGTTATATTATGATTCAAAGGTTACCATATTATGATTCTAAATAAACATATTATGATCTTGAATTTATTATAATATGATCGCATGTAATCATAGTATGCTCAACATGTTATCATATTATGGTCCCCACAACTATATTATGATTCCTTTATTATCATTATATGATCCCTACAATAATATATATATATGATCCTTCTAATTATATTATGATTATTAATATACAATATCATATTACGGCATATTAATAATTAATAAATTTATAAGTAATATAAAATCCCAGCATTAAACAATATATGATTATTATTTAAGACATAAACAAACTGACTTAACTGATAAAATTTTGGGTTTTATGAAAACAAGACAATATTATGACTGTAAATGTCAGTCACATTTTATTTGACGTATAATTTTTTATTGATTGTTGCCAGCATTTTGTGGTTGCATAATTATCATATTTTTGTCATAGTCAGAGTTTTTGTTACCACAGTATGGTTACAGCCAATCATGTTATGAAATAGAATGTGTCAATCATAAAATAGTAAAATATTTACTATAACAATGATGGTAGCGACCATGTTGATGATTAGAAAACCAATAACATGGTTGTGACAACCATACCTGATTGCAGCAAGCACAATATATTAGCAGTGATCATATTGCAACCATGTTTTTTCTCTGCGTGTTGGTAAATTAAGATCAGTCAAATCAGTAGATACACCAAAAACAGTAACATCATATTGGGTATTGTGGCTTCATCTTGCGGTGTAGAGGATAGTGGATTCATTGTAATAGGATGATAAATGGATTTTTAAAATAGTAGCAAAAAGTTTACTTTCTTTGACAGTCGAAAACGTAATGAAGACTAAAGGTATATTGTCTACTTATTTATACTATTTTTTACTCTGCAATTGTGTCACAGTGATACCTTCATTTTTTAAAAGGGTTGCGGTGCACCACAGTGATACCTTAATTGTTAAAATGGTTGCAAGAAAACGCGCATTTCTTAAGAAGGTGCCATAAAAAACCCCTCAAAAAGGGTTTTACAACCCTTTTTACAACCAACATTCATTTAGTAGGTGCTATAAAAAAACCACACAAGTAAGTTTACGACATGCAGCTGAGTCTTGTGGTGGCTTAAAAACCCCACACAAGCAATTGTGTCACATAAAAAACCCACACAAGTAAGTAAACGACATGCAAATGCATCACAGTGATGCCTTTGTTTTAAAAGGTTTGTAAAAAACGCTAATTTCTAATCATTTTTTTTAGTTTCTTTTTTATTATTAAACAAATTAATAACAACAGCGGAGCAAAGCAAAAACACGTCCCTTCTCTTTGACGATTTATAATTTGATCTGCTATTTTTCGGATGAAATAATATCAGCTAGATATTAGAGCAGATATTAAAGAATAAACTAGATATGATTAAATATTGCGCCAGGTCAACTTTTTCCAAACAACAGCCTCGAAAAAGTTGTATATATAAAGTTGTGTATCTATATATATATATTAGGGCGGGTCGAATTGTATGGAACGATTTTTTTTGATGAAGCGTATAGCAAAAACGTAATCTATAGCAAAAACGTAATCTGAGAAATTTTGCTCAAGAGACCATAGCTCTAAGTCGGATCTAGAGCCCCCCAAAATTTCAAAACAGAAATTTTTCCATATATACATAGAACAATTTAATTAAATTCGTCATAAAATAGGATAGAATTATAGTAGATTTCTCAATCTGGCCTTGTTTGAAAGGTATTTTTATCACCTATCAGAATCTGTATTGATACCTGGCAGCATTGCTCAATTAAACAACTTTGTAACACTGAATAATGACGTTACAAAATAATGACGTTTACCAACACTAAAAGTTGCCAAGCTTGCTTTTCCTTCTTCCTTAATCGTTCATCGTGCAATGCGCATGCAGTTTGCCAAAATACTTAAATAAAAACTCGGTTATCACAATACCAATATTTTTTTTATTTTTAAATTTAGTGTGACAAAATCAAAGAGTGCAGTGATAATATCAAAGAACCATCAACATCGTCTGCGGTGTCTTCGCAAATGGAAGCAACAACATCAACAAGTTTTGACTCTAGATTGACTAACATGCCTCATCAAGATATTGTTGTTTTTGGTTTATCAAGTGATTTAAATGATCTTAGTTTGCCTACTAAATGTGACATTTTAAAATATTATTTTTTTTAAGTGATCGTGCTAAATTTGAAAACAAAATGTTCTCGTATAAAACTTTTACTCCTCACGTAACAGAAAAATTGATCCAAATTTAGTGTAAATTAAATATTGAAATCATTAATAGAAAGAGTGTTTTAAAAAAATTAACTTGTTTGCTTGATAAATACCAGAAACATGTACAACATAGAGATAAATTTAAAGCATTTGTTGATTCAATAAACGAATTATTTTATATTGCAAATCAAAAACAACAGAATGCTCGTGTGGATTGATTTCAGAACATCTAAAAGAATTTATGATGGACCAGCATAATGATAGAAAATTCACAACACCTGAATATACGGAAGACGAAGAAGTAGCTACAACAATACCAACACTTACAACTGGTACCGATGATCCAAGTTACGAACCACCTGAATTACACATGGATAAAGATGAAAATTAAGCAACAACAGAAGTTCCAGAAGCAACTGTTCAAATGAGACGAGGTCATTATACTCAAAGATACGATGCCTTAAATTTTGTTTCAGATAGAGTCGCTTCATGTTTAGCAACATATTAATTCGAAGATATAAATTCTAGAGGTGTTCATGGTAATCTTGTTATTATGGATAAATCAAAAGTGGCTAGAGAAAAAGTTAAATCTAGAGATGCAGTGCTTCGTACACGACATACAATTCATTTTGGGGACTGTCCTTAACATTTCATTTTTCAGGTAGTAGCTGATTTTGATCCAATACCACTGGAGAATATGCCTGCAATTATGGATCATGAACATAAGCTTGAACTATCAACAGATGTTAAATATTTATATCAAATAGCTAAAGATAAGGACCAATTGCACATTAAAGGACCAATTGCACATTCTCGTTGGATAACCAAAGCAAGTAGATTACTACGATTATATGTAACAACTAATACACCATCGACCAATTTAAAAACTTTGGCAGTTTATATTATTTCAGTTTATGTGCCAATGTACTTCAATGTGAAGTTTTATAACTCTGTTGTGACGGCAGTGCACTTTTATTAAAATTTATACGTTGGACACGATACTACTTACAACCAAACTTTCGTAATATTGTAGATGGTGTAATTCAAAACAACTCATATTACGCACATCCAGAAAATATCTTATTAACAATGTTATTTGATGATCGAAAAGCAATACGGGATAGAGCTAACAAAAAGATTTTACACTATCGAGAAAAATTGTACGATCCAACTAAGCTGAGAGTTTACAAAAAAGATATCTTAAATTTCGATGCTACCGATTATGTCAATATGGTTGATATGAATAACGACGATATATTATTTGAACCAGCATTTACTCGACAGATTCCATATGATCACTTGGTAGAATACTTAGATTTCGAAATCCACCACTGGCCGATCCACAAATTCCAATGCACCTACAAGGAACAGAAAGACATGTACAAGTATTAACGAGTGTTTCAAAACGAGTTATAGAAAAGAATCGCGAAGGAGTTATGGCAGTGACATTAGAAAGTCGTAAGAAATCTCCTCGAATGGAAAGTAAAAAGGACCTTAAAAAATAATATTACCACGTAAAAACATTAAATTCTAGCTCGAGAATAATATTTAAAAATAAATTGAAGAAAAAATGTAAAAATAGTGTTTTTGGTTGAAACCTTGAAAATTTTGATTTTTTCAGATCGATTTTCCTACAAAAAGGAGTTCGAAAACAAAAAAATTGATCTTAATAAAAGTTGTTGGAAATTATCTGAACTTTCATAATCTGCAAAAAAAAAATCTCGAAAAATATCGAACAATATTCAGAAATTATTAGTTAAAAGATCATTTTAGGCTATTTTTCGACAAAAAATTCCTAATATCTCTATTAAAAATAAAAAAAAGGTTATAAAAATACCTTTCAAACAAGCCCAGATTGAGAAATCTACTACGATATAATTCTATCCGATTTTATGACGAATTTAATTAAATTATTCCATGTATATATGGAAAAATATATATTTTGAAATTTCGGGGGGCTCCAAATCCGACTTATGGTGTCTTGAGCAAAATTTCTCAGAATCACCTATAGATTACGTTTTTGCTATACGCTTCATCAAAAAAATTATATATATATATATATATATATATATATATATATGTGCACAGCACATATTGCGGGGACGGGTTTTCGTTCCACAAGTTACTATGAAGACATTTTGTTACTTTGGGGACTGTCCTTAAACTTTTCGTTATTCTAGTGTTTACTCTGAAGACATTTTACTGGACACAGCGCATTTTATAGGGACTTTTTTGGCTGTATATACAGATGTCTTCAAAGTATGGGCAATGCATATATATATATATATATATATATATATATATATATATATATATATATATATGTGCACAGCACATGTTGCGGGGACGGATTTTCATTCCACAAGTTACTATGAAGACATTTTGTTACTTTGGGGACTGTCCTTAAACTTTTCGTTGTTCTACTGTTTACACTGAAGACATTTTACTGGATACAGCGCATATAATAGGGACTTTTTTGGCTGTATATACAGATGTCTTCAAAGTATGTGCAATGAATATATATATATATATATATATATATATATATATATATATATATATATATATATATATATATATATATATATATATATATATATATATATATATATATACTTTTCGTTATTCTAGTGTTTACTCTGAAGACATTTTACTGGACACAGCGCATTTTATAGGGATTTTTTTGACTGTATATACAGATGTCTTCAAAGTATGGGCAATGCATATATATATATATATATATAGTAGGTAGTAGGTTAAGGACTGTCCTTAAACTTTTCGTTATTCTACTGTTTACATTAAAGACATTTTACTGGACACAGCGCATATTAAAGGGACTTTTTTGCCTGTATATACAGATGTCTTCAAAGTATGAGAAATGCATATATATATATATGTGTATATATATATATATACACTTTGAAGACATCTGTATATACAGACAAAAAAGGCCCCGTAATATAAGCTGTATCCAGTAAAATGTCTTCAGTGTAAACAGCACCAAATGTCTTCATAGTAACATGTGGAATGAAAAACCGTCCCCGCAACATGCGCCGTGCACATATATATATATATATATATATATATATATATATATATATATATATATATATATATATATATTCATTGCCCATACTTTGAAGACATCTGTATATACAGCCAAAAAAAGTCCTTATAATATGCGCTTTATCCAGTAAAATGTCTTCAGTGTAAACAGTAGAATAACGAAAAGGTTAAGGACAGTCCCCAAAGTAACAAAATGTCTTCATAGTAACTTGTGGAACGAAAACCCGTCCCTCAACATGCGCTGTGCACATATATATATATAATATATATATTTATAAGCGAACTTATATATATATATATAGTAGATTAATGTAAAGTTTGAGGTATATACAGCCAAAAAAGACCACGTAATATGAGCTGTATCCTTTAAAATGTCTTCAGTGTAAACAGTAGAATAATGAAAAGTTTGTGGACAGTCCCCAAAGTAACAAAATGTCTTCATAGTAACTTGTGGAACGAAAACCCGTCCCCGCAACATGCGCTATGCATGTATATATATATATATATATATATATATATATTCATGCGCTGTATCCAGTAAAATGTCTTCAGTGTATATAGTAGATTACTGTTATGTTTGAGGTCAGTCTCCAAAGAATCAAAATGTCTTCATAGTAACTTGTGGAACGAAAAACCGTCCCCACAACATGCGCCGTGCACATATCGGGCACATATCGGGCGGGTCGATTTGTAGGGAGTGAAAAAATTCACCAATTTCCCTATGATTTCCGTATTCTATGGGTTATTCCATGAAAATTTGCCGAAGGAACCATACCTCTATCGTTAAAATCGAGTCCCCTACTTTTTGTTGGTAGATTTTTTCCCAAATTGACGTTCGTATGAAATATTACCTACACGTTAACATCCATAACTCAAAAACTATCGATCGGGTTTAATCGCCAGTAGGCGCGTTGGAAAGTGAGCTCATTTTGATAAATTTTCAAAAAAAATCTCCAACATTGGTCCAACGGTTCAAAAGTTTCGGGCATTTTTGTCCAAATTTTGGAGCCTTTTTCCATTTTTTTCATGATTTTGTCCAAGAATATTACTTTCATGGCCATTTTTTTGGCTCAATCCATTATTTAATTCAATTTACAATTCAAAACGAAGAGTTTAAGCCCAAATTTATCGAATTCGGTTGATTAATTCATGCGATATTGCTAAAACAAAATAACACATAAAACCAGCTTTTTGATTTTTTTCCCTTTTTATTTTTTTTTCTACAAAAATTCAAATTAAGAGATAATAAAGTATCTATCAACCTATTATCAAAAAAAAATATTCAATTTGAGTGTAGTAAAAGACAAAATGTGAAAAAAACATTATTTTTTCTGAAAGTCTTGTTTGCTTTCAAGTCTGGGTGTTTTCGTACGGCTCTCTAATGTCGTCGCCATAGCGCCTTCTACATTCTTTCCTGCAACTCGTTTAGCAGTGGCAGCCAGCAATTGGACATGTCTTTCCGTTCCTTGAATGTGTAAAGGAATTTGTGGATCATCGAACGGTGGCACTTCGTAATTTAAATATCCCTCCAAATGTTCATACGAATAACTTTGCGTAAACGGTGGTTCGAATAAAATGGTATCGTCATTTAAATCAATCATATTTGTATATTCCGTACAATTAAAGTTTATAAGAGATTTTTTATAAACTCTAAGTTCCGTTGGGTCGACAATATCTCTTCGGTAATGTAAAATCTTCTTTATAGCAATGTTTCGTTTTTCCATTCTATCATCAAACAACATAGATAGCAAGATATTTTCTGAGTGTGCAAAATATGGATTATCTTGAATTACTGTATTTACAACTCCAAGTAAATTCCGTGGTAAAAATCGTGTCCAAGTAATAAATTTAAAAAGTAATGTACTACCGTATGCGGCAGAGCTATAATACTTAACATTGAAATACATTGGCGTGTATACTTTTATTATATAGTTAGCCAGAATTTTTAAATTTTCAGTTGGATTATTAGTTGTCACATACAACCGTAATAATCTATTGGCTTTGGTCAGCCAACGAGAATGTGCAATTGGCCCTGGTTTTATGTGAGATAAATCCGCAGGAACCACACCATTAGAAATTGCATTGGCCATTAACATCAAGTACCTCGAATCAGTAGATAATTCTTCTGGATTTCCAAAGCGATTTCCTCAAAATCGGTTACCACCTGAAAAGAAAACATAAAAGCTAAAAAATAGAATAAAAAATGGTAAAGAATTAGCTATAAAAATTACATACCGGAAGATTTTCACAATCAGCAATTTTTGAGCTCAACTTTCCGGTAGTTGATCGTGGTCCAGTGGTGGTTGATTTGTCTAAAGTGTCAAACAAATGTCTAAACGGAAGCTCGTTAAAGTGCAGAAGACACACAAACCAGTGCTGTGGTCTCTTTAACTGTTTTTCGAATAGTCGCAAAATTCCACCGTGTACGCCAGTATTTGTTGGTTCACCATCAGCGCATATGGCAATTAATGAATCGAAAGACAATTGTTTTTCTTGGAAGAATTCGATCAATTTGTTGACTTTGCTTGCCGCAGTTTCACTTTCTAGTTTTGTGTAGCCTATCAATTGAGAATTTGGTTCCCTCAAAACAACTAGATGAGGTTCTTTAACCATCCTTGGATGCAACTTCTCATCAATTTTTTCTACAGTTAGAGCATCATTTTTCCTGCCGTCGAATGAAAATGATATTAAATTCGAGCCATCATACCGCTTACGAAGTGCGTCTTGTCTCCATTTTTCTCTTTCTCTACGAAGTTTACTTTTATCCATGATGACAAGATTGCCATGAGCATCTTTTACGCCCAGGTCTTCCATCAGAGCTGTTGCCAATGCTGATCCCATTCTATCATGCACACCAAATCTGTCACACATCATTGCATAGTTTTTAGTATTGTATCTGGGAGTGTATGTTTGTGGTGGTAGAACTAATTCTGAACCTCCTCTCACATCAACTTCCATTTCGTCATAATGTGGTTCGTATGTAGGATCGTTGCTCACTGGGATTGTTGGTATAGTCGTTGGTATCGTCTCTTCACTTCCACTATCGTGTTCCGGTATCGTTTGTATTCTGTCATTATATTGATCGCGCATGAAATCTTTTAAGTTTTCTGGGATAGATCCACATGAGCAGTCGTTTTCTTTCAAGTTGCATTTACATTTTCCAATGTTGAATAATTGGTTTGTTGATTCTACGAATTTTTTGAATTCTGTTGCGCGTTTTACTCGTTGTTTATCTGCATTACTATATGCGTCAAGCAAATTATTTAATTTTCTAATGATGCTACCTTTGAGTATAAGTTCAATATTAAGTTGATTCCAAATTTCTAACAATCTGTCTGCTACTTGGGGAGTAAATCTTTTATACGAAAACATTTTGCTTTGGGCTTTTGAACGTTCGGCCAAGAAAAAATAGTACTTCAATATATCTCGTTTAGTTGACAGATTAATATCAGGTAATTCACAGCCCACGCCAAAAGAAAAAACATCATGAGAGACCAAATGTTGCAAACTACTGCGTTGGGTATCTGTTGGATTTTGCGATGAACCAGGCTCTGAATCCATTTTTTAAACCGTCACTAAAAGAATTATATATGTTTTTCATAGAATAATAATATAACTATTAACTATAATAGTTAGCAATGTTTTTACACTTACCTTTAAATCTTTTCTAAATTTCAAAATAGTTTGATTATTTGTTAGTTATTTCAAGTAACACTTCACTGAAATGACGCTCAAACAAAACTAGCATACACTGGAATCCCCACCCCGCCAACTACAGCTGATTGTTTCGTCCAATTAGAATTGCTGTGTATTTGTTGTTGTCAAAATGACGTCAGCGAAGAATTATTCTTTATAAATCGTATGCAAACCCAAAAAAGAGAGCAAAAATAAAAAGGGAAAAAAATCAAAAAGTTGGTTTTATGTGTTATTTTGTTTTAGCAATATCGCATGAATTAATCAACCGAATTCGATAAATTTGGGCTTAAACTCTTTGTTTTGAATTGTAAATTGAATTAAATAATGGATTGAGCCAAAAAAATGGCCATGAAAGTAATATTCTTGGACAAAATCATGAAAAAAATGGAAAAAGGCTCCAAAATTTGGACAAAAATGCCCGTAACTTTTGAACCGTTGGACCAATGTTGAAGATTTTTTTTGTAAATTTATCAAAATGAGCTCACCTTTCCAACGCGATTAAACCCGATGGATAGTTTTTGAGTTATGGATGTGAACGTGTAGGTAATATTTCATACGAACGTCAATTTGGGAAAAAATCTACCAACAAAAAGTAGGGGACTCGATTTTAACGATAGAGGTATGGTTCCTTCGGCAAATTTTCATGGAATAACCCATAGAATACGGAAATCATAGGGAAATTGTCGAAAAATAAATCGACTGCCCTAATATATATATATATATATATGTGCACAGCACATGTTGCGGGGACAGGTTTTCGTTCCACAAGTTACTGTGAAGACATTTTGTTACTTTGGGACTGTCCTTAAACTTTTCGTTATTCTAGTGTTTACTCTGAAGACATTTTACTGGACACAGCGCATTTTATAGGTACTTTTTTGGCTGTATATACAGATGTCTTCAAAGTATGGGCAATGCATATATATATATATATATATATATATGCATTGCACATACTTTGAAGACATATGTATATACAGCCAAAAAAGTCCCTATAATATGCGCTGTATCCAGTAAACTGTCTGTAGTGTATACAGTAGATTAATTAAAAGTTTAAGGACGGTCCTCAAAGTAACAAAATGTCTTCATAGTAACTTGTGGAACGAAAAACCGTCCCCGCAACATGAGCTGTGCATATATATATATATATATATATATATATATATATATATATATATTCATTGCCCATACTTTGAAGACATCTATATATACAGCCAAAAAAGTCCCTATAAAATGCGCTGTGTCCAGTAAAATGTCTTCAGAGTAAACACTAGAATAATGAAAAGTTTAAGGACAGTCCCCAAAGTAACAAAATGTCTTCATAGTAACTTGTGGAACGAAAACCCGTCCCCGCAATATGTGCTGTGCACATATATATATATATATATATATATATATATATATATTCATTGTGCAATGAATATATATATATATATATATATATATATATATATATATATATATATATTCATTGTGAATACTTTGAAGACATCTGTATATACAGCCAAAAAAGTCCTTATAATATACGCTGTATGCAGTAAAATGTCTTCAGTGTAAACAGTAGAATAATGAAAAATTTGAGGACGGTCCCCATAGAATCAAAATGTCTTCATAGTAACTTGTGGAACGAAAAATCGTCCTCGCAACATGCACAGCGCATGTTGCGGGGACGGTTTTTCGTTTCACAAGTTACTATGAAGACATTTTGGTGCTTTGGGGACTGTCCTTAAACTTTTCGTTATTCTACTGTTTACACTGAAGACATTTTACTGGATACAGCGAATATTATAGGGACTTTTTTGGCTGTATATACAGATGTCTTCAAAGTATGGGCAATGAATATATATATATATATATATATATATATATATATATATATATATATATGTGCACAGCACATGTTTCGAGGACGGGTTTTCGTTCCACAATTTACTATGAAGACATTTTGTTACTTTGGGGACTGTCCTTAAACTTTTCGTTATTCTAGTGTTTACTCTGAAGACATTTTACTGGACACAGCGCATTTTATAGGGACTTTTTTGGCTGTATATACAGATGTCTTCAAAGTATGGGCAATGCATATATATATATATATATATATATATATATGCATTTCACATACTTTGAAGACATCTGTATATACAGCCAAAAAAGACCCCGTAATATGAGCTGTATCCAGTAAAATGTCTTCAGTGTAAACAGTAGAATAATGAAAAGTTTGTGGACAGTCCCCAAAGTAACAAAATGTCTTCATAGTAACTTGTGGAACGAAAACCCGTCCCCGCAACATGCGCTATGCACATATATATATATATATATATATTCAATGTGTATACTTTGAAGACATCTGTATATACAGCCAAAAAAGTCCTTATAATATGCGCTGTATCCAGTAAACTGTCTTTAGTGTATACAGTTGATTAATTAAAAGTTTAAGGACGGTCCTTAGAGCAGCAAAATGTCTTCATAGTAACTTGTGGAACGAAAAACCGTCCCCGCAACATGTGCTGTGCATATATATATATATATATATATATATATATATATATTCATTGCACATACTTTGAAGACATCTGTATATACAGCCAAAAAAGTCCCTATTATATGCGCTGTATCCAGTAAAATGTCTTCAGTGTAAACAGTAGAACAACGAAAAGTTTAAGGAGAGTCCCCAAAGTAACAAAATGTCTTCATAGTAACTTGTGGAACGAAAAACCGTCCCCGCAACATGTGCTGTGCACATATATATATATATATATATATATATATATATATATATATATGTGCACGGCGCATGTTGCGGGGACGGTTTTTCGTTCCACAAGTTACTATGGAGACATTTTGTTACTTTGGGGACTGTCCTTAAACTTTTCGTTATTCTAGTGTTTACATTGAAGACATTTTACTGGATACAGCGCATATTATAGGGACTTTTTTAGCTGTATATACAGATGTCTTCAAAGTATGGGCAATGAATATATATATATATATATATATATATATATATATATATATATATATATATATATATATATTCATTTCGCATACTTTGAAGACATCTGTATATACAGCCAAAAAAGTCCCTATAATATGCGCCGCATCCAGTAAAATGTCTTCAGTGTAAACAGTAGAATAATTAAAAGTTTGAGGACGGTCCCCAAAGTACCAAAATGTCTTCATAGTAACTTGTGGAACTAAAACCCGTCCCCGCAACATGCGCTGTGCACATATATATATATATATAAATATATATATATATATGCATTGCCCATACTTTGAAGACATCTGTATATACAGCCAAAAAAGTCCCTATAAAATGCGCTGTGTCCAGTAAAATGTCTTCAGAGTAAACACTAGAATAACGAAAAGTTTAAGGACAGTCCCCAAAGTAACAAAATGTCTTCATAGTAACTTGTGGAGCGAAAACCTGTCCCCGCAACATGTGCTGTGCACATATATATATATATATATATATATATATATATATGCATTGCCCATACTTTGAAGACATCTGTATATACAGCCAAAAAAGTCCCTATAAAATGCGCTGTGTCCAGTAAAATGTCTTCAGAGTAAACACTAGAATAACGAAAAGTTTAAGGACAGTCCCCAAAGTAACAAAATGTCTTCATAGTAACTTGTGGAACGAATAACGAAAAGTTTAAGGACAGTCCCCAAAGTAACAAAATGTCTTCATAGTAACTTGTGGAACGAAAACCCGTCCCCGCATCATGTGCTGTGCACATATATATATATATATATATATATATATATATATATATATATATATATATATATATATATATATATGCATTTCACATACTTTGAAGACATCTGTATATACAGCCAAAAAAGTCCCTATAAAATTCGCTGTGTCCAGTAAAATGTCTTCAGTGTAAACAGTAGAAAAACGAAAAGTTTAAGGACAGTCCCCAAAGTAACAAAATGTCTTCATAGTAACTTGTGGAACGAAAACCCGTCCCCGCAACATGCGCTATGCACATATATATATATATATATATATATATATGCATTGCCCATACTTTGAAGACATCTGTATATACAGCCAAAAAAGTCCCTATAAAATGCGCTGTGTCCAGTAAAATGTCTTCAGAGTAAACACTAGAATAATGAAAAATTTGAGGACAGTCCCCACAGTAACAAAATGTCTTCATAGTAACTTGTGGAACGAAAACCCGTCCCCGCAACATGCGCTGTGCACATATGTGCATGTTTTCAAAGTATGGGCAATAAATATATATATATATATATATATATATATATATATATATATATATATATATATATATATATGTGCATAGCGCATGTTGCGGGGACGGGTTTTCGTACCACAAGTTACTATGAAGACATTTTGTTACTTTGGGGACTGTCCACAAACTTTTCATTATTCTACTGTTTACACTGAAGACATTTTACTGGATACAGCTCATATTACGGGGTCTTTTTTGGCTGTATATATATACTTTATATATATATATATATATATATTCATTGCACATACTTTGAAGACATCTGTATATACAGCCAAAAAAGTCCCTATTATATGCGCTGTATCCAGTAAAATGTCTTCAGCGTAAACAGTAGAACAACGAAAAGTTTAAGGAGAGTCCCCAAAGTAACAAAATGTCGTCGTAGTAACTTGTGGAACGAAAAACTGTCCCCGCAACATGTGCTGTGCACATATATATATATATATATATATATATATATATATATATATATATATATATATATATTCATTGCCCATACTTTGAAGACATCTGTATATACAGTCAAAAAAGTCCCTATAATATGCGCTGTATCCAGTAAAATGTCTTCAGTGTAAACAGTAGAATAATAAAAAGTTTGTGGACAGTCCCCAAAGTAACAAAATGTCTTCATAGTAACTTGTGGAACGAAAACCCGTCCCCGCAACATGTGCTGTGCACATATATATATATATATTCATTGGCCATATATATATATATATATATATATATATATATATATATGTGCACGGCGCATGTTGCGGGGTCGGTTTTTCGTTCCAAAAGTTACTATGAAGACATTTTGTTATTTTGGGGACTGTCCTTAAACTTTTCGTTATTCTACTGTTTACACTGAAGACATTTTACTGGATACAGCGCATATTATAGGGACTTTTTTGGCTGTATATACAGATGTCTTCAAAGTGTGGGCAATGAATATATATATATATATATATATATATATATATATATATATATATATATATATATATATGCACAGCACATGTTGCGGGGACGGTTTTTCGTTCCACTAGTTACTATGAAGACATTTTCTTACTTTGGGGACTGTCTTCAAACTTTTATTTATTCTACTGTATACACTAAAGACATTTTACTGGATACAGAGCATTTTATAGGGACTTTTTTGGCTGTATATACAGATGTCTTCAAAATATGTGCAGTGAATATATATATGTGCACGGCGCATGTTGCGGGGACGGGTTTTCGTTCCACAAGCTACTATGAAGACATTTTGTTACTTTGGAGACTGTCCTTAAACTTTTCGTTATTCTACTGTTTACACTGAAGACATTTTACTGGATACAGCGCATATTATAGGGAGTTTTTTGTATATACAGATGTATATACAGATGTCTTCAAAGTATGGGCAGTGAATATATATATATATTCATATATATATATATATATATATATATATATATATATATACATATATATATATATATATATATATGTATTTCACATACTTTGAAGACATCTGTAGATACAGCCAAAAAAGACCCCGTAATATGAGCTGTATCCAGTAAAATGTCTTCAGTGTAAACAGTAGAATAATGAAAAGTTTGTGGACAGTCCCCAAAGTAACAAAATGTCTTCATAGTAACTTGTGGAACGAAAGTCCGTCCCCGCAACATGCACTATGCACATATATATATATATTAGGACGGGTCGAATTGTAGGGAGGCAAAAAATCGCACAACCTACAAGGAAAATCGTTTTCTAGGAATATAAATAAGAAAATTTGTTGAAGGAACCTCTAAACGAATTCTGATGTCCCGACTTTTGACCCCTAGGGTCAAATTTTGAAAAATCCCACTTTGACCCATTTAGAGTGCCCCAATCGATTTTAAATGTATGACCGACCCCCACTAACTTTGTAGGGCCGGCCCACCCATGCCAGTGGCAAACTCCCTGGAACCCCTCTGGGGGGTCCGCCAAAATTTCAAAAAATTTATTTAGTCAGAACATATGTCAATGAAAAAATGAATTTAACTTAGTAATAGAAAAGAAACTAAAAAAATCAAAGGCTTCACTGTGATGCATTTGCTTGTCGTAAACTTACTTGTGTAGGTTTTTTATTCAACCCTTTTAAAAAATGAAGGTATCGCTGTGACACAATTGCAGGTCGGAAAATTGCTTGTGTGGGGTTTTTAAGCCACCACAAGACACAGCTGCATGTCGTAAATGCGCGTTTTTTGCAACCATTTTAACAATGAAGGTATCATTGTGATGCACCGCAACCCTTTCATAAAATAAAGGTATCACTTTTACACAATTGCAGGTAGAATATTAATAATAGTATAAATAAGTAAACAATATATCTTTAGTCTTCATTACATTTTCAACTGCCAAAGAAAGTAAACTTGTTAGTACTATTTTAAAAATCCATTTATCATCCTATTACAATGAATCCACTATCTTCTACACCGCAAGATGAAGCCACAACAACTATCGAACATCTAATGAGTCATATACCCAAGCATGATGTTACTGTTTTTGGTGTGTCTACTGATTTGACTGATCTTAATTTACCAACCCATCTGGATATCTTGACATATTATTTTACTTGAGCGAACGTGCTAAAACCGCCCAAAAAATTTTTTTGTTATAAGTCATTCACTATTCAAGTACAAAATAAGTTGATTGGAATTTGGGAAAAACTTGGTATGGAAATAATGCCGAAGAATTGTGTATCTATTAAATTAAATAGATTGCTTGACAAATATCAAGACCAAAAATAAAAACCCAAAAAATAAAAACAATTTTTCACATTGGGACATGTAAATGCGATTTGAATGCAGCTCCATGTGCATGCGGCTTGGTTTCAGAACGCCTCAAAGAGTTTATGCACGATCAACATAATCAGAGAATACTAACAGTGGATGCATTTATTATGTAAATTGAAGAGCAAGGAGTAACGTCTATGTCATCAATGCCAACATACCGAGATCCAGATGATTCAACACACGCACCGTCATCGGTTTAAGAAGATATGGATAGAAGCACAAGTTCACAATACACAAAAAGATACGATTGTTTTAACTTTGCCTTGATATGCGATATATTTTGTGTGCCTGATAGAGTAGCATCAGCATTAGGAACCGCTCTTTTCCAAGATTTTAAAATGAAAGATAAGCATGGCAAACCTGTCATCATGGATAAATCGAAAGTTCGCAGAGAAAAAGAGAAATGCAGACAAGAAGTGCTTCGCAAACGGTTAGATGATACCAATTTGTTAGCGTTTTCATTCGATGGCAGAAAAGATGATACTTTAACGAGAGCTAAAATTGATGAGAAGTATCATACTAGGATGGTAAAAGAACCTCATCTTGTTATTTTGAGAGAACCGAACTCTGAATTGATTGGGTTACGTAAGACTGGAACATGAAACCGCTGAATACAAAACAACCAAATTAAATGATTTTTTCAACGATAAAAATACATCACTGGATGCCTTAATTGGCATATTAACTGACGGTGAGCCAACAAACACTGGCCCGCACGGTGGAATTATACGATGATTCGTATTGCTGTAAAAAGACCATTGCATTGGTTCGTTTGCCTTCTACACTTCCACGAACTTCCGTTTCGGCATTTGTTTGGAGCTTTGGATAAATCAACCAGCACTGGACCAAGATCGGCAAACGGAAAACTGAGCCGTTAAATCGAAACTCTTCCGGTAAGTTATTGCTATCACCCTTCCGGTAAGTTATTGCTATCACTCTTGCGGTAAGTTATTGCTATCACTCATTTATCGAACCTATGTTGACGACCCAACGAAACTTAAAGTTTATAAAAAACCAGATATAAGCTTTAATTGCACAAGTTACACGGAAATGATCAGTTTCAATAATAAAAATAACGTATTTGAACAACCATTCACGCGAAGCATTCCGTACGATACATTAAAAGAATATTTAAATCAAGATGATACACCCTTTTTTGAACCAAAAATTCCATCACACATACAAGGAAAGGAACGACACGTTCAATTGCTAGCTAGCCTTTCGAAACGAGTAGAGGCTGTTATGGCGACGACATTAGCGAGCCGTGCGAAATTGCCCAGACTTGAAAGCAAAAAAGATTTCAAACAATAATTTTTTTTAGTTTCCTCTCTATTACTAAGTCAAATTCATTTTTTCATTAACATATGTTCTGACAAAATAAATTTATAAAGAGAAAAATAAACTCCCAAAAAAAACATAGCCATTTCGCTGATTTTTTCATGTAAATTGCCAAAAATGGTTATTTTTTTAAATGTTTGTGTGGTGTGCCGCTGGCATGGGTGGGTCGGCCCTACAAAGTTAGTGGGAGTCGGTCATACATTTGGGCTCGATTGGGGCACTCCAAATGGGTCAAGGTAGGATGCATTTCACATACTTTGAAGACATCTGTATATACAGCCAAAAAAGTCCCTATAATATGCGCTGTATCCAGTAAATAGTCTTCAGTGTAAACAGTAGATTAATAAAAAGTTTGAGGACGGTCTCCAAAGAAACAAAATGTCTTCATAGTAACTTGTGGAACGAAAACCCGTCCCCGCAACATGCGCTATGCACATATATATATATATATATATATATATATATATATATATATATATATATATATATATATATCACCTTTCAGAATCTGTATTGATACCAATATTTTTAGTAGGGATATTAGAAATTTTTTGTCGAAAAATAGCCTAAAATCAACTTTTAACTAATAAATTCTGAACTTTCTTCGATTTTTTTTTTTCGAGATTTTTTTTTGCGGATTATGAAAGTTCAGATAATTTCCAACAACTTTTATTACGATCAATTTTTTTGTTTTCGAACTCCTTTTTGCAGGAACATTTTCAAGGTTTCAACAAAAAACACTATTTTTACATATTTTATTTAATTTATTTTTAAATATTATTTGCGACCTACAATATAATGTTTTAACGTGGTAATATTATTTTTTAAGGTCCTTTTTACTTTCCATTCGAGGAGTTTTCTTACGACTTTCTAATGTCACTGCCATAACTCCTTCACGATTCTTTTCTATAACTCGTTTTGAAACACTCGTTAATAATTGTACATGTCTTTCTGTTTCTTGTATGTGCATTGGAATTTGTGGATCAGCCAGTGGTGGTTTATCGAAATCTAAGTATTCTACCAAGTGATCATATGGAATCTGTCGAGTAAATGCTGGTTCAAATAATATATCGTCGTTATTCATATCAATCATATTGACATAATCGGTAGCATTTTTTTGGAAACTTTCAGCTTAGTTGGATCGTACAATTTTTCTCGATGGTGTAAAATCTTTTTGATAGCTCTTCCCGTATTGCTTTTCGATCATCAAATAACATTGTTAATTAGATATTTTCGAAAGATATTACGAAAGTTTGGTTGTAAGTATCGTGTCCAACGTATAAATTTTAATAAAAGTGCACTGCCGTACACAACAGAGTTATAAAACTTCACATTGAAGTACATTGGCACATAAACTGTAATAATATAAACTGCCAAATTTTTTAAATTCGTCGATGGTGTATTAGTAATCTACTTGCTTTGGTTATCCAACGAGAATGTGCAATTGGTCCTGGTTTAATGTTAGCTAAATCAACTGGAACAATACCATTCGAAATTGCTTTAGCTATTTGATATAAATATTTAACATCTGTTGATAGTTCGAGCTCATGTTCATGATCCATAATTGCAGGCATATTCTCCAGTGGTATTGGCTCAAAATCAGCTACTACCTGAAAAATGTTTAGATCAATTAAAATGCAATTATTTTATTTTAACTTTATTCCAATCGAAAAAGTAAAATAATGACAATAAATAATGATAATAAATGATGATATTAAATAAAATAAAGTGTTACATACCTGCAATTTCTCACATTCTTGAATAGCTTTGAATAACTTTCCACTTGCTGCTCGTGGTCCACTGGTGACTGTTTTGTCCAATGCTTCATATAAATGACGAAATGGCAGTTCATTGAAATGAAGCAGACATATAAACCAGTGAATTGGTATATTTAACTGTTTTTCAAATAATCGTAAAACACCATTTTCTGTTCCAGTGTTTGCTGGCTCACCATCACTGCATATGCCAATTAATTGATCAACTGTTAATGTTTTATTGTTGAAAAATTCATTCAGTTTTCTGTGTTTGGTTTTTGCATCTTCTTGACTACCCAAATTTACATATCCAAGTAACTCATTGTAGGGCTCTTTCAGAACAACTAAATGCGGTTCTTTTGCCATAGTGGTATGAAATTTGTCATTAATTTTCTCTGTACTTAATGAGTCATCTTTTCTACCATCGAAAGAGAATGCAGTTACGGAAGAATTTGTATGTCGTGTACGAAGCACTGCATCTCTAGATTTAACTTTTTCTCTAGCCACTTTTGATTTATCCATAATAACAAGATTACCATAACATCTCTAAAATTTATATCTTCGAATAAAGCTGTTGCTAAACATGAAGCGACTATCTGAAACACCGAATCTATCACACATCATAGCAAAATTTAAGGCATCGTATCTTTGAGTATAATGACCCCGTCTCATTTGAAAAGTTGCTTCTGGAACTTCTGTTATTGCTTCATTTTCATCTTCATCCATGTGTAATTCAGATGGTTCCTAACTTGGATCATCAGTACCAGTTGTAAGTGTTGGTATTGTTGCAGCTACTTTTTCAACGTCTTCCGTATATTGTGAATTTTCTATCATTATGCTGGTCCATCATAAATTCTTTTAGATGTTCTGGAATCAATCCACACGAGCATTCTGTTGTTTTTAATTTGCAATTACATTTGTCAATATAAAATAATTCGTTTATTGAATCAACAAATGCTTTACAATCAACTCTTTTGTTTCTATGTTGTACATGTTTCAGGTATTTATCAAGCAAACCAGTTAATTTTTTTAACACTCTTTCTATTAATGATTTCAATATTTAATTAACACCAAATTTGAATCAATTTATCTGTTACGTGAGGAGTAAAACTTTTATACGAGAACATTTTGTTTTCAAATTTAGCACTATCACTTAAAAAAATAATATTTTAAAATGTCACATTTAGTAGGCAAATTAAGATCATTTAAATCACTTGATAAACCAAAAACAACAATATCTTGATGAGGCATGTTAGTCAATCTAGAGTCAAAACTTGTTGATGTTGTTGCTTCCATTTGCGAAGACACCGCAGACGATGTTGATGGTTCTTGATTATCCATAATAACTTTTATATTATCACTGCACTCTTTGATTGTGTCACACTAAATTTAACAATAAACAAATATTGGTATTGTGATAACCGAGTTTTTATTCAAGTATTTTGGCAAACTGCGTGCGCATTGCACGATGAACGATTAAGGAAGAAGGAAAAGCAAGCTTGGCAACGTTTAGTGTTGGTAAACGTCATTATTTTGTAACGTCATTATTCAGTGTTACAAAGTTGTTCAATTGAACAATGCTGCCAGGTATCAATACAGATTCTGAAAGGTGATAAAAATACCTTCCAAACAAGCCCAGATTGAGAAATCTACTATTATTCTATCCGATTTTATGACGATTTTATGATCCGCCCTAATATATAAATATATATATATATATATATATATTGCCCATACTTTGAAGACATCTGTATATACAGCCAAAAAAGTCCCTATAATATGCGCTCTATCCAGTAAAATGTCTTCAGTGTAAACAGTAGAATAACGAAAAATTTAAGGACAGTCCCCAAAGTAACAAAATGTCTTCATAGTAACTTGTGGAACGAAAACCCGTCCCCGCAACATGTGCTGTGCATATATATATACATATATATATATATATATATATATATATATATATATATATATATATATATATATGTGCACAGCACATATTGCGGGGACGGGTTTTCGTTCCACAAGTTACTATGAAGACATTTTGTTACTTTGGGGACTGTCCTTAAACTTTTCATTATTCTAGTGTTTACTCTGAGGACATTTTACTGGACACAGCGCATTTTATAGGGACTTTTTTGGCTGTATATACAGATGTCTTCAAAGTATGGGCAATGAATATATATATATATATATATATATATATATATATATATATATATATATATATTCATTGCCCATACTTTGAAGACATCTGTATATTCAGTCAAAAAAGTCCCTATAATATGCACTGAATCCAGTAAAATGTCTTCAGTGTAAACAGTAGAATAACGAAAAGTTTAAGGACAGTCTCCAAAGTAACAAAATGTCTTCATTGTAACTTGTGGAACGAAAAACCGTCCCCGCAGCATGCGCCGTGCACATATATATATATATGTGCACAGCGCATGTTGCGGGGACGGTTTTTCGTTTCACAGGTTACTATGAAGACATTTGGAGACTGACCTCAAACTTTACATTAATCTACTATATACACTGAAGACATTTTACTAGATACAGCGCATATTATAGGGACTTTTTTGGCTGTATATACAGATGTCTTCAAAGTATGCATAATGAATATATATATATATATATTGCATTTCACATACTTTGAAGACATCTGTATATACAGCCAAAAAAGACCCCATAATATGAGCTGTATCCAGTAAAATATCCTCAGTGTAAACAGTATAATAATGGAAAGTTTGTAGACAGTCCCCAAAGTAACAAAATGTCTTCATAGTAACTTGTGGAACGAAAACCCGTCCCCACAACATGTGTTGTGCACATATGTATATATATATATATATATATATATATATGCATAGCGCATGTTGCGGGGACGGGTTTTCGTTCCACAAGTGACTATGAAGACATTTTGTTACTTTGGGGACTGTCCTTAAACTTTTCGTTATTCTACTGTTTACACTGAAGACATTTTACTGGATACAGCGCATATTATAGGGACTTTTTTGGCTGTATATACAGATGTCTTCAAAGTATGGGCAATGAATATATATATATATATATATATATATATATATATATATATATATTCATTGCCCATACTTTGAAGATATATGTATATACAGCCAAAAAAGTCCCTATAATATGCGCTGTATCCAGTGAAATGTCTTCAATGTAAACAGTAGAATAACAAAAGGTTTAAGGACAGTCCCCAAAGTAACAAAATGTCTTCATAGTAACTTGTGGAACGAAAAACCGTCCCCGCAGCATGTGCTGTGCACATATATATATATATATATGTGCACGGCGCATGTTGCGGGGACGGGTTTTCGTTCCACAAGATACTACGAAGACATTTTGTTGCTTTGAGGACCGTCCTCAAACTTCTCATTTATCTTCTGTATACACTGAAGACATTTTACTGGATACAGAGCATATTATAGGGACGTTTTTGGCTGTATATACAGATGTCTTCAAAGAATGCGAAATGAATATATATATATATATATATATATATATATATATATATATGTGCACAGCACATGTTTCGAGGACGGGTTTTCGTTCCACAAGTTACTATGAAGACATTTTGTTACTTTGGGGACTGTCCTTAAACTTTTCGTTTTTCTAGTGTTTACTCTGAAGACATTTTACTGGACACAGCGCATTTTATAGGGACTTTTTTGGCTGTATATACAGATGTCTTCAAAGTATGGGCAATGCATATATATATATATATATATATATATATATGTGCACAGCTCATGTTGCGGGGACATCTGTATATACAGCCAAAAAAGACCCCGTAATATGAGCTGTATCTAGTAAATTGTCTTCAGTATAAACAGTAGAATAATGAAAAGTTTAAGGACAGTCCCCAAAGTAACAAAATGTCTTCATAGTAACTTGTGGAACGAAAACCCGTCCCCGCAACATGCGCCATGCACATATATATATATATATATATATTCATTGCCCATACTTTGAAGACATCTGTATATACACCCAAAAAAGTCCCTATAATATGCACTGTAACCAGTAAAATGTATTCAGTGTAAACAGTAGAATAACGAAAAGTTTGAAGACAGTCCCCAAAGAAACAAAATGTCTTCATATTAACTTGTGGAACGAAAAACCGTCCCCACAACATGCGCCGTGCATATACATATATATATATATATATATATTCATTGCATATACTTTGGAGACATCTGTATATACAGCCAAAAAAGTCCCTATTATATGCGCTGTATCCAGTAAAATGTCTTCAGTGTAAAAATATAGAAACGAATACCTTGTAGTTTAGTAATCATTGATTTGCATAATAACGATTCATGTGACAAAAAAAAAAAATACAGTGTTGCCATCCTCAAGTTAAAAAATATTAAATCGTTTGTTACTTAAAATATTGATTATAAATACGAATTTTTAATAAACCTTTTTTAGGCTTAAAAGGTTTTTTAACTAATTTGTATTTGAAACTTGAATTGAGATTTTTTATGAATACCGCTTTTAGTAATTAGTTATGTTGCACTTCTATGGTATCTCTTGTAAACTTTTGGCGATCATATGTTCGAAAGTATGCTGTGTAGTTGTTCCCTTTTACTCATTATTTTTTTGTATACATTGTTTTTAAATCTCTTTCGCACTGTAGTTCGAATTTATTATTTTTTATTTATTTAATAGTTTTTTGAAATACTTTATGAATTTAAATTGTGTACAATATTAAAAACATTAAATCTTAATAAATACCATTATTTCTTACAAAATTTACACAATTTCTTTTAAATATATTCTTATTTCTTTCTGTCTTTAAATTATTAGGTAGTGTGTTAAATAGTTTAAGCCCTTTGTAAAACAGTGATCGTTGCATCGTCGTTGATGTTACTCGCTGAAGCCTAAAGTTCTCAGAGTTTCTCAGTTCGTATGGTTGTACATCTCCTTCATAGTTTATCTGTTCACATAGATATTCCGGCGCATCTCCAGATTTCAATTTTTGTATAAAATTTAAAGTATTTAAAGTGAATCCAGCATCATTGAAATCGGTGTGTATCGATTACATTTAAGAATAGTTCTCATCGCTTTATTTTGTAATTTCTGCATTCTATCTATTTGTGATTCCAAACAACACGTATAGATAATTGTGGAGCCAAATTCAAAATGTGGTTTAATTATAGTATTGTATATATTTATTGCAGTTATTGTTGATATTGAATTCCTAATTCTTTTAAAAAATCCAATTTTTTTACAACTGTATTCCATGTATTCCATGTGTTCTTTGAATTTTAATTCTTTGTCTATTACAAAGCCGAGGTATTTTATATGGTTTACCTTCTCAATTATTTCATCATTAATTTTAAAAATTGCATCGCTAGTCATATTTATTTCCATTAATTTTGTTTTATTTTCATTTAATTTTAGTTTATTCATCTTAAGCCATATGTTTACATTATTTATATCGTGTACTATGTTGTTTCTACACTGTTCCTCTGTGTCCCCTGCTGAATATATTAGAGTATCATCTGCATATAACACTATTTTACATCTTTCCAAAATGTTTGGCATATCATTTATGTATATAATAAATAATAACGGGCCCAAAATGGAACCTTGGGGAACTCCTAAATCAGTAGTTATTGTTGTTGATTTAAAACCATGTACTTTGGTGCTTTGTCTTCTATTTTCTAGATATGATTTAAACCATTTGAGTTCAATATTTTGTACACCGTACATATATAATTTTTGCAACATTATTTTTCTCTCAATTGTTTCAAAAGCCCGTTTAAAATCTAAAAGCATTGCTATAATTTTCTTATCTTTTTCAATACTCTTCCACTGATTTATTATGTAGTTAACTGCAGTTTCACATGAAAATTTTTTTCGAAAACCAGATTGGTATTTGGATAAAAAAAGAATTCATCTCAATAAATTTTTCCATTTGCATTTTCACTACTTTTTCTAAATTTTTTTTTAAACGTTTTTAAGTTATTTATTGGTCTGTATTCTTCACACTTATTTGTTTTCGCAACTTTCTTAATTGTAGTTACCATTGTCTCTTTCCAATTTTCAGGAAAAATTTTATTTTCCAATGATTTATTAATTATTTTCAATAAAATTTTCCCCGTTGTATTCCAGCTGTTAAGTATGATTTTTGTGGAGATCCTGTTATAGTCAAGTTTATTTTTGATTTCTCTTACTATATTCTTAAGTTCTATTATTGTAATTGCTCGGAATTTAAATTTCTTGTTTGTCATATGTATATTATTTATATATTGCACGTCTTCAATTGAGTTTCTTATTGACTTAATACTATTTACAAAATATTTATTAAAATGACTAGCTATTTGATTATTGTTCTTATATTCTATTTGTTCAAATATCACAGAATTTATCACAGTTTGAGTTTTTTTAAGGACTAAATCTTTTATCTCTCTCCACATTTCTTTCTGGTCGCTTGCATTATTTATTTGATTATTGATATATCTATTTTTGGCTTGTTCCGTATTCATTTTATAATAGTTTCTAATTGATTTGTAGTTTTCCCATGCTTCATTTGTATTTTCAAGTTTAGCTATTTGATATTTTTTGATTTTTTCATTTTTTAAAAGTTTTAATCCATTATTAAACCATTTATTAACGTTATTTTTTTCTTCTATTGTTCTTTTTATAGTGAAATTGTTTATTGTTTGCTCAAAACATTTATCAAATATACATACATTTTCGTTTAAGTCCTTATTTTCGTCATATTTTAATATTAAATTTATTTCTCTATAAAACAGTTCTTTACTATATCTAAATACTTCTATTTGCTTGTTACATGTCTTTGGGTGGTTATTACTTTCATTTCTCATACTAATGTCAATTATTTCATGATCTGATATTTTATGATTTTTACTGCTTTCAACTGATATTTTATCGCTATTTGTAATTACATAATCAATTATTGTTCTAGAGTTTTTTGTTATCCTAGTATAGTTATTTACAATTTGTTTTATACCATTATCATTTAAACATCTTTTAAGTCGATTTTTGTAAACGTTATCTCTTGACCAATCTATGTTGAAGTCTCCAGTTATTAAAAAATCACAATTTTTTTCACCAATTTCCTCGATTGTTTCTTCGAAAATATCACAGAAGTCCGATGCTGACTACTTGGTGATCTATATATTGCTGCAACAATCATATTTATAATTTTATATTTGGCTGTACAAACTAAAATCCAATATTTCGAAATTTCAACTTTTTCAACATTTTTGACCACGTTCCATGATTTTTTAAAAGTTGTTATTTGTTTATAGTTTTGTAGCCTAATTTCATCTTCATTTGTATTTTCAGTTAAATGAGTCTCTGAGAGTATAATAAGGTCCGGGTTCTCCATTGCCGCTAATATTTCCACCTGGTTAAAATTATTTGTGAGACCTTGTACATTCGTATATATCGCCTTTATATTGTTTGATTGTTAATTTGATAAACCCAATTTTCTCTTTTTCGTGAGTAGCTTATTTTTGTAAACTGGACATTCTCTTTTTCTAGTGACATGATTTTCGTCTAATCCCAAATTTAGTTTTTTGTTTATCCGCACACAATTAATGCATTTTACTATTGTATTATTTTTACATTCTTTAGTTTTATGGTTTCCATGGCATTTAAAACACGTTTCCTAATTCTGCATTCACTCGCTAAATGGTTATAACCTTTACATTTAAAACATTGCAGCACATCCGTTCCATCAAAAACTCGACATCTCTCCCACCCTATATTAACCCTTTGTGCTTCGATCAATTTATTATACGTATCACCATCAGTTGCTAATTTTACATTGTATATTGTTCTATTATTTCTTTTATGTTCGTATGTTTTTATTATTTTCATCTCACACTCTTTTAAGATTGGGTTTTGATTTTTTAATTTTAAAATAATATCTTTTTCTAAATATTCAAAAATAATGTCTGTTATTACAACTTTTAACGTTACAACAACAATCCTTACCATACGGTTTTTGTTTATTGGTTTAACAGCTGTCACTTCTGACAACACTGGTATATACTGTGACGTAGATCAAGTACGAATGTAAACAAACAGTAATTTGTCATGCATAACTGTATGCCTTTTAGTTGCATTGTGTTTGTATGTAATATTAGTAAAATAATAACAAAAGAAATTTAAACAAAACAAGTTTTAATAACGACATCGCTTATAATTTTTCAATTCAATAGCGAAACAAACCTTCTTTCTTTTTCTTACAACATAACGAAATACATTACATATACTATAAGGAACCTCCGGTTAGTCCGGGTTTGAAGCTGGGATAGTTCTGCTAGTCCAAGGTTCTTGCATTAAATAAAAATAACTTCGATTTCACTTTTTATTTCACAGTTTATTTAGCACTTGATTTAAATTAATTTTACTTTGTTTCCTGGTCTGGCCGCCAAGCGGCTTATCTGAAATAATAGTGTGAACTTTCTAAATCTCCTGACTCGTTCTCCTGTCCCTTAGCTGGTCGGATGGGAATCCAACCGTGGGGTATGGTAATCCGCCCCTAAATCTGTATCAGATGGATATCCTACCCTTTTCCGTCCAGGTTGTAAAACCGGGAGCCTTTTCTCTAAACCCTCTCTGTATGCTCCTAAAATCTGTGCTGGATGTCGATTCGGCTATTGACGGATGTAATCCGACGCTATCTTTGTCAGATGGAAATTTAACATCCTATAACTTCACACTAGTACACTTTTCTTACCAGATGTTGCCCGCTTGGCGTCTGCCAAACTAAGACCTATTTTCTTCAGACACATCTCTTTTTTACTCTTTATCTTCTACATTTTGCCGTTGAGTAACCTGTTGTATGTGGTGGCTGTTTTGGTATTTCTTTCTTGTAGTTCCTCTCTTGTGTTTTCCCTCTTGTAGTTCATCTCCTGTATTATATCTCAAGTAGTTCATCTCTTGTAGTTTCTCTTTTGTGGTTTTCTCTTGTAGTAAATCTCTTGTAGTTTCTTTCTTGTAGTTTCTCTCTCGTAGTACATCTCTTGTAGTTTCACTCTTGCAGTTTCCTCTTGTTGTTTTACTTTTGTCCTGAAGTTCCCTCTTGTAGTTCCCATTTGTGCGTTGTCCGGTAGTTACTCTCCCTTCTGCCTATTCCCGTTGTATACTTACTCCTTGTCCTCCTCTGGGCAACGATTTGTCCTGGGGTGAACTGGATAGAGATCCGTCCCCGTATGATAGATAGGGATCCATTCCCAAAGTGATGGATAAAAATATGTTCGAATGTGATGTATAAAAATCCGTCCCCAGTGTGATGGATGGGAATCCATCCCAGTGTGATGGATGATAATCCGTTCCCAGTATCATGGATGTGAATCTATCCCTAATGTGATGGATGGAAATCAGTCCCCAGTATGATGGATGGAAATCCATCCCCAGTCTGATGGATGAAAATCCATCTCCCTTGGACCAAACAAAACAATCCTTCATATACTTAGCGTTTTCTTAAGAAAGGCATAAAATTCAATGCATGTGAGCACAAATTTTCTCCTTAGATTTGCGTCCTCACACATCCCCTTGCCTACCGAACGGGCACCATCCGTCGGTACCAACCTGCTTGTTATTCCGCAAGACGCCGATATCCGAATTCAGTATGAACTACCATTAAGAGTACGCCGGAACACCAGCCATTTCGCTTTTTTTTTCACAAATGTCTTTCTTTGTTTTCCCCACTCTGTGGTTTCTTCAACGCACATCTATGTTACTTTAATTTTTGTTTTTTACTTTACTTCGCGACGGACACACTTGTTATGTCGATCGCCAAAATTGTTCCTAGATCATACCCACATTATTTATCTATTATTTTACCTATTTTATTCCATGTATTCATAATTCTTCATATTTTCTATTGTTATTGTTGTTAATCAACGGAGATGCTGTAGTTTTTATTTTTCTCTAGCAGGTAGGTAAGTGTGTATTTACCTGTTTGTATTTTTTTTCCTTAGTTGTAACTGTATAACCCTGTGCTTGATGTTCTTGCTTATTGTTTACATATATCTCGTTGTTGTTTTAATGATTCCAACATTAGGGTGACACTTTTTCCCCCCATGTTTATTTCCAATGGCGGTACCTATTAATTCATATACATACACTGGCGGCATATTTTTACTTAAATTGTCATAAAAGAGTAAATAATAAAGGAAATTTTATGAAACTTTCAGCAATTATTCTTTTTTCTATTTGTAAAACAGAGCAAAAAAAAAAAATAAAAAATTAATACAAAAACATAAGGCAACTCAATTAACTCAGTTTTTCACGTTTCTGTGGTGCAACTATAAAGTATTCATTTTAATTCATATATATTTATATATATATATATATATGTGTGCACAGCACATGTTGCGGGGACGGTTTTTCGTTCCACAAGTTACTATAAAGACATTTTGTTACTTTGGGGACTGTCCTTAAACTTTTCGTTTTATATGCGCTGTATCCAGTAAAATGTCTTCAGTGTAAACAGTAGAACAACGAAAAGTTTAAGGACAGTCCCCAAAGTAACAAAATGTCTTCATAGTAACTTGTGGAACGAAAAACCGTCCCCGCAACATGTGCTGTGCACACATATATATATATATGAATATATATGAATTAAAATGAATACTTTATAGTTGCACCACAGAAACGTGAAAAACTGAGTTAATTGAGTTGCCTTATGTTTTTGTATTAATTTTTTATTTTTTTTTTTTTTTTGCTCTGTTTTACAAATAGAAAAAAGAATAATTGCTGAAAGTTTCATAAAATTTCCTTTATTATTTACTCTTTTATGACAATTTAAGTAAAAATATGCCGCCAGTGTATGTATATGAATTAATAGGTACCGCCATTGGAAATAAACATGGGGGGAAAAAGTGTCACCCTAATGTTGGAATCATTAAAACAACAACGAGATATATGTAAACAATAAGCAAGAACATCAAGCACAGGGTTATACAGTTACAACTAAGGAAAAAAAATACAAACAGGTAAATACACACTTACCTACCTGCTAGAGAAAAATAAAAACTACAGCATCTCCGTTGATTAACAACAATAACAATAGAAAATATGAAGAATTATGAATACATGGAATAAAATAGGTAAAATAATAGATAAATAATGTGGGTATGATCTAGGAACAATTTTGGCGATCGACATAACAAGTGTGTCCGTCGCGAAGTAAAGTAAAAAACAAAAATTAAAGTAACATAGATGTGCGTTGAAGAAACCACAGAGTGGGGAAAACAAAGAAAGACATTTGTGAAAAAAAAGCGAAATGGCTGGTGTTCCGGCGTACTCTTAATGGTAGTTCATACTGAATTCGGATATCGGCGTCTTGCGGAATAACAAGCAGGTTGGTACCGACGGATGGTGCCCGTTCGGTAGGCAAGGGGATGTGTGAGGACGCAAATCTAAGGAGAAAATTTGTGCTCACATGCATTGAATTTTATGCCTTTCTTAAGAAAACGCTAAGTATATGAAGGATTGTTTTGTTTGGTCCAAGGGAGATGGATTTTCATCCATCAGACTGGGGATGGATTTCCATCCATCATACTGGGGACTGATTTCCATCCATCACATTAGGGATAGATTCACATCCATGATACTGGGAACGGATTATCATCCATCACACTGGGATGGATTCCCATCCATCACACTGGGGACGGATTTTTATACATCACATTCGAACATATTTTTATCCATCACTTTGGGAATGGATCCCTATCTATCATACGGGGACGGATCTCTATCCAGTTCACCCCAGGACAAATCGTTGCCCAGAGGAGGACAAGGAGTAAGTCTACAACGGGAATAGGCAGAAGGGAGAGTAACTACCGGACAACGCACAAATGGGAACTACAAGAGGGAACTTCAGGACAAAAGTAAAACAACAAGAGGAAACTGCAAGAGTGAAACTACAAGAGATGTACTACGAGAGAGAAACTACAAGAAAGAAACTACAAGAGATTTACTACAAGAGAAAACCACAAAAGAGAAACTACAAGAGATGAACTACTTGAGATATAATACAGGAGATGAACTACAAGAGGGAAAACACAAGAGAGGAACTACAAGAAAGAAATACCAAAACAGCCACCACATACAACAGGTTACTCAACGGCAAAATGTAGAAGATAAAGAGTAAAAAAGAGATGTGTCTGAAGAAAATAGGTCTTAGTTTGGCAGACGCCAAGCGGGCAACATCTGGTAAGAAAAGTGTACTAGTGTGAAGTTATAGGATGTTAAATTTCCATCTGACAAAGATAGCGTCGGATTACATCCGTCAATAGCCGAATCGACATCCAGCACAGATTTTAGGAGCATACAGAGAGGGTTTAGAGAAAAGGCTCCCGGTTTTACAACCTGGACGGAAAAGGGTAGGATATCCATCTGATACAGATTTAGGGGCGGATTACCATACCCCACGGTTGGATTCCCATCCGACCAGCTAAGGGACAGGAGAACGAGTCAGGAGATTTAGAAAGTTCACACTATTATTTCAGATAAGCCGCTTGGCGGCCAGACCAGGAAACAAAGTAAAATTAATTTAAATCAAGTGCTAAATAAACTGTGAAATAAAAAGTGAAATCGAAGTTATTTTTATTTAATGCAAGAACCTTGGACTAGCAGAACTATCCCAGCTTCAAACCCGGACTAACCGGAGGTTCCTTATAGTATATGTAATGTATTTCGTTATGTTGTAAGAAAAAGAAAGAAGGTTTGTTTCGCTATTGAATTGAAAAATTATAAGCGATGTCGTTATTAAAACTTGTTTTGTTTAAATTTCTTTTGTTATTATTTTACTAATATTACATACAAACACAATGCAACTAAAAGGCATACAGTTATGCATGACAAATTACTGTTTGTTTACATTCGTACTTGATCTACGTCACAGTATATACCAGTGTTGTCAGAAGTGACAGCTGTTAAACCAATAAACAAAAACCGTATGGTAAGGATTGTTGTTGTAACGTTAAAAGTTGTAATAACAGACATTATTTTTGAATATTTAGAAAAAGATATTATTTTAAAATTAAAAAATCAAAACCCAATCTTAAAAGAGTGTGAGATGAAAATAATAAAAACATACGAACATAAAAGAAATAATAGAACAATATACAATGTAAAATTAGCAACTGATGGTGATACGTATAATAAATTGATCGAAGCACAAAGGGTTAATATAGGGTGGGAGAGATGTCGAGTTTTTGATGGAACGGATGTGCTGCAATGTTTTAAATGTAAAGGTTATAACCATTTAGCGAGTGAATGCAGAATGAGGAAACGTGTTTTAAATGCCATGGAAACCATAAAACTAAAGAATGTAAAAATAATACAATAGTAAAATGCATTAATTGTGTGCGGATAAACAAAAAACTAAATTTGGGATTAGACGAAAATCATGTCACTAGAAACAGAGAATGTCCAGTTTACAAAAATAAGCTACTCACGAAAAAGAGAAAATTGGGTTTATCAAATTAACAATCAAACAATATAAAGGCGATATATACGAATGTACAAGGTCTCACAAATAATTTTAACCAGGTGGAAATATTAGCGGCAATGGAGAACCCGGACCTTATTATACTCTCAGAGACTCATTTAACTGAAAATACAAATGAAGATGAAATTAGGCTACAAAACTATAAACAAATAACAACTTTTAAAAAATCATGGAACGTGGTCAAAAATGTTGAAAAAGTTGAAATTTCGAAATATTGGATTTTAGTTTGTACAGCCAAATATAAAATTATAAATATGATTGTTGCAGCAATATATAGATCACCAAGTAGTCAGCATCGGACTTCTGTGATATTTTCGAAGAAACAATCGAGGAAATTGGTGAAAAAAATTGTGATTTTTTAATAACTGGAGACTTCAACATAGATTGGTCAAGAGATAAC